>JAJOZX010002597.1:382500-615000 GCA_023014485.1 Bathynomus jamesi
TGTGGAGCACCAAGTCATGGGGCCCACTGCGACCAATCCAACAGCGAGTGAGCCATTTTCACACTGACTGTTTGTTGCTAGGCTAGGCCATGGTGTGACTTTGGAGCCCTCTCGCGGTGATCTTGTAAAACTTGGAGATTTCCTCTTTCATGTGGTGTTGCCCAGTTGATGCACGGTTGATAGGTACGGAAGTATTCTCAGTTGAAATCGGATGATCATTTTGAATAGCCCTATATATATATTATATATATATTATATATATATATATATATATTATATATAAAATTAAAGTTATTTTTCTGTTTCTTTCATCATGCGTGCTATAATCAAGGGTTCATACTGGAACTGGGACATGGTTCAATTTCTTATGGTCAAAAACGAGACTCGGGTCAAGTGATGAAAATAAATTAAAAGGGAAGAATTGAAGGTATTCAATAGACGGGACTCAAAGCGCCCTTAATGAAAGTGGTGGAAAAGAACGAAACTCTTACATTTTTTTAAGTAAATACGATTAAATTCATTGCTAATAATACCCAACCACCTTCACCGCCGAAAGCATCTGGCATTTCATATTCAGGGTCTATAATCAAATATTCGTCTCAATGAACTATTTCGCATCATTAAACCTCCGTTGAAATAAAACGGGTGGGGGGGGGGGGGGGGTCTACCCTCACCTTCGGGAGAGAAGTGACGAGGAGACGAGAATATTAAAACCAAAACTAGAAAGCATCGAGACGGGTTCGCCAATCAACCACAAATCGTGTACCGCAAATAACGTACTTCCAAAGTACGGAAAAGGCCCGTAAAGGCATTCACTCACTTCGAAGTGAAAGCAGACCGAATCCTTGAAATAAAACATCTCTTCATATCTTATATTACGAAAGAGAAACTAACTAACAAAATCTTGGAGCTGAAAAAAGGAAAAAAATTCCCTATCTATAATAACATTCTCACAAAGGAACAACCAAGCCGTTAAAAACAATATTTTACACCCACGTCGCAAAAGGAATTAATTCCGTGTCTCAATAAGACGAGTCACTTGAAAGGGTTGAAAAATGGTTTAATTGGAAAGTGCCGCGGAAAATTACTTTCACGCCCGTAATTAACACACTAATTAAGTAATAAATAACCTCCATTTTCGCAAAAGTTTACCACGGCAACGACACGAGTGACGGAGTAGAGAGAAAGCCCACCGCAATTCCCAGTAGGCCTGGTCTACCCCACCCCCCTCTATCCCCCGAATTACGATCGTGAATCATTATTGACTGAAAGACCCTGACAGCCTATTCGACGTAACTTAGAAACAAACAAATACATTCAACCTTTATATATCAATAAATAACTACACAATTTATTTATTATATATATATATATATAATATATATATATATATATATTATAATGTGACTAATGCAGCTGTAAACTTTACTCTTTCAAATAAATATTGAGTTAAAGTTTAAACGTTTTTTAGAATGTGGTTATTTTAGGAGAGATGAAATTTAAATCCGATCATCGGAGTACACCCGTTTAAGTTCACTGAAAAGTACCACGTAACTCAATTTCCTATCAAACCTCGTAATACCTTATCTTTCTCTCGAACTAGTAAATGTTCAATAATATAGCTTTCCAAATAATTCAAAGATCTTTTTGATTTTATTCAAAATAATAATAATAATAATAATAAGTTAAAAAACTCGTACGTCACAACTGAAAATGGAAGAAACGGCTTTCCGAAACGTGAGAGTTGAAATAAAGAATTAAATTAAATTAAATTAAATCCCGATGTTCCTTTTCATTATACGAATATGATGTTATTTGATGGCGTATCTATCTATACGAGTCCTATTTAGACATTGAACCCTGACTCAGGGTCTCGCCCCAGGACTGCATCGGGGTCACATCGAAGTAATGAAGCCAAAGGATATAACGGTACGTGCTTCGGAAATATGGGGGATGATAGCGTGGGGGACGGGGAGAGGGAGTCGGAGGAGGGATCGAATCTGGAAGGTGCGGAGTTGGGGGCGGGGGTAAAATTTAGCTAGGGGGCATCGTGTGAGAATTGTGCCACGATGCCATTTAACGGGGTGAGGGAACAGTCTGCGTTAAAAACGTGAAAATGCGCGTTTTTGCGTAGATGCAACCTCGGAACTCACGCGGAGACGAACGGCTCCGAGAGCTGGAACCGCCTTTGGGTCCATTTCTCCCCCGGTTCGATGTCGGTGCTGTCAATTTTAACCGCGTAGTTTTCGAGCCAATACCGCGACGCGTATATTTAAATGCCATACACTCGCAACCAAACACAAACCACAAAATGTTTACGAGTTTAAACAACGAATAAAGCGTATAGTTTAAGAGAGTGAAGAGACCTTGAGTCGTTCGAATAGATTGATAATGCGCCGCGAAGTCCGATATTCAAATACACCCTTAATCAGCGTTTGCTTTAAGAATAACCTTCGCGAAGGCATTCTTAGAGCCAGAGACCTTTTGTGACAACTCCACGCTATTATCCTTCTCAACATCAAAACGCGCGCGCGCACACCACACACACACGAAATTGACACCAAATTTCCATATAAGGAATTTACTTCCTGAGAAGAAGTCCGACCCTTCCAATCGTCGGACATTCGTTAGGAGAGGTAAGGGGGGGGGGGTGCGATAAGCCCATAAGGATGAGGGGGAGGGAGCTGGAAGGGCCATACAATGCCAACTTCTTCCATTCTCTTTTTTAACTTTCACCTTTATACACAAATAACTTCGAAAAAAAAAAAAAAAACCTACACAAATACTTTTTTCTACCAATTAATTTTAGTAACAAAAAATAAGCTATTTCATTCCTAATATGGATGTAAACTAGGTGGAGACAACCAAATTTCATATATAAAATACGAGATGGCCATGAACGAATATAAACGTACTGAAAAACGCAAAAACGGAATAAATTAATTAAAATCTACCAATTTCTAAAGCAATATTCTTTGGAGATAGACGACATCTGTTATTACCGACACGAAACAAGCTGCCTCAGAAGGACTAACCAACTAAACAACCGCCCGTCTTAAAATCGAAAGATTCCACGCACCCTTAAATTAATTATTATTATTATTATGCACGACCAGTCTTAAAAAAAATCAGTAAGTAAATGAAGATAAAAAGAATAAATGGTTAAAATAACGCGTGTATCCTATGTCCTTGGAATTAAATAATTTCCCACCAAACATTACATTTTTAAGGTCCAATCTGCATGCAACAATACTGTATTGAGAGGGGACACACACACACACACACACACACACACACACACACACACACACACACACACACCTTTGGTTAGCTTCCGCCCGAATTGTTCCTTCTGACGAAGGTCAGCTTTTCACTCCATCTTAGACCTACAGTTTTAACGTGGAATCCGAACCACGCCCCATCGCAGCCCAGCGTCTCACCACTAGGCACCTAGGGTACCCATTTATCTACCAACCACTTTCTTTATTGTGTGGAAGGATGAACAACTGGGTTTTGCTGCGCGCCGGCTGCCGTCGAGTCTCGAACCCGGGGCCGATGGATTCGTAGTCAGCGACGCTAACCACTACACCCCGAGACGCATATATATATATATATATAATATATATATCCCCTCCCCGCGGGCGGTCTTTCTGGGGTGGATCGCCCGCGGGCTCCTGCCTCCATGTGGCGAGGGGGTCAGCCGCGGCTGGGGGCCCTACCGGGTCCCCCGCCCGGTTGCGAAGTAGACTTTTAACATACCCTGCTATCCTACAGCCCCCTCTTTCCTGTCTTCCCCTCTTCCTTGCCCCCTCTGTTTTTTTTCTGCTTTCTCTTCTCACTTCGCGCGCGCCCGTAGGCTGCCGGGCTGGTCGCTGGGGGTCTCGCTCCCATGGCCGGGCCGGACTAAGTTGGCTGGTAGGGTGCCCGGCCTGGGACCCTGGGGGGCCTTGGTCTTTTGCTGCCGGCGGGGGAGAACTCTCGATGCTGCAAGGGCCCCTTTTGAAACGGGGGTACCCGCATGGGACGAGGCACCCACCCCCCGCCGGCGTGCGCTTGGTCCCCTTGGGCCCCGGGTAATCGTTCCCCGCGGCCCCGGGCGCGAAACAACAATAAAATTTTTTGTATTGAAAGTTACAAATCTAATGGACCTCGTTGACGACCCGGCTTGTGCATATGACCTCCTCTGACTACCTCTTGGACCGTGGGTCTGGTAAGGGCAGTCGGCAGCCCTCGCCCACCCCGTCTGCTCTCTTGCCGACACCACCTCTCCCTCTCTTCCCCAGGCTCGTGGCGCCGCTGCCCGACCCCGCCAGTAGCGGATGGACCTGCAGTGGACCCCCCGACCCCTGGATCCCCCATATTCCACGTCCCGATAGGGACCCACCTGCTTTTTCGCCCTCAGGTGGGAAGCCCGCGGCCCGGTCGCCTCCCACTCCGGTCGGGCCTCATCGCCCCCGGCCCCCTCGGCCCCTGGGGGACGTGGACCCGACGTCGCCGTCCGCCTTTCTCGTCTTCCCGCCCCCTCGAAGTTCCGGTGGTGTTTGGCCAGACGGCTTCACTCGGCCTTAGGACGATGGACAAGTTCCTCGTCCTCCGCCCCTCCTCCTCCAAGCCCCTCCCCACTAACCACGAACGCCTCTTTCGAGCGATCCATGGAAGACGGGACGGCGCGTTTTGACCTTCGGCCTCAGAGGGATGGCTCCATTTTGATAAGGTCGCGTTTCCTCTGCCGAAACCTCCTCTCTGCTCGCTATCCCCGATGTCCTGGGCTGCGGGATCACGGTGACTCCCACACCCCCGCCTCAATCAGTGCCAGGGCACGATCTACGCTGCTCGTCTTCTACCCATCCCGGTGGAGGACCTCCAGACTGACCTCGCCTCCCAGGGTGTGGTGAGAATATACCGTTTTCCCGACAGATCGCGATCCCCATCCGTCCCTTCTCCTCGCCTTCTCCTTACTTTTGACTCACTGGTGCCCCCCGTTTCGGTATTCTGGGGCTTTGGTGAGAGACGAGCATGCGAATTCTCGGTTCGGCCATACGTGCCAGATCATACGCGCTGTTTTCAGTGCAATAGGTTTGGCCACGTGAGCAGTTCCTGCCGTCAGCCGGCCCCGTTGTGTCCGCTGCGGCGGCCCTCCTCACCCCTTGCCCTGTACTGCTCCGCCTTCCTGCACCAACTGTCATGGACCGCACCCTGCTTCATCCCGCTCTTGCCCGTCCTTCCTCTTTGAGAGGGAGGTTCGGGCCCTCTGCTCATCAGAATTTCTCAGCGCTCGGGAGGCGCGGGACCGTTGCGTGGCCGCGAGGCCGCGTGGTACCTCGTACGCCGAGGCTCTCCGTCCCCGGCCGCCGCCGGCCCAGACCCCGTCCTCACCGGCGGTTCCCGACCGCCTCCACCCACCGTGTCCGCTACTCCCTGTCTATCCTCTGCCGCCCAGCGGACTCCCGCCGCGGCTCCCTGTACTACCAGCGCGTCCCCACGTGCTCCCTCCGCGAACGCCGATGCTTCGTCGGCAACCCCCCCTGCCCCTTCTACGCCCTCTCCACCGGCGCTTTCGGCACCCCCATTCCGGACCGTGACCCGCCATCACCCATGCGGGCCGCACGACGGAGGGAACGGCCGCAAGCTCCGCGCCAATAGTGACCCCGAAAGGTTCGAGGCCATAGGCCTCGCATCACCTTCCTCTCCCAGACACAAACGCCCCCTTCGCCCTACCATCCCGGTGTCCTCACCGTCCCCGCTGCGCAACCGTTATGGCGCTCCCCCCTGGGGTCCCCGACGACCCTCGTGGTGGGGGGCGGAGATACATCCATCACCGGTTCGGTCGATGGACCCACTGGAGGGGGAACTCGCCCGCCTGGTCGGCGTGGGTGGGATGTGCACGCCCCCGCCGTGACCTGCCCCACTCTCTCCTTGACCTGCCTATGCATCCGGGTGAGTATCCTTGTCCACTCCCCTTGTAGTCCAGCCTCCCCTGCACCTCCGGTGAAGGGAGGGACCTTCTGGATACCCCTCACGTCCCTTCTCTGCATCGCTCTCCCCCGGGCGTCCGGGTGACTCCTCTTCAGGAGGATTTGCCGGCGTCAGGTTCCACATCGCCCCCCCGTCGGGGTGACCCTCGCCTTCGCCCACGTTCGGCGTCCCCCATTGGGCCCGGGCTTTCCAATCCCCTTGTTAATCTCGGGCCGCCCGATCGGCCCACCCACCCCATAACCATCCGTTTCGCAGACTTTCCTACCCCTCCATATACTTCGCTCCTGCAGTGGAACATCCGCGGGCTCCTGGTAGGCCTCGAGAGTCTCTCTTCTCTCCTGGCCTACAGGTGTCCGGCGTGTTTCTGCCTTCAGGAGACGATACTGGGCTCCCGTTCCTCCCGAGTGTCCGGCTACTGCGGGCTTCCCTTCCCCGCCTCTCGATGGGGCGGTAGGGGGGCTCCGCGGTCTTCGTGCACCGCTCCGTCCCTTTCCGCCCCCTCCCCTCCGTACTGTCTTGCAAGCTGTGGCCGTGCGCCTTTCTTGTGGCGTCAGCTCACGGTCTGCTCTCTTTACCTCTCCCCTAACGTACGCCCTCCACCCGATTCTCTCCGTGACCTAATTCTGCAGCTTCCCCGCCCTTTCCTGCTTCTCGGGGACTTCAACAGTCCGGGACCCGGCCTGGGGGGACGTTTGCTCCACCTTTCTCTCCGGGACCCCTCTCTCCCTTATGGACGAGCTAGAGTTCACCTTTCTGAACGATGGCTCCCCAACCTGCCTCCACTCGGCCCATGACAGTTTCACCTGTATTGATCTTTCCCTGGTTTCCCTCGATATCGTGACGAGTTCACCTGGGAGTCCTGCCGGATTCTTCCGGCAGTGACCATTTCCCTGTGTGTCTTACCCCAACCCGTCTCCTCCCCCCACCTCTGTCCGCCCGCGCTGGCTGTTCGCCCGAGCGAAATGGCCTCATATACGAGGTGCACGGCGATCTCGCCGTCCATTCCTGCCTTTTCCCTCAGTTAGTGAGGCCCTCGCCTTTCTCGAAAGCAAGATCCTCTCGGCTGCCACCAGTTGCATCCCCCGTACCTCAGGCTCCCCCAGGCCGCGCAGCGTCCCATGGTGGACCCCAGAGTGCTCCCGTGCCGTTCAGGAGCGGCGCCGTGCTGGCCGTCGCTTCTACCGGACCCGCCAGCCGGAGCATAAGATGGCGTTTCAGCGCCTGAAGGCAGTGGCCCGTCGGGTCTTGAAACTAGCCCGGCGTACCTCCTGGCGGAGTTACGTGTCCGGGATCTCCTCCTCGACCGCCCCCTCGACTGTTTGGCGCAAGGTGCGTAGCTTTGAGGGGACCCGTCCCCCCCCTCGACCCCCGGTGCTTCGGGTCGGGGACGACGAGTTCGTGTCCGATCCGGAGGCCGTCGCGAACGCACTCGCGGCGCACTTCGCAGCCATCTCCGGTTCCGATTCCCCCCACTCCCGCCGCGACCCACCGGAATTTCCACCTCATAGGGATGACCCCTATAATCACCTCTTCCACATGAAAGCGCTTCGGGAGGCCCTCCGCCCCCGGCCCCGATAATATCCCCTATGACTTGTTACGGCACCTCCACCCCTCTGCTCTCAGCTTTCTACTGGACCTCTATAACCGGATTTGGTTGGAGGGTTCATTTCCGGACCGGTGGCGTGAGTCCATCGTCGTCCCCATCCCGAAGCCCGATAAAGACCCCTCACTCCCGTCGAACTATCGCCCCATTTCCCTAACATGCTGTGCCTGCAAGGTGATGGAGGCGATGGTCGTCTCGCGGCTGTCCTTTACCTTGGAGGCGAGTGACCAGTACCCTGCTACCCAGGCTGGTTTCCGGCGCTTCCGGTCTAACCACCGACCCCCTCCTTCTCCTTAGCCATGACGTGCGGGAGGCTTTCTCCCGGCGTCAATTTGTACTCGCCGTCTTTTTCGACTCCAGAAGGCCTACGATACTACCCGGCGGTGTGTGGTCTTCGACTGCTTACGCTCCCTGGGTTTCGTAGGCTTTCTCCCTTCCTTTATTTATAACTTCTTGTCCGCCCGTTCTTTCCGGGAGTCCGCATCGGTTCTACCCTCTCTGACCGCTTTCCGTTGGAGGAGGGTGTCCCTCAGGGTAGTGTCCTTAGCGTCTTGTGTTTCTCACTCGTGATGAACACAGTCGCTACGGTCCTGCCTACATCCGTTTCGTAGCTCCCTCTATGCCGATGACCTGGCTATCTATTGCTCTGGCCGCCTCCCGTCTTTGGTTGAACGTCGGCTCCAGCTAGCCATCAACGCGGTGGTTCGCTGGGCGTCCTCGGTTGGCTATGCTTTCTCACCCTCTAAGTCTTCCAGTATGCTTTTCCGTCCTCGCGCTCCGTCCTGTCGCATACCTTCGCCCTTACCCTTGCCGGCACTCCTCTTCCCCTCGTCCCATCCGTTAGATTCCTGGGTATGACCCTCGACGGATTTTTCGCTTGGGTTCCACACCTTAGGCGGTTGCGGCAAACATCTCGCCGCATCCTCTCCCTTTTGGGTCATCTGTCCCACACGACCTGGGGGCGGACAGGCGTACTCTGCTGCGCCTGTACACCTCCCTGGTGCAATCCCGTGTCGACTACGGCTGTGTGTCTACAGCTCCGCCTCCTCTCCGCACTCCGTATGCTGGATCCTCTTCTCCACCGTGGCCTTCGCCTGGCGTCGGGTGCCTTCCGCTCGTCCCTGTCGCTAGTCTTCAGGTGGACTGTGGACACCCCCCTGCCCTTCGCCGGGGCCTTCTCATGGCGAAGTGTTACCTTCGCATCTGCCGCCTTCCGAAGTCCCTACTCTTCTCCGCGATCTCCCAGGCGCTACCCCGGCCTGACACGTGGCATTTCGCTGCCTCTCTGGCCGAGATTTTCTCGTCCCTGAGGATCCCCCACCCTCTATTCGCCGTTCTCCTTCGATCTGTCGCCCCCCTGGCGGACCACCCCTATCTGCCGTTGCCAGGCGCTCCGTGGCCTGCATAAGGAGTCTCCTCCTGCCGTCCTCCGGTCTTCTTTTCTGGCCCATCTTCCCGTCCATTCGGACGACGTTCCCGTCTACACGACGGCTCGCGCTCCCCTGCAGGTGTCGCGGCCGCCGTCTTCTCTCCGTCATTGTCACCTACCTCCCGGGGTATCCCCCTGCCGGTTCAGGCCTCCATCTTTTCCGCGGAGCTCTTTGCCTTTCTGGAAGCCCTCGTCTGGTATCGGTTTTCGCGGTCCTCCTGTACCATTTTTTCGGACTCGCTGAGCGCCCTCCAGGCGCTCGAGCGCTATGATTCCCCGGACCCCCTCGTACGCCTTATTCAACAGGAGTACCATGTCCTGCACACCGTTCACCGATCCGGGTCACCTTCTGCTGGTTCCTGCCCATGTTGGTGTTTCCGTAATGAGGCGGCGGACCGCATAGCCCGGTCCGCCGCCTCGCTGCCTCCCCTCCCCCGCCCCCCCCTTCTCAAGACTACATGTGCAGTCTTTCGTTCCTTTTACGACCGCATGTGGCAACAGTCCTGGGAACGATGCCACCGGAAATAAACTATGGTCCATCCGCCCCCGTCTGTCATATTGGGTGTCCTCTTTCCACCGCTCCAGACACAAAGAGGTCGTCCTTGCGCGGCTTCGCATCGGGGGCCATACGCGCCTCACGCACGGCTATCTATGTTCCGGCAGGAGGCTCCTCGTTGCGCCTCCTGCCAGTCGCCCTCACCGTCTCTCACATCCTTGTGGAATACCCCACCCTGTCGTCAGTACGTCGTCGCGCCTTCCCGTTCCTTTCTGATTTCCCCCTCCCCGAACGTTTACGCCTTATGCTCGCTGATAGCCTCTCTTCTCGCTTGACCGTCTTTTCCTCTTCCTCTCCCAATCTCGCATCCTATCTGAGCTTTAGGTGACTTCTCACCTGTAGTCCGCTGTTCTCCCTTTTCTAGTGCCTTTTCTCCGTCTCCGTTTCTCTTTCTCGTATTCCGCCTCGCCATGATATCCGCTACCATATAGCGGGAAGTGGCGGTAAACGCCCCAATACAAAAAAATATATATATATATATATATATATATATATATATATATATATATATTATATATATATAAAAACCAAATTCTAATTCCGAAAATTCTATTCAGTTGAAATGAGGGGTTTTTATGGTAAATAATATACATTGGGAAAAAGCTGCTTCTGTATCGAACTGAAGAGGGCTAAATGGAAGACCAGCAATTTCCTTTCCAACGCTAGTGTGTGTGTGTGTGTGTGGTGCCGGCCTTAGGGGTGTGCGAACCGTGCGGTCGCACAGGACCCGCAACTTAGGGGGGCCCGAAAATTTCACAGAAATTTACCATCGACGTCAGAGTGCCAAAATTGGTGTAAATTAATGTAATTTATTTGTGTAATATTGTGTAATATATATTTGTGTATTAGCTTGATTTTTCTTTTCTTCTCAGTCATTTAAAACAGTAGATAGATTTTAATGAAAAGATTTTTGTTACTTACATATACCTGCAATTGGTTTATGTTTATTTTTATTAAATCTAGTTAATTCTTTTATGTTTTATTATCCTTATACTACAATTGCCAAATATTCATTTGTAGTTAAGTTATTTTCTTTTTTGTATATTTACTTTTGTTGAATATCCTAATTAAATTGAATTATCCTATTCTTAATTAAATATCCTAAGGCCGGCGCTGGTTGAAACCTCTTATGATAGTTGAAATATTTGATGATAATAAAGTAATAAGTAGTAATAATAGTAAAGGCTGTTGGTCTGTTGGTATTCTGTTACAGGTGCACTTGTATAGTTAAATTTGACTTCTTGTACTTGTTAACAATCTACTAAAATAAAATGATTAGCAATGAAAAACAATTTGACTTGTGTCATGGGGGGCCCGTACAGTATACTCTGCACAGAGCCCAAAATATCCTAAGGCCGGTGCTGGTGTGTGTGTGTGTGTGTGCGCGCGCGCGCGCGCGCGTCATTCACGAGGAATATAAAGACTTACGCGACGGCCAAAGCAAGCAACCTTGGCATAGTTGCCCCAACTACCTGTATACATATACATATATATATATATATATATATATATATATATATATATTGGCACATGTTATGCTCAGGTGTAGTAGCCGTTTAAGAGCAATGGTGATGCGTAAATAAACGCATCCGATTATTTATGCTGGGTCTTTTTTTCGAACAAGAGTCGGATGAGATAATATCGTTATAATTTTATTAAGATAAAAGGAAGGATCTATTCCCTCTTCCTTCATTCCTTCCTTCTCTTCCTTTTCGTCTTGGAAAAGGAGAATTACGCGTCTCGTTGGTTAAAAGTTTGGAAATAGGCGACCTAAATCACTTCCCTTCTTAATAATGAAACGAAAGGATAATTCTACGATACTTTGATTACTACTCATCCCGTATACATAACAATGACTGCGAGGACAAACGCGTTAATACAATACGTAACGTAACAATGAAAACAGCCGGGAAGGGAAGTACTTAACGGCTGCCCCATTAATTAATGCCGCCCGTAAATAAAAAGTTTGGAATTCCAAACTGTTCATTCGAGCGTGAAATACGAAGGACCGACCGAGGACCAACTCTACACGAGCGTACCACACGCCAATTACGCGAGTGGAAAGAAATCATGCTACAGTGTATGCTACTTTGGGCTTTCTCTTTCCCGCTTAAATTGAAGACGATTTTCCTTTCCGTTGTAACTCGATTGTCGCGCGGGTTCAAAAGCACGAAATAATAATAATAATAATAATAATAATAATAATGCCAACCGATGCCTGGTACCGCCTCGCACGCAATACTGCACACATGCAGTGCCACAATGCAAATTTCTTTATCCATCTGAACATTAAACATAATAAATTGGCTACTCTTAGCGGAAATATTGGCCCTAATGTTATACATTTATGCAAATCAGACAATAAACAAACCCAATAGAGTATATATATAGTCCAAGACATTTAACTAAGAAAATATTTTAGCCATCTAGTATATTAACCCGAGTGACTATTCATCTTCACGTTTCTGCAATACTCTTTATATAAAAGCTTTGAGGAAGAATGTGTGTACAAGGCTACCTTTGTACACGCAATATATATACATACACAGGGTGGCACAAAAGTCGTGCACCATAGGAATTTTCAGTTGACTATATTATTCTTTTTCTTTTAGGTAGGGAATGGCTGCGAAATTAACAATAGACGAGAGGGTGAGTTTGGTTTTAATGTATGGAATACCAAGTACTAAAAATCGATCAATCGCTATAGAATTTAAATTCTGTAGCGATTCATCGATTTCTAGTACCTGGTATATATTATTACTGAAAATTCCAATGATGCGCGCGACTTTTGCGCCATTATATATAATATATATATATATATATATATATATATACAGGGGTCCCAAAAAAATGTATACACACTTTAAATAATTATAAAGGCAGTGTTTATTAAAATACATTTCATTTTCAAAATGTAATAGAATCTACAGACATTTAATTGTTTTGTCAACGCGTTTTCAAACTGACGTCCGTTCTGGTCCAGGCACTGCTGATAACGCGAAGCAATGGAATCGCAAACATCACGAAACATTTCGTTTGGTATTTGTGTGCATTCTCGTTCAATGGCTGCTCTCAATTCAGCGACTGTTGCAGGTTTTATATAGCGTAGACTTTGTCTTTTAAGTATCCCCATAAAAAAAAGTCTAGTGGTGTGAGGTCTGGTGAACGCGGAGGGTATTCTACGAAACCCCTTCGTCCAATCCACATCCACATCGTGCCAAGTACCACTCGCAATACTCCACTCTTCGGTCCGGATCATCATCATCATCTTCATTAATAGCATGGACTAATCTTGGAATGTAACTTTTCCATTGACAGCGCTTCAAAATGCGTTGGACAGACGATTCTGAAATTCCTACCTCACGACTCGCTTGCCGCACAGATTTTCTTGGACTTTGGTGATACGTTTCCAGTACTCTTTCTTGCTTTGTGGGGCTTGTCGATGTCCGTGGTCTTCCGGAACGCTTCTTGTGGACATTCTGAACAGTTCCATCGGCTTCAAACGTATCTCTAATTCGAGTGATGGTAAGTCGCGTTGGTGGATCTGTTTGAAACTCCCTCCTAAACTGTCTTTGCACTTCAACTGCGTTTTCACACTTCCAGTAGCATTTTAGAATGAATTTCCTTTGTTCAAAGCTTAGTCTGACTGCCATTATTAATTGTAATGGGTTTAACTTGGAAAGAAAGAAACATCAATTGAGCTATCAGCTGTTAAAGTGTGTATACATTTTTTTGGGACGCCCTGTATATATATATATATATATATATATATATATATATATATATATATATATATATACAGGGTGGGCCGTAAGTTTCCATACATAGGAAAAATTAAACGTTTGTTTTTATGTTTCAGATACCCTAAGAATATGCGTTTGACTAAGATCTTGTTTACTGATGAAGCAAATTTTTACGTCAATGGAGAGGTTAATCGGCAAAACATACGTTATTGGAGTAATGCTAACCCTAACTGGCTGAGTCCGACGAAGATGCAAGGTGCCGGTAAAGTGATGGTGTGGGCCGGGATATGGGGTGACAGAATTATTGGACCAATTTTTGTCAGTGGAAATCTTAATGCCGAAAGGTATCTTAACATGTTGCAAGAAGAGATTTTCCCATCCCTGCTAAACGAGGAAGGTAACTTCCCAGTTTACTTCCAGCAAGATGGAGCTCCACCTCATTATGGTCTTCACGTGCGTCGGTATTTGGATCAGCAGTTTCCGGATGCTTGGATTGGTCGGCGTGGTCCTGTGGAGTGGCCTCCCAGATCCCCAGATCTCACCCCCCTTGATTTCTATCTTTGGGGGCACTTGAAGGCCATGGTGTATCAGGAAAAGATACGAGACATAAATCATCTAAAGGAACGTATCACCAACGCCATTACAAGCATAACGTCAACTGTGCTAATGCGTGTTCATCAACAGCGGGGAACACGTACTGAAATGTGTTTTCAAAACAATGCTAACCATGTAGAGCATATTATATAAATAAAAATGGTTGTCCATAACAAAATGTTTATTTTTCCTATGTATGGAAACTTACGGCCCACCCTGTATATATATAATATATATATATATATATATACACACACACACACACACACACCACAGAAGTGATGTATCGGATGTCAGATTTCAGACATCCGCGGATGCGGATGTTCATGCATAAATTTGTCAGCTTGATATGATAGTTTAAATTCATATTTAATTTATTTACTGATTTTCTATTTTTGGTTAGTTATAAATATTAGATATTATTTTGTAATTATAATTGTTTTACATACACACTTTTTTTGGACGAGTTTTCGCCACACAACTGTGTGTTACCAGAATGCGGGACGGGACCCAACTCGTCTTACGTCCCACCAACTACTTTCCCCAACCACCACCCTTTGGAAAGTAATGTGCTTATGACATTGTAGCATGAACAATTAATTATACAAATACACAACAGACATTGCCAGTTACATTAAAGATCAAATGAAGGTTGCGCAAGTTTCAGTATTTGAACTGAATGAGGGCCAATTGTGCTTCAAAAATAGCAATTTAGTAAATACACATCCGCATCCGCAGGTGCGGATGCGGAATTTTATGCGGGTGCGACATACATCACTAACATAGATATATATATATACACACACGTTTGGTTAGCTTCCGCCCTAATTATTCATTCTGACGAAGGTCAAGCTTTTCACCCCACCTTCAACCTACAGTTTAACGTGGAATCCGAACCACGCCCCACCAGCAGTCCAGCGTCTTAACCACTAGGCTACCCAGGGTACCCATTTATCTACCAACCACTTTGTGTGGAATGAACATCTGGGTTTTGCTGCGCGCCGGCTGCCGTCATCGGGTCTCGATCCCGGGGCCGATGGATTCGTAGTCAGCGACGCTAACCACACCACCACCGAGGCGCATATATATATATATATATATATATATATATATATAATATATATATATATATATATATATATATATATATATATAACACACACAATGCATGCATGGAACAAAACAAGGAACTCTTCTGGGAAAATTAAATCCACTATAGTTTTTTCTTTTTCATGATGTTCGCCCGACGTTCTCTCTCTCTCTCTATATATATATATATATATACATACACACACACACATATATATATATAAATATAAACGGAACTGACTGCAAATGTCAATGTCATCGTATAACTACTGCATTGAATTTAAAGACTGGTTAACGGACATTTTATCTCATTTCTTATATTAAGAACGTCAATATTGACTCGACTACTTATCAAAGAAGTCTAAATATGCGTATTCTACTCCAAAGACACTAAAAATGCCATCGACAGAAACAAATTTAATTGGAACAGATTTTACGACAAAATAATTTTACCAAATGAGGAACGTCCCATCGCGTTTTATTGAACGTTACATTTTAGAGAAAGAGGAGAGTGCCGTCAATCCTATCCGAAACGCCTTTTACGATCATTAAAACCAACAGTTACGTCATTGCACTTAAAAAATACTTTTTAATCATTCTTTTTTTTTTTTTAATTTTCACAATTTAAATGATGCCTCTTTATTTGGTCTCGAACGATTCTTGTCGCACCTGCTCTTATTTACGCCAATGGCTATGCACAAAAGAGTCCATGCTAGCAAACTTTTATTATATATATATACAGGGTGTCCCATAAGTCCGGCATCATAGGAAAAATAATAAAAAAAGGTAAAACAAAAGCTTTTACTTACAAAACGTGCTCAATATGTCCACCATTGTTTTCAATACACAAATTCAGACGTGATACCCAGTCAGCAAGCACACGGTGAATGATGTCGGGAGTAATGGTGTTACATGCCCCAATAATGCGCTGCCGCAAATGTTCAACACTCCTAATTTTCTCTGCGTATACCAGCGCTTTCGAGTGGCCCTAGAGATAAAAATCTAGTGGCGTGAGATCCGGGCTTCTAGCTGGCCATTCCACAGGCCCTCGACGTCCTATCCAATGACCAGGGAATTGTTGGTACGGGTATTCCCTTGGGTGCTGTAATGTGCAGGAGCGCCGTCTTGCTGGAACCATGTTGGGAAATTTCCTTCTTCGTTCGAGACGCTGGGAAATGCTTCTTCCTTGAGCATACGTAGGTAGGTGCCTCTAGTGCATGTCCATCGAAAAAGAGGGGGCCTATGATGCGATCCTTCCAAATGCCACACCATACTATCACCCGAGATGCACCTTGTTCCTTTGAAGAGGTATACCAGTGACGGTTGTTTGAGACCAGTCGCGGGTGTTCTGTCGATTTACCTCACCATTTCCATAAAAAAACAGCCTCGTCACTGAACAGAATGGTGGACGGGAAATTGGCATCCCGAGCATATTGTTTCGTAGCCCATTCACAAAATTCCATCCGCCGGTCGGGATCATCTTCGCTTAATTTCTGTAGGATCTGAAGTTTATATGGATGCCATTTGTGAGCCTGAAGAATGCGATGGATGTACTTTTCGACACTCCTGTCTGGATGCAGTCTGTTAAATTCAGCAGCGGCCTCTCTTTGATTCCGATTTCCTATGAGTAGAATTATCTGGATTCGTTCTTCCTTGCTCACAGACATTATGGCCTGTAGAAAGAGAAAATATGAATTATGGTTTGTAGAAAGAGAAAAATGTGAATTTCTCCTATGATGCCGAACTTATGGGACACCCTGTATAACCTTTGGTTAGCTTCCGCCCGAATTGTTCATTCTGACGAAGGTCAAGCTTTTCACTCCACCTTAGACCTACACTCCTACAGTTTAACGTGGAATCCGAACCACGCCCCATCAGCAGCCCAGCGTCTTAACCACTAGGCCACCTAGGGTACCCATTTATCTACCAACCACTTTCTTTTTTTGTGTGGAGGATGAACAGCTGGGTTTTGCTGCGCGCCGGCTGCCGTCGGGTCTTGAACCCGGGGCCGATGGATTCGTAGTCAGCGACCCTAACCGCTACACCACCGAGGCGCATATATATATATTATATATATATATATATATATATATATAGTATATATATATAGTAAAGAATGACGCTTGTATAGGATATATTCCGCGCAAGAATATCTCCTATACAAGCGTCGTTCTTTACGTTAATTATACTGCGTGTTTGCAGTTAAATGTATGTATATATATACATATATATATATATATTCCCGTATGGAAAAAGAGGAAAAGGAAATGAAGATTTCAAAATATTTCCGACTACTTTAACGCCTCTTCAAGAAATGAAAAAAAGCGAGCAGAAGTCCTTTGACATATACATGTTACACTAAGATTGCGAAATTAGTGGTTTCATGAAATCACTGAAATTTTCAGTAAAATTGTGAAACTCACGGACTTGAGGTTCTTTGGTCGGTTAGGTTAGGTTAGTCCCTGAGTGAGTAATTACTCGAAATTACTGAAAACTTCAGGGATTTCTAAAATTACTAGTTTCACAATCTCACTAACATATATACAAAATCGTGGGTAGTAAAAAAAAATAAAACGAGAATAAATAATAAAAAATGAGTTGAGGCTTAACAAGTTTTATCATTCATAAAAAAAATTTCCACTTCAAACAAAATATTTTCGAATTACACTTGGAAATTTAAATTATTTTTACGGAAAAGATTCTTTGAGGGAATATATCTGTGTGTGTGTGTGTGTGTGTGTGTGTGTGTGTGTGTGTGTGTGTGTGTGTGTGTGTGTGTGTGTGTAGAAAAAATTTAAACCCAAGCATATTTATGAAATTTTATATTTCCGTACAATTAACTCGGAGTTATTAAAACAATTTAAAGTCTCTCTCTCTATATTGTCCTTTGAAAAAAAAAAAAAAAAAAAAAAAACTATTCTGCCGTCGGTGGTGCAGTGGTTAGCGTCGTTGACTACGAATCCATCGGCCCCGGGAATCGAGACTAGGTGACGGCGGGCGGAGCGCGGCAAAACCCGGCCGTTCATCCTTCCACACAAAAACAGAAATTGGTTGGTAGATAAATGGGTTCCCTGGGCAGCCTTGTGGTTAAGACGGTGGGCTACTGCTGCTGCTGAAGCGTGGTTCGGATTCCACGTTAAACTGTAGGTCAAACAAAGGTGGAGTGAAAAGCTCGACCTTCGTCAAAACGAACAATTCGGACGGAAGCAAACCGAGGTTATTCCACTCAATATTGCGGTCATTATAATTATATTTAAGATTTAACAAAGCGTCTGACGTATTAAAAGTTTGGCAAAAAAACATTTAGTTCGACTAACCTCATAATTTTTTTTTTTTTTCTTTTTTTTCGATGTCTGTTCGATAGAAACCAAACGGCAATTTTTACAATCTAATCAACGAAAACATTCCAATGAATCATTTGAACTACTTTTTTTTATTAAAATTATTTTTTTAATTTTTTGTAGTTTAATAATAATAATCCGTTTCAACATCACTGGAATATGTTTAAAATTTACACCATACGGCGAATGAACATTTCTGCAATTTAAAATTCACATTATCAGTATCAACGCGGCAGTAATATTTTGGTTTATGGTATTAATAGACTCGAATGAATATATATATAAAATATTATATACAAGAACAAGGTAAGAGAATCCTGGCAACACCTTTGAATTGGAATGCTTTTAAGTTGAACACTGCACCTTCTATTTCCTTATTCGCATTTGAATCCAAGCTGTGTGTGTGTGTGTTAAATGAACGGTTCTTGCAATGACAACTACACCTTACGCATGTACGCCTCAAGTAGTGCGAGGAGGTACCGAGGGTGCTTTCACCAAAGTTCGTTCGGGTTAATATGTCACTCTTTCCCTATCGGGAAACGAGCCTTACTCGGCCCCATCCTTTACCGCAAGTTTGCCCTTTTGCCCAATCACGGCGTAGTAGGTTTTCAATTGACCAGAAATTGTTCTTCCAATTTTCGAAAACTCGTAGTTTTTAAATTTAAACCCGTTGAAAATGCTATTTACCCTCGTTCGAAATGAGGTCACATTCGCACACCCATCTACTGCAAAGGGAAAGTACACGGAAGTAATCAAAAAAGAAACAACAATAGGACCTCACACGCGTAAATACTTCGTTCCAACAACTAAAATACACGGTTAATCATTTACTGAATCAACTGAAAGTTAATGCAACCAGTAACAATTCCACAATTTTTCTGGTTACAAACTTAAGTGGTTACCGCAATCATATAGCGTAGTTAGAGCGACCGTTTCAACTGATTGACAACGTCTTAAACGAGTATTTGGCCGTTGTTAACAGTTTTTTCTCCGTATTATACGCAATTTTTAAACATTTAAAACGCGAAATATAAAATATTAAATTGTTGCGCGAGAACATATGGAAACATTTTTCACTCGGCGAGCAATTACTCTCAGCGTTACATATCGAGAAAATAAATTTCGATGTGGCACTCGCGAGCCAAAGATAAATTATGGTCGACCACCCGTTCGCTTACATTACATTACGTACCATGGGTATTTTCAGTGGCCATAACCATAACATGAAATAATAACATCTCTAACCAAGTTTATAAGAAACTTTATTTTATATAATCTTCTACTTCACGTGGATTAGGCTATGATGCAATAATAATGTAAAACAGAATCACAGAATCACAGAATCACACACACATATATATATATATATATATATATATATAATATATATATGTCAAATGCACAAGTTGGCGGACCATTTTTTACAGAGTAGGTCGAACAGGTTATGTATTTTATATTTTAAAATTTTTATTCCCTTTCGCTTGTGTTAAAGGAGGGAAGGAGGTTCTATGAGAAAGTTTAGAAAAAACGGGGTTTTTTTTTTTTTTTTTTTACTGTATACAATTTCACCCGCGTTTGGATTTTAATTAAAAACTCCAAATCGCTTAAGTCTTTGTTTCCTCAGCATTTACGCACAATCTGATTTGTTTTAGGTTAACCTAGCGTAGTGGTTCCCAACCTTTTGAAGCGATGGCCCACTAGAGCCGATTCGAATAACTCATAGCCCACCTCCTATGTTGCTAAGCTGGTATCATGTTTATACAAGGTTTTAATAAGCAAATTTTTTTATTAACATTTATTAACATGATGCTAAAAGACAAGCAAGTGGGCCATCGCCCACCAGTTGGGAACTAGTGACCTAGCGTAACCTAACCTCAAAAACGTAAGTCGTACAAGAAAATTCGACTTATTTACAAAATCCGACCCAGTTGATAAAAAAGGTGGCTTACTACTGGCATTACTTGGGGGATTTTGGCATATATATATATATATATATATATATATATATATACAGGGTATTTAAAAAAAAAATTGGCCACTTATATGGCGCTAATATTCTGAGGGAAATGTGTCTCAAAGCAGTAAACGAGGCATTTCGATGATTCAGAACTTGTGTTGATAGTCATGGCGAGCATGTTGAAATCCATGGATAAATATATAAACAATAAATACACAGTATTGAAATATATTTTTATTTTTTGAAGCATCATATATATATATATATATATATATATATATATATATATATATATATATATATATATATATACACACACACACACACACGAAGAATGATCAAAAAGTATCGATAATTTTATTGCTACGGACAAATGAATGCAAATAAGAAATAACCGTTTACATATGAGTCTTCCTGCCCTCTGGCGTCTGCAGTTTGAAGCAAAATCTACCACCATGAATCAGTAATTGGTTGGAGCGCTTAAAAGGAGGACGTGTTTTTGCAGTAAATATAAATCTCTGAAATGGAGCAACGCACGTTCGGAGACGAACGAAATGATTAAAACAGCCTTTGGAAATGATGCTCTGTGTAGCTAACGTTTACAAATGGCACAAAAAGTCTAAAAATGGAGAAACATTTGCTCGTACCAGAAATCGAATCTGTTGGACATTTTCATTCGTACGAGAAGTGGAAGGGCGGCCACTGCGTTCATTGTCTTCAAGCGATGTTTCTCCATTTTTAAACTTTTGTGCCATTTGTAAAAGTTAGCTACACAGAGCATCATTTCCAAAAGCTGTTTTAATCATTTCGTTCGTCTCCGAACGCGCGTTGCTCAATTTCAGAGATTTATACGTACTGCAAAAAGACACCATCCTTTTAAGCGATCCAACCAACTACTGACTCATGGTAGCAGATTTTGCTTCAGACTGCAGACACTAGAGGGCAGGAAGACTCATATGTAAACGGTTATTTCTTATTTGCATTCATTTGTCCGGAGCAATAAAATTATCGATACTTTTTTATCACTCCTCGTATATATAAAAAGGAAATTGCACTTAAATACACTGACAGTAATTCAACTATTTATAGTTGTTTCTTGAATGTAAATAAGGCATAGGATAAAGTGATCCACAATATTTTACTTAAAAAGCAGAGGACAGGGAAGTTCCTTTGTACGTATTGAATATATTTTATATTAAATATATTTTACGGTTTGGTGGGACAATGTATTGTCCAAGTGTTTTGTCTCCTGCGAAGCGAGGCAAAGCTCCTTGCTCTCCTCTTCTGTTTAATGTGTATAATATATATTGGTGGTTTAATTGTTCCACTTAATGAGACCAAAGTTGGATGTTGTAGAGATATTATGAGGATAAATAACTTAGTCTATGCCGATTATGTGATGTTAAAAAGTCTTCTGCTGAACGTCTGGATTTCTCTTCTAAAAATCTGCAAATTATAGCAGAACAATGATATTCTTTTTAATGTTACAAAAACTTGGGTAATGCAATTCCATCACAAAAGCTCGGGTAACGCAATTCCATCTCAAAAGCTCTTACCAGTCAGCTGATATTAGTTTCAAAATGGGAGGTGAACCAATAGAGGAAGTACGAGAGTTTAAGTATTTCGGTCAAATTATTACTAGTTCCTAGTGATGACTCGCATGTAAGAACACAATATTGAAACCTCTCTGATTCTGTACAAGTGTAGCTAAAGATTCTTTCTTTGAGGTGAATATTAAAATTGGAGTGAATTATAAAAAGACGTTTTCTTTGCTTATAGTTAGGTTCTGAATATAGTAGACTAGGTGTAGCTTAACCCAAGTTCCTGTCCCAAAGCTGGATCCTATCTGCTTTGTAGATAGCTGGTGAGGGAAGCTATATTTTGGGGCCTCCTTGCGAGTGACCCGTTGCCCACGTTGGGCTAACATCATGAAAAAGAAAAAAATATAGTGTTTGTCATTTACCATTACTTATTCGGACTATAGTGGATTTAATTTTCCCAGAAAAGTTCCTTGTTCCATGCACGGTCTTTGTGTATCATATATACATACTGTATATACAATTATACATACATATATACATATATATATATATATATATATATATAATATATATATATATATATATATATATATATATATATATATATATACACAGTAGAATCCGTTTATTGCAATCACCGATATTGTTATCAATCGCCTAATGTTATCAGAATTAACAGTTCCAAAGCATCGAGGTTAAATTACATTATAAAACCTCCGCTTATAGTAATCAGAATCAAGTTCAAATGCGTGGATGACAAGTGTCATTTTTAACAATTGGTTAGTTAAATGGGATACAAACCTGAAACGAAAAATTGTTTTGTTGGTAGACAACTGCACAGCACATACATGTAATGTGTCATTAAAAAACATTAAAATAATAATCTTGCCTGCAAACACGACATCACTGATTCAACCATGTGACCAAGGAATCATACGGACTCTAAAGGCTTACTACAGAAGAGAAATGCGTAGCAGAATTTTAGGAGAATTAGATGAGACTCAAGAAAAAACTGATGCAAATGATATTGCTAAAAGAATTTCCCTCCTTGATGCCCTACATCTTATAACAATGTCATGGAAACAAGTGACTGAGAGAACCATTGAAAACTGTTTCACAAGGGTGGCTTCTTTAAGAAGGGCACTGAAACATCTCCAAATGAAGAACCCGATGCTATTGAAGAGGAAATCATGGAGAAACCCCCAGATGGTATGTCAGAAGAAGATTTTAAAAGCTGGTTGGCCATTGATGAGGAAATTCAAGTGGCAGCTACCATGACATCATCAGAAATATGCCAAGCTGTTACTGAAGCAGGCTCTGAATTGGCCTGAAGAAAAGGAAGAGAATGAAGACACTAAACAAGAAGATAGTCCAGAAGACCCTCCAACAAACGCTCAGATGCGAGAAGCTCTGCAAATACTTCGTCGCGGCGTGCAACACCGATCTGCTGAATTTCAAAAGCATTATGATTATGAGCGCTTTATTAATGACTTACTGCAAACAAACCGCAGGCAAACACACTAGATGAATTTCGACAGTAAATATTAAAGGTATGAATTTTTTAAATTGTTTTATTACTGCCTTTTAACTATTTTAACTTTTCTGTTTTAACATACACCTCTATGTTATCAGTCGGTTATTATCATCAATATAGCTGCGTCCCAAAGTGATTATAATAAGCGGATTCTACTGTGTATATATATAATATATCTATCAGTGGCGACTCCTGCACTCGGGCTAAGCCCGAGAGGCAAGGAGAAGCATGAGATAAAATTGTGTATTTATAGATTTAAGTTTTAAAAAAAGTTTTAAATACAAATTGTAAAAATGGTTTTTGGCTGGTAGTATGTTCCTACTATTTTTCTGTCTAGCCTTCGTCACGCAAGCAAATTTTGAGTGCATTTAGATACCCTTACTACCTATAAAAAACTATACTGACACATTAAGTTTTCGTGTACTCTTTCAGATCCTTTACTCGGGCGCAAGACATTACGCCCGAGAAAGTATAAGTAATATCGTATATTTAAAGTTCTTTTAATGAATAATTATTTGCTTGCATACGGTTACATAATAGTCCTTCCTCTAATTCTCATTAAATAAAATACGTTTTTCCTCCTATTAATTTTTTTTTATAAGAAAAAACATTTCAACTCGGGCTTATATCCTTCGGCCTTGTAGAGGCACAATTTTTAATTCTGGCGATACATGCTAACTTTTTACGTTTCGATAAGCGTGCCTTCAACTGCCTTGGGAGGCGGTGCAGTTTGATTTTTGCCGTAATGTGAGGTTGTTCGATTTCCTTAAATAATCTGATTTATTTTTAATATTATAAGTATTCTGAGAAGTATAGCCCACCCACGGAGGACATAGTGTTATTAAAAGAAAACCACAAAGCTGATTCACCTTCTCCTTACCATACCTGTAACTTCTGTTTCAAATGAAAAGTTTTGTCTGTTCTTGATCGAATTAGATCATATTTAATTAAGAAAAACAATGGTTCAAGAACGGCTCTCGTCCCTGGCTAGGATTTCAATTAAGAAAGAAATACTTATTGATTTAGAAAGCAAAAAGGAATTACATGACCGAATATTAAAGAAATTTGCTTTAAAACCAAGACTCTTGGACTATGTTCAAGTAAATAAAATTCAAATAATTTTTTTTACCGAGGTATGTATTTTTTATTTTATAATAATCTAAGTTATTGTCATGCATGTAAATGTCGGCTCATATGTAGACTTGAAAATTTAAAAGAACCCGAGTAGTCTTGAAGAGCTGGAGTCGCCACTGATTATATATTATATATATATTATATATATATATATATATATATATATATATACAGTGCCCGCGAAAAGTATCCGATCACCCTTGAAATTTGTATTTTTTACATAAAAAACAATGTTTAAATGTATACTAACCTTATATTAGTATTTTGTCATCTGTCCTTTGGTTTGGATGACTTGTTCTAGACGTTTTGGCATGGATTTAATCAAGTTTTGACAAATTTCCACTGATATTTCTTGCACCATACCTTTTTGATGGCCTCTTGTAATTTTTCGACTGAGCCAGTGTCGTGGCATTCAACCTTATTTTTTATTATTAGCCACAGATTTCTATCGGATTGAAGATCTGGACTATTACCAGGCCAATCCAAATATCAAATTTATTGTCAGTAATCCATTTTGTCACTATTTTGGCCCTGTGACATGGTGCACCATCATGCATGTATATTTTGTCCTTTGGATTGCCATTGCCATTGGAAGTTTATCCTGTAGCATTGCTAAATACCGTGCACCATTCATAGTTGTGTTCTTCGGAAGAAATATAAGTTTCCACGCCCATAGTAACCGAAACAACCCCAAACCATCACACTTGGAGGGTGTTTCATTGTCTTTAGGGTGTATTTAGGGTCCATCCTATTTGAGCCAATAGGCCGGCGAACCTTTTTTGGACAACTTCTGAATGTCAAAAATGTCGACTCATCGCTAAATAAAACCTTCTTCCAGTCATCAACAGTCCAATGAATGTATTTTTTACAAAATGCGACACGTTTTTTACGCATTTTTTCATTAATGAACGGTTTCTTAGCAGCATGGCGAGATGGTAATCCGAGTTCTTTTGGAGCCGCTCCTGGATAGTTCGTTCAGAAACACCAGATAACAAATTATTCATATTAAATTTTATTTCTTTCGCAGTTATTGTTGGGTTTTTCAATACTAAACGTTTCATAAGTTTGTCTGTTCGCGAATTTGTTTTTCTCGGTCTGCCAGATCGTTTTTTAGGGACTGGCGTGGTTAGGCCACCATGTTCTTAGCCCGTGAAACCCATAAATTAACGGTACTTTGGGATATGTTTAATTCCTTAGCTATAGTCTCTGTGATTTCCCACATGCATGCAAAGCAACAATAGCACCTCGACAATCACTCTTAAGTTGTTTTTTAGCACACATTATATATAAATTTTATTTACACCACTTTCTGTAAAAAAAAAAAAATCAAGAAATTTACACAAACAGTGAAATCTGACAAATTTGAGACACAGCCACCCGCAACGAAGGCTACCAGAACACTAATTTGAGAATGCGTTGGATAGCTCTCATATCAGCGAGCAACCTCAAAGTTACCAGATGTCGCTAGAACAAATAGAAAGTGAATTACGTGTCTCTGAATATCAAGGGAAAATATTGTATTTTCTGAGTGATCGGATACTTTTCGCGGGCACTGTATATATATATATATATATATATATATAACTTTAAAAGTTTGCCTAATCTATTTGAACATTTAATTTAATACTTTCATTTACTAACAAAAGTTTAATCCAACTGAAGATAAATTACTCCGAGAAGTTACCATACAAAACGTGTTGCCCTAAATTCTTAATCTTCCAAGAGCAAACAAGCGAAGGTTGAAAATAGCAAAATTTACTAATTCAGACCCTCCCTCCAGATCGTGACGTCAAAAGGACATCTAAATGCGATATCTAACGGATACATAACACGCGAACGAATAACGATAGGATACATCAAACGCCGAAACAGTTCCACAAAATCAAATAAATTGAGAATCTCGAAGGTGAATATAGGTTATGCCATAAGCTAAATTGTTAAGTATTGTTACGATCAGGGTTGTGGAGTCGGTCCAAAATTTTCCGACTCCGACTCCACACATTGTCAAAAATTCGACTCCGACTCCGACTCCACACATTGTCAAAAATCTAAAAATCCGACTCCGACTCCTCACATTTTAAATATACGACTCCGACTCTCTAGTGTTTCACTTTATAATTATCATAATAATAAGACATTTCATCACCACCACACTAAGTGTGAAATTTTATATTTTATATTTATATTTAAATAAATATTAATTGTATATTCTGAAAATGTAAAAAAAAAATATTAAAAAAACTTAATCTAGGGGCTGGGCTATCAATGAATAAGGTTTATTGACCAAAAAACTAATAACCTAAATGTTAGTATTTAGGATTTAGAAATTAAGGGTGACACAGGACACAGAAATTGGAGTCGGAGTCGGAAGTTTTTTACCGACTCCGACTCCGCCCTGAAACGTGCGACTCCACGACTCCGACTCCACAACCTGGTTACGATACAATATTGGTGAAACAGTACAATATTGACGAAACTGCAGATATCAAAAAATGTGGATTACCAACACACAAATACTGAAAATTTATGAAAATTTCAAAATACAGCTTCAGGCGCGGAAAATATAATCGAAGACTTTTAGTTGAACAAATATTAAAAATCAATTCAAAGTCAATTTACGAAATAAATCTAGAGAAAATGATCCTGAACCGTCAATTACATCAATTACGAGAGAGAGAGAGAGAGAGAGAGAGAGAGAGAGAGAGAGAGAGAGAGAGAGAGAGAGAGAGTGTTACAAGGAAAAGAAGTACCTCAAAAGGCCTTGCGGCCCATACCGAGGATGTACCAATGGCAACGAGTGCCAGGGAAAATTTTCCACACACTCAAATAGTGTGCAAGATTTGGTCTAACCTTTTCTTGAACTGATCCACAGAGGAACTGTTCACAACTTCTGAAGGTAACCTGTTCCACGTGTCACATCTTATACGTAAAGTAATTCCCACACACACTAGTCCTAAACCGTTTGAAATCCAACTTCCAACCATTGTTGCGAGTTGGGTTATCATTTAAACTAAACATGCTTTTAAAATCGACATTGTTGAACCCGCGTGAGAGAGAGAGAGAGAGAGAATACATGTAATCATTGTAGAATTGGTAAACAATTGTGAAACTATTACAAACTATTACGATTCATTAATTGGAGTGAGAAAAGCAAAATGATCCACTTTGAACAAATAATGCGATTATATTGCGATGAATAAAACTCATTTAGAGTAAATAGGTCAATCAATTACTTGAGAAAGATGTGTGATCAGAGAGTAGAAGAAACCTTAAAAACCTTAATTCGAAATCTCTCACACCTTTACTTACAAGGGTTCCAGTTAAAATAGAATATTTTGCTCTCTCTCTCTCTCTCTCTCCTCTCCTCTCTCTCTCTCTCTCTCTCTCTCTCTCTCTCTCTCTCTCTCTCTCTCTCTCTCTCTCTCTCTCTCTCTCTCTCTCTCTCGTTGCCATTGGTACCTCCTCGGTATGGGCCGCAAGGCCTTTTGAGGTACTTATTTTCCTTGTAACTCTCTCTCTCTCTCTCTCTCTCGTGTGTGTGTGTGTGTGTGTGTGTGTGACCTTGTATCAAAATCGACCATTTCAGTCCCAATAAATACAAGTACACAAAACCTCTGACCTCTGTAGTGAGGCATGCGGCTCGCCCCGATTTCTCAAACACATTTGCATTTAAGGTTATCAAAAAAAATTTTTGTTGCAAAAATTGTGTTACGTACTTTTAATACATTCATAACATAATAGTGTTAAAGATAATTATTTATAAGTTCACAATGTCACAATAAGCGTTTAAACTTTTACAAAAGCGCTCGGAATTGTTTGGTCAAGCGAAGTCAGATTAAGTAAAAAACAAAAAATAAAAAAAATAATAATTCTGAGGTAATAAAAGTTACGTGTGTGTGTGCGTGCGTGTGTTCGTTTATCAGGATACGACGCATGCACCTTCAACCCCCCCCCCCTCTCCCCAAAGTTAATCCACGCCTGTTTGTCCCCCAACCCAAACCCCTTGCCGCATTCGGCCGCATAAACGGCTGGATCCGCCCCCGAGTAAGAATGAAAAGTGAATGACGAGTGATATTTGAAATCATGAGAAATCACACAGAATGAAGTCACGATGAATCATTAATTATAATTGTAAACGCGCGTGCGCGCACACACACACACATTCTTAATTGTGGGTGGCAACATTTAACCTAATCTAAATAACCTAATTACTCAACCTTCACGATATTTAAAAAAATTTCAAGATAAAACTGACGACACGACGTCGCTACCCGCAAGTTCGTGTCGCGATAACCTTGGTGTGTATCCTAAAGACTATCAGAGAGAGAGAGAGAGAGAGAGAGAGAGAGAGAGAGGTGGGGGCCTGTTGGATGCTTACAAGGAAGAAGGAACTTAACAGAAAATCTTCCGTCTCATTTACTTCCTACAATTACTTCCTCAGTCTATTTACCTTTAAGACCGGCATACTGTTAGTCCGAACAAATAGACAAACAAATACAGGGTGCTTCAAAAATATATTTCAATATTGTGTATTTATTGTTCATACATTTATCCATGGATTTCAACATGTTCGTCATGAGTATCAAGCACAAATTCTGAATCGTCGAAATACCTCGTTAACTGCTTTGAGACAAACTATAAGTGGTACACAATGAATGACATATCAGCGCCATATAAGTGGTAACATTTTTTGGAAGCACCCTGTATACAGATGAGTGAATGAAGGACAAAATAAGTGATAAACAAATAAGATTTCCGACTGGCCTCACTATTTCGACTAATTTTGTTTTACGCAATGTTCTTAAACGCGCGCGCGCACACGATAAAAATGACGTGGCAATACCGTTGTTTTAACCTTGATGGGTCACTTTTTTCTCTTTTTTAAAGCTGCCCACGGTGCGCGCGTCTGTTCTCTCTCGTTATCTCGAGTGACGAGAAACCCACGCCCCATGGACGCCCGAAATTAACGTATTCGACCATGATGCACAGCAACAACGAATTCCTATCTGGTCGTGTAAGAACCGACCTTCCTTCAACCGTTGAACGTACGTAACACGATACATGATCATCGCTCAAAGATTTTCAAACTAAATTAAGTTGCAGTCGGTAAATGACAAACGTTCAACCGTTTTTTGTACACAAATGCCATTAAATTATCGTAATTATCCGCATTTTATACTGTATACAGCATTAATACGGTACGTCTTGTTATCTCGCTATTACAACTCGTAATCATTTGTATTAACACACACACACATAATATATATATATATATATATATATATATATATATATCATTTAAATTAAAAAAACCAAAAAGGGAAAGCTCATTCCACATTTCAAACGCGATAGACTTCGGCCGTTGCGTTGGCTCCGCCCCCAGCCCCCAACTCACCCTTACCCCATCTCCCATTCTCGGTCTCTCCCCTCGCATGCATTCCGGGAGAAGATGACTCGCGGAGACTCCTATTACTGTAGAGGGGAAAACGAAAGGTAAAAAAACGAAAGGTAAAAGGGGAGAAGGGTGTTTATAGTGTGACTGCAAGTACACAAACTCTTACTCTTATTTATTTATTTATTTTATATATATATATATATATATATATATATATATATATATTGGTCGCAAACCTGTCTTCAGGAGGAGGGCAAGAACGAGTAATGAAAGGGCAGAAATGAACTATCGCCTCCCTTGTCACGCCCGTCTCTAAGGTGAACATGCATGTAACGTCTGTCTGTCTGCCTTCATTCACGAGCGTTCCATTACAATGTAATTGCCAATATTCAGTTGCAGAATATTGACAAGCCATTTGATATAGGCCCGATATTAACGGATAATTGCTTTTTCACCAATATAACACTATACAACTCCCCACCCAGCGAACCACGGCCTGAAAAACTGTCATAAGAGTTTTAAATTCTCTTTACAAAAATATGTATATTAAATACTAACATTAATTTAAACGAAAAATTTATATAATATATATATATATACAGGGCGTCCCAAAAAAATGTATACACACTTTAACAGCTGATAGCTCAATTGATGTTTCTTTCTTTCCAAGTTAAACCCATTAGAATTAATAATGGCAGTCAGACTAAGCTTTGAAAAAGGAAATTCATTCTAAAATGCTACTGGAAGTGTGAAAACGCAGTTGAAGTGCAAAGACAGTTTAGGAGGGAGTTTCAAACAGATCCACCAACGCGACTTACCATCACTCGAATTAGAGATACGTTTGAAGCCGATGGAACTGTTCAGAATGTCCACAAGAAGCGTTCCGGAAGACCACGGACATCGACAAGCCCCACAAAGCAAGAAAGAGTACTGGAAACGTATCACCAAAGTCCAAGAAAATCTGTGCGGCAAGCGAGTCGTGAGGTAGGAATTTCAGAATCGTCTGTCCAACGCATTTTGAAGCGCTGTCAATGGAAAAGTTACATTCCAAGATTAGTCCATGCTATTAATGAAGATGATGATGATGATCCGGACCGAAGAGTGGAGTATTGCGAGTGGTACTTGGCACGATGTGGATGTGGATTGGACGAAGGGGTTTCGTAGAATACCCTCCGCGTTCACCAGACCTCACACCACTAGACTTTTTTTATGGGGATACTTAAAAGACAAAGTCTACGCTATAAAACCTGCAACAGTCGCTGAATTGAGAGCAGCCATTGAACGAGAATGCACACAAATACCAAACGAAATGTTTCGTGATGTTTGCGATTCCATTGCTTCGCGTTATCAGCAGTGCCTGGACCAGAACGGACGTCAGTTTGAAAACAGGCGTTGACAAAACAATTAAATAATGTCTGTAGATTCTATTACATTTTGAAAATGAAATGTATTTTAATAAACACTGCCTTTATAATTATTTAAAGTGTGTATACATTTTTTTGGGACGTCCTGTATATTAGTGATGCGACATTTTTTTTTTGTCACGGTTTTGAAAAAAAAACTTTTTAATGTTGTCAAAAGTAATTTTATTTAAAACTAACTTAAAAATTATAAAACAATGCAAACGCTTCCTTTTAACGTATCTTACGTACAGTGTGTCCAAAAAATAATGGTGCAAAAGAAAATTGGTCATTTTTATGATTAATCACTACCTACGTATTCAAAATATATGGTTGTTTACGTTTCCAAACTGTTCAAGTTTAGAATACTTCCACAAGATGACCATCATTTGTCACTACAACGCGTAATCGATATTCGAACTCCATTAGATCATTAGAAAGTTTCTCTCGTGAAATGGACCCAGTAACCTCCGTTTCTTCGATGGGAGTTCTGCCAAACAACCGAGTTTGTCACGATGCATGCACGAGTGTTTAAACATACTCCAATAGATAAAAATCCAGAGAGGTTAAGTAAGGCAGCTGAGGTAGCCGTGCTATCAGTCAACCACGGCCTATTCAGCAGCGAGGAAAGGTTGCATCTACAGTAGAAGGCTGCGGACAACAATGACAGTGGGAAGTCGCTCCATCTTGTTGAAAGATTACGCTTCTCATGTCACTTCCAACAGCCTTTAGTTGGGGAAGAAAAGATGTATGTTAAGGCGTGTTAAGTATAGTTCGCTCCCATGATAAATCGTCAAAAAATACTGGACCAATTATTCAATTATGTGACAACACACCAAACGTTACATTTTGGTGAATCAACCCCTTTGGATCTATGGGGTTATGTTAAAACACTCGTGTCTCACAAGCCCAAGTATCTGGAAGAACTCAAAAAATCAGAGGTTATTCGATCCATTCCAAAAAAGCATCTTGTTAATGATCTAATGAAGTTTGAGGGTCGATTGCACGCTGCAGAGATGAATGATGGTCATGTGGATGTGTTCTAAATTTGAAGAGTTTGGAAATGTAAACATACACTGTTTACTCTGTTTACACTAAAATCCTCATTTTGGGGATCTCGTAGCAGTTCCATGCGTTCGTCTCTCTTCACACGAAGGTCAAGCTGGTTGCCCCGTCTCTAGGCCTGGCTTGGAGGAGGAGCGACTTGCTCTTGCGCTCTCCACCGCACACAGCCAGGTAACACCCGACTCATTTGGTACCATCCTGATGCAGGCATCGTCTTCTTTTGAAGACCAACTTTGACCCCTGTCACGTTTCTGAGTTCCTCTGGAAGATGGTTAAAAAGTCTTGGGCCCCCTGACAAACCAAGTTGTTTTCCTTCTGTGTTGGGAGGTCCCTTGTCGGGCCTTTGATTTGTGAACACTACACCTTTGGTACCAGTTTCTCGATCATTTTCCTTATGTAGATTATGGTGTACCTCTTCTCCTTTCCAGGGAGTACAGATTTAGTTTATGTAGTCTTTCCCAGTAGTTGAGTTCTTTGCAGCCATCGATCTTGGCTGTGAAATGTGTCTGAATATCTTCGTTTATTAATTTATTTCTTCTTGTATGGGGACGTCAAGACTGTGCAGTATTCAAGTTTTGGTATGATCAGTGTTTTTTCAACAAGGGAATCATTACTGTCTTGTCCCTTCTTTTAAAGGTTCTTAGTACTGTACCTGCCCCGCGACTCTTTTTGCTTTGTTTATCGCTATCTGATTTTGTGTCTCGAATTTCGTAACATCGGTCATTATAACCTACAAATCTATCGCTTTCGTGCTTCTCTGAATTTCCTGTCTGTCTGGGGCATATTATGCTGTCTGAGTTCCTCATTCCCATCATATCTCAAGAGCTGGAAATTCTCAGTGTTAAATGTCATGTTCTCTTCTGACCATTTGTATATTCTGTCTGTGTCTCTCTGCAAGGCCTCCACCTCTTTTGCATCGCTGATTTTTCTGTTGATCTTTGTACCGTATGCGAAAGATATTACTATACTATTGCTGTTTACTTCATTGTCTATGTCCATTAGCATAATAATGAAAAGGAGCGGGGCCAATACTGTTCCTTGTTGTACTGAACTGCGTACTTCCGACTCTGATGATGTTATACCTTGAATTCTAACGACCTGCAGACGTTCTCTGAGGAAGTTTTAGATCCATTTTTCAACTTTGCCTGTTATTCCCATATGTTTCAGATATATATATATGAATAGAAACGACATAAGTATTAAGGAACGTTTCTGCACACGAGGAAGAGAAATCACGAATAAATGAAAAATGAGGCGAACCGCCGGGGAATCGAACCCAGGGCCTTCCAATTGCCGGTTGGATGCGCTACCATTACACTACGGACCTCGATCATTCACAAATCGAAATTCTCCTACATAGGGCAGAAACCAATGCCCTGAGAGGGCACCCTCGCAAATCGTGAATATGTGCATTTAACTGCAATGACCACGCAGTATATAAATGAATTTGTGAATGATCGAGGTCCGTAGTGTAATGGTAGCGCATCCAACCGGCAATTGGAAGGCCCTGGGTTCGATTCCCGGGCGGTTCGCCTCATTTTTCATTTATTCGTGATTTCTCTTCCTCGTGTGCAGAAACGTTCCTTAATACTTATGTCGTTTCTATTCATTTATATACTGCGTGGTCATTGCAGTTAAATGCACATATTCACGATTTGCGAGGGTGCCCTCTCAGGGCATTGGTTTCTGCCCTATGTAGGAGAATTTCGATTTGTGAATGATCGAGGTCCGTAGTGTAATGGTAGCGCATCCAACCGGCAATTGGAAGGCCCTGGGTTCGATTCCCGGGCGGTTCGCCTCATTTTTCATTTATTCGTGATTTCTCTTCCTCGTGTGCAGAAACGTTCCTTAATACTTATGTCGTTTCTATTCATTTATATACTGCGTGGTCATTGCAGTTAAATGCATATATATATATATATATATATATATATATATATATATATATATATATATATATATATATATGTGTGTGTGTGTGTGTGTGTGTGTGTGTGTCTGACTAAAAAGTCACTGCCTATTTTTAAGTTCTTATTTGCTAAACGAAAAGGGATATGAAAATATTTCTAACTGAAATGAAGCTTATTTATTACGGTTTACTTTATTACAAAATTGAAAAGCTTCAATACGAAGTTAAAGTTCAACGTAGGCTCCAATATTGTCTACACATTTCTGTAACCTTGCCGGTACATTTTCAACATATTTTATTAAAGTCATGTGGTACATCACCAAAAACATCACGAATTTTGTTTTCAAGTTCATCAATGGTCCTTGGTTTTGATTTGTACACTTCTTTGGCCTAGACCCACAGAAAGAAGTCTCATGGTGTTAAATCTGGACTTCAAGCAGGCCATTCCGTTGGCCTCCAACGACCTAACCATCGTCCAGAGAAGTGGTTATCTAACTAAGCACAAACAGTTAATGCAAAATGTGGAGGAGCCCCATCTTGCACGAAGAGCAATTCTCCAGCATTTTCCCACTCAGATTACAGAAGTGTGTGGACAATGCTGGAGTCGACGTTGAACTTTAACTCCTTATTGAAGTTTTTTCAATTTTGTAATAAAGTAAACGGTAATAATGAAATGAAAATGAAAAGGTTTATTGGCAGACTATAGTCCATGACAAATATTATTAATACAATGACATTTCATATACTAAGGATAGAAATATATACAATTGATTAGAAATAATACTGTAATGTCGAAGTTAAGTGGAGCAACAGACAGACGTTTTCATACCAAGAGGTCCATAGCTTAGAGCAGGGATTCCCAAAGTGGTCTGTACAGACCCCCACGGGTCTGTAGGAAGCTTCCAGGGGGTCTCTAAGCTTTTGGAAAAATAGTAACATTAACTATATGAACTATATTAACTATAACTACAGGGTGGGCCGTAAGTTTCCATACATAGGAAAAATTAAACGTTTGTTTTTATGTTTCAGATACCCTAAGAATATGCGTTTGACGAAAGAGCAACGAATTGAAATCATACTGATGGCTGGGTCGGGAAGCAGTCGCATGGTTGCAATGAACTTTAACAGACAACATGGAACGAACATCACACACGACACTGTGGCAAAACTTATTAACAAGTTTCAGAAAACTGGAAATGTTGCAGATCAACCGCGAAGTGGTCCAAGACGTACAGCCACCGATGAAGACACAACAGCTACGATACTTACAGCGCTTACACGGAGTCCCAGAAAAAGTACACGACGGTTGTCTGCAGAAAGTGGTGTCAGCAGATCGAGTATCAGGCGCATTTTGAAAGCAAACAAATGGCATCCATACAAATTGCATATGGCACAGCATTTGAGTGAAGACGACCCGGATAGACGGATGGAATTCTGTGAATGGGCATTAACCAAAGTGAACGAGGATGCAAACTTTTCAACTAAGATCTTGTTTACTGATGAAGCAAATTTTTACGTCAATGGAGAGGTTAATCGGCAAAACATACGTTATTGGAGTAATGCTAACCCTAACTGGCTGAGTCCGACGAAGATGCAAGGTGCCGGTAAAGTGATGGTGTGGGCCGGGATATGGGGTGACAGAATTATTGGACCAATTTTTGTCAGTGGAAATCTTAATGCCGAAAGGTATCTTAACATGTTGCAAGAAGAGATTTTCCCATCCCTGCTAAACGAGGAAGGTAACTTCCCAGTTTACTTCCAGCAAGATGGAGCTCCACCTCATTATGGTCTTCACGTGCGTCGGTATTTGGATCAGCAGTTTCCGGATGCTTGGATTGGTCGGCGTGGTCCTGTGGAGTGGCCTCCCAGATCCCCAGATCTCACCCCCCTTGATTTCTATCTTTGGGGGCACTTGAAGGCCATGGTGTATCAGGAAAAGATACGAGACATAAATCATCTAAAGGAACGTATCACCAACGCCATTACAAGCATAACGTCAACTGTGCTAATGCGTGTTCATCAACAGTGGGGAACACGTATTGAAATGTGTTTTCAAAACAATGGCAACCATGTAGAGCATATTATATAAATAAAAATGGTTGTCCATAAAAAAATGTTTATTTTTCCTATGTATGGAAACTTACGGCCCACCCTGTATATTAATATTTAGGGGTCCTTGGTGGTAAAAGTTTGGGAACCCCTGGCTTAGAGGATAAATGGCAGGACTCATGGATAGTAGGGTGGTTCACAAGCATAGGGAAAATTTAGCATCTGAGATTTCACTTTTGGGTCATTGTTGCTTTTGTTCCTACACTTAGTGTGAATAACTGTGTGAAGTATGGTTGGTCTACGGTGTCATTAAGAGGTCGCTCAATCATGCATGACGTGTCTCACTAATGACTGATTACTATAGTATGACTAAATTTGGCTTCTTCTTTTGTAGGAATGTGTAGAAATGCCGCCGAAGCAATAAAAAACACGGTCTAACAGTGAGGTGTGGTTACTAGGGAAGGCGGAGGAGAAGTTAACTAGGGCAGGACTCTACCAAGCTTCAAGTCCTCGGGAAATTCATGTTCCACCATCTGGAGGAGAGGACGACAGAAAATAACAGTGCGGTGATGACCATTGAGGCTTTGATCCCGTTTCGGACAAAAGCAAACGTTCCAATGACGGATACCAGATACGCTGAGAAGAAGCTCCTGAAACTGTACGAGCAATACAAGGGGCTGAAGAAGAACCGCAAAAAGAATTTCCCATCCTACAGAATGAAGGAGGACATATTTCGCGGAGACCTTGACGATGTGCTCGATCTTTCACGTCATGACGCCCTCGAGACCATGATGAATGAGGAGGACAAGAACTTCCTTGTCGCTCAGCTCGATAATCCCACTTCCTCCAGCTTTGGCCCGATTGACAAGAAAATGGCTGACCAACAAACGAGGAAGAGGATTCGGTGTGAGGCGGAGATGAACCGACAGGAGAAGGCCAAGCGCGAGGCGGATGCGAGATGGTCCCAGGGAGAACTGGAGGCTTCTAGTTCGAGCACATCTGAATCATCAGATTCAGATACTGTAGTTTTTAAGGAGTCAGCACGAAAACGTTCCACTACTAAGCGATTGAAGTCTGTGATCACGCGACATTTTCTTAGCCTTGAATCGCCACAACATCAGTGACAGGAAAGGAATGGCAGTGGTCGCAGCAACTATTAAATCGCTGGGGCACAACTTGGACGAAGTGTCAATCTCACGCAGCACCATTCGTCGTGTAGTAATGCTTAGTTAAGAATAGTAATTTCTGTTTAATTAATTATTAAAATGTTTAATGTAAATCATTTACTAATAATTGTGAAATTGTTTGAAATTGTTTAAAATAGAACAGTTGGCAATCCTGGACAGAGGCCGACAAAGAGCGGGCTACCCCAAGGGAGGAGTCTCTTGGGTGGCGCGATAAGCGTAAGGTTGGAGCCATGTGATCTTAAAATCAAATTGTTTTGTGCCCCTCTCCGACGTAAATATATTTAGTAAAATTTCATACTCGCATCCCCCTAAATTAACTAAACCATTTTCGGAATCAATAAAACGTTCACAAGTGTTAAAATAGAGTATTAATAAAACCCCCCCTTCCCCCTTCGTGTTGTAACGGTTTTCATAGTCTTGGCTCGGCGTTGCTACCATGAATCTAATTGTAAAGTAGCGTTGAAATGAGTAGAGAAAGCAAGCGATAAATGAAATAAAGAGCCGATAGAGAAGCAAATAAAGAAGAAAGTAAATTAATAAAAGGCGATCACTACATCTGGTGGCGAGCGGCGGTCTTACATCATATTTTGTGAGGCTTACCCACGTGACTAGTATTTCGATTAAAATTCTTCCGACCCGGTATAATAGCCAATAGCGTTAAAGAATATTTTATTTCGATTATTAAAATATCTAAATGCAAAGTTTACCCCGTTTGCAGGCAAATTTCGATTTTCATTCCTTAAAATTCATTGTAAATGTAAATTCAAAATGGCGCCCCTTACATTCCAAATTATTCTGAGTCGCGTCGCTTCAAAAAAGTTCGCGCGTCCAAATCTTTTTTTTGTTTGAGATTGAGTCTAGTGACTCAAAATTTCTTTTAGTCGTGGTGCAGAGTCGGTAGAAAAACTTGTCTGACTCAATATTGCGAGTCATTATTACGTTAAATTTCGTTAATTTGGTCGGAGAGGACATAGTTTTCAAAATTTATCGTGCTGCCTGAGGACTCAATTTTTCTTTTTTTTCGTCTCTTCCACTGTTATGCCTGTTTCAGCTTACCTTTTTACTTTTTGTTTAAAACTTTTGGAATTAGTAGTAATTGTGATAATATATTAATAACGATTAATATAGAAAAAATTTGTACGTAAGTAAATTGTTAGTTTAAATACACTGTGATACACATTTTATGCGGTCCTTAAAAAATGTTTTAGCGAAAATTTGTACCGATTGTAAAACATTTCATGAACATGAAAAATTTTCTGGGTTTCATTAGCAGATTTTTGATTATATTTCGATTGGTTGTACATAAATTATAATGATAGGCTTATTTTAAATAATTGTTTATATAGATTTACGGGCTTTTTGCTTCGCTCGCTTCGCGCTAAAATAGGATTACGTTACATTTTAAGGGACAAATCGAAAAATAAATCTTAAACATATTAAATTTGTCAGATTTGGCCGTATCGGATTGTGTTAAATTTCAAAATAAGCAGAATTCGTTTAACTGAAATAGAGAAATTGTGTTGTGAAATTTTCTATAAGTTTTTTTTTTTATTTTTTATATACTCATTAATTATATACTTACTTATTCACTTATACGTATATATTAGTTATATATATATATTTATATACTCATAAAGTTTGGTAGGTAGGCTGATTATCTATTTTTTTTTCTCTCCATGTCTTTCGTTCAATTTCATGACAATTCCGACATATTTTGTAAAATGGCTATTATATTGTACTGAAGAAGGATTTCTTGTAGGCCTATCGTTAAATATTGTTCGGAGATTAACCGTTACTACGGTATCTGTCTATTGAGTAGTAAATTCTTAGTTATTTAACAAAATTTTAATTGGTTTAACATAAATAATCGTAGGATTTTTCTTTAATAAGCACAAATGTTATGCATTAAATTCTAAATTGTGCTTTCCACGCGTAACATTGAATTTATTAATTATAGGTCTAAAAGTGCGCAGTAAATTTTATTTTTATTTTGGGGACCTATGTGAGTTAAGCCTCAGCCGCAGTGGTTCCCAACCGGTTTTGGCTTATGGCCCCCTTAGGAACCTTATTTTTTCCTGTGGCCCCCATAAGCATTATTTTCAGTAGGTAATATGCAGATTTAACTCTATTTTACAAAATAACATTTTCCTGTGGCCCCCTTCAAATGTGCCATGGCCCCCAGGGAGCCATATGGCCCCCGGTTGGGAAACACTGAGTTAAGGTATACATATTTTACTAAATCTCGATATTATAATTTTTTTTGAAATTACAGAAATGTGTAGAAAATTCTTTTCATATATTTTCTTTACGTTTTATAAATTCATTCAATAATCAATTTTATTTGTATAGGTAGGTCGATTTTTATTTTTCTTTCTTCCAGTTCAATGACAATGGTAAAATTTTTAGTTCAAATTTAGATTGTATTCTAAAAAGGATGTTTTGATTTGATATTTTAATTTGGGTATTAGAAATGAAAAATGTCCTTTTTTTTTAGTTCGAGCGTTTGCATAGAAAAAAATTACAAAATTATGTCAGGATATAATGCAGTTTCATTCGGTTAGGGATATAGAGGTTCGCTTACAAACAATGCGACCGCTCTCAATTAGGCAATGTTTTGTTTGTTTACAGTAAGTTACGTGTATTTTTGAGTGCATATGATCTATTCTTATTTAGTATAACTATGCAAATTTGTAGGTTTCACTTGGAAACGATAAATTACTGGGATTTTTGTGATTTGCAAACCATACTGGGGTTTCTGTTGAAGGAGAGAGTTCTCTCTCAGATGTAATTTGCTAATTGCGAGTTCAATTCGTATGAAATTTGACGTTTCAAGTTGAAATTACTGTATTAAAATAATTTTCGGTAGTAATTTTTAATTTTTTTAAAAATTTTAATAACTGTTTTGGAAAATTATTATTGTTTAAACCCTCAGTCGGAGTTAACTAATGCAATTGAAACATTGGCTCAAGTGTACACTCGGAAATGGAGCCTTCTAGATAGCCAGTAACGTTTTTGTGGCGTCTTTGTGTGCTCCTCCTCAAAGCAAGAGGGTTCATGATTGTCAGAGAATGGATGACATGAAGTTTCTGGGGTTCATTGTTGTCTTGTATTTGAAAGTATTGATCTGATTTCTGACGATAGTTTGAACAATAATATTTCTTAAATTATACTAACAGTTACTATGTATGGGCGCTTTTATATTTATACTGTACAATTTTTTTCGTGCGTTTTATGACTTTTTTTATCTTCGCTGTAACTGCCATAAGTGACCTTATTGGTAGCTAGATTTGATTAAATTTTTGCGAAATTTTGAGGTGTAATTTTTTTTTTTCCGTGAATTTGGCCAGAGCAAATGTGTAGTTATTGTTTCGAAGTGAACTGTCGAGAAAATTCGATAAATTAAATATGAAATGATAAGCAGTACAGAAACACGTTTCGAATAAACTTTTTTTTCAAAATTTCGAGAGGCTCGGTTTGGAGTCAACCAAGTTGAATCCGAGTTCCAGCAAGTGAGTTTAGTCGACCGGATAGGTGATCGATCACCAATGAGAGAGAGAGAGAGAGAGAGGAGAAACCCAGACTGCGCAGGGACTTGGCGCAGGATGGTTTCGGAAGAGAAGAGATAGAAGAGAGGAACCGAATGCGCATGCAGTTGGCGCAGGACAGTTTCGGAAGAGAAGAGAAATTTACGTGTGCAGGGTCTTGGCACACGAGTTTCGATCGAAGATGGTCTACTGGTATTTTTCGGGCAGTAGCTGGTCTCGCTGCTCGAATGCTTCGCTAAATATGTGTTGTAGCACGCGGTAGACAAGCCACGAGAGCTTGAACGTGTGTCTATGACTGTACTGTCCATACAGACATACAGTAGGTTCGTTGGGAAACGGCCTACGGCGGAGTGATCGGTTGATTGTTGCCAGTAGAAGAGTCTTTCAGCTGGACGTAGGAAGAGCAGCGTTCACCGACAAAATTGGAGATGAGACAAGGCGAGTTTCTTCATCGACTTCTAGAATTGCAAATTCCGTCCAATTCCAGCGCGTGGTCCCGCTTTCAGTATATCTCCCCCCCCTGATCCTTTTAGAATTGGACGTCTCTTGTTTTTTTTTTTCGCCATTGGAGAGAGAGCGGAACCATTATAGCGTGCTGCCCTGTTGCATGTTGATTGATGCAATCCCTTGCATTCTAGCGAAGTGAGCAGGAGAGCTGCGATTGAAAATTGAAGTCCGTTGTCAGCGTGCGGAGTGTCATCTAAACAACGTCCAGCAAATTAATGTACTGATTATTATGTAATGAAATTATAAGTGAAAGGGTGCGATTATTGCCCATAATTGTTGTGTTTTTCGTGAAATAAAATACTGACCAAGAGCGCACATACTATGTAAACTTTCTTATTTTTTTTCTATGTCGCCCTGATAGTAACTGTATAACTATACAAATAACTGTTTCAAATGTAAAGCGATCGTTGATGAGGAATCGCGGGAATAGATTGTGAACTTGAGATTTGTGTGGCCACTGTAAGAAAATTTTCCGTTATTTTTTTTGGCATGTATAGATTAGTTACAGGTTGTAATTTAATTATTAGTGTGAAATGTTATTTTATGCAAATGTGAAAATTATAAAGTTTTCGGTTTTTATAATATGATACAAAATATGTGTGTGGAATTTGTCATTCTAATTATTTCTTGTCTATCTCAACTCTGAATTGTTAAAAAAAAAAAAAAAAAAAAAAAAAAAAAAAAAAAAAAAATTGCAAAATATATAAATTTGTTGAATAAATTTATTAACATTGTTAAACGATATTAATAAGTTTTACTAATGGAAAAACTTATTTTCAAGGGGGTGATGCGAGTGTAGTAATGCTTAGTTAAGAATAGTAATTTGTTTAATTAATTATTAAAATGTTTAATGTAAATCATTTACTAATAATTGTGAAATTGTTTGAAATTGTTTGAAATTGTTTAAAATGGGAACAGTTGGCAATCCTGGACAGAGGCCGACAAAGAGCGGGCTACCCCAAGGGAGGAGTCTCTTGGGTGGCGCGATAAGCGTAAGGTTGGAGCCATGTGATCTTAAAATCAAATTGTTTTGTGCCCCTCTCCGACGTAAATATATTTAGTAAAATTTCATACTCGCATCCCCCTAAATTAACTAAACCATTTTCGGAATCAATAAAACGTTCACAAGTGTTAAAATAGAGTATTAATAAAACCCCCCCTTCCCCCTTCGTGTTGTAACGGTTTTCATAGTCTTGGAGTCTTGGCTCGGCGTTGCTACCATGAATCTAATTGTAAAGTAGCGTTGAAATGAGTAGAGAAAGCAAGCGATAAGTGAAATAAAGAGCCGATAGAGAAGCAAATAAAGAAGAAAGTAAATTAATAAAAGGCGATCACTACAGTCGCGTGAGACAATGTACACGTGAAGCAGTGTGCCGCGAAGATCAGGCCACTTTCAAGACCCATGAGCCCCTTCTCTTGCACTGGGATAGTAAGCTACTTCCAGATATCTCCCATGGGTTAGAGGTGGTGGACCGTGTGGCTGTGCTTGTGACCGGTAACGGGGAAGAGAAACTCCTTGGAGTTCCAATGGTAGCTGCTGCAACTGGAGCATCTCAGGCTCAGGCGTGCCTGAAGCTTGTGGACGACTGGTCTTTGAGGGGCAACATTCGAGGTCTTGTTTTTGATACAACTGCGTCCAACACGGGACTTCATGCTGGAGCTTGTACTCTCATTGAAAAGGAGTTGGGTATTGATCTGGTGTGGATCGCTTGCCGACACCACGTGGTAGAAGTCGTCCTTGCTGCGGCCTTCGGTGCTCGTTTCGGAACATCCAGTGGACCTGAAAATGGCCTATTCAAGCGCTTCAAGCAGCACTGGTTTTCATTGATCGCAGCAAGTTCGAGAATGCACCCGACAGCCTGTTCATTGAAACAGCAGAGCAGAGGAAGGAAATGGTCTCCTACTACAAGGAGGCTGTCAAGAAGAAGAGCCAGCGGGACGACTATGATGAACTGATGCTTCTCTACCTCCTTTTCTTGGGAGGGAAGCTTGACGGTCCTGTGAGAATTCGAAGCCCTGGAGCCATGCACCATGCGCGATGGATGGCCAAGGCCATTTACACGCTCAAGGTGTTCCTATTCAGAGATCAATTCACCTTGCTTCAGACCGAGAAACGGAACATCGAGGAACTAAGCCTGTTTATCACGCTCCTTTACGGCCGCTACTGGAACGAGGCCAGTGTTGCATACATGGCTCCATTGAATGACCTCACTTTCTTGCGCCAGCTGAAAGCTCACCCAGGAAAGACGAACGACGCGGCATTTGCCGAGATGAAGCGCCATTTGTGGTTCATTTCTGAGCACTTAATCCCCTTGGCACTCTTTGATCCTCGAGTTCACGCGTCCACAAAGGAGAGGATTGCTCACAACATCGTACCTGTTCCCGAAAAAAGAAAAGGACTCAAGCTCGTGGACGGAAAAACGTTCTCCTCGAGCAATCCCTTGGAATTCTATGCCACCAAACGTTCAGCAATCTTCTTCAACCTCGTCATGCAGCACGGAAGTGAACAGGCGCAATCATTCCTGTCCAAGACACCAAATGATTGGAACACAGATCCAGCTTACCAAGGAATGAAGGAACGTGTAGAGAAGATGGCAGTGGTTAACGATTGCGCAGAAAGAGGAGTTGCGCTCATTAAGGCTTTCAACAACACAATCACGAAGGATGAAGCGCAAAAGCAGTACCTTCTCAGCGCAGTCGCTCAGCACCGCAAGGAATTCAAAGAGCCGACTAAAACTGGTCTCAAGAAGACCTAAAGATCTTCAACTGTGTGCATTATTTGTTCCGCTGTTATAATTTCATAATATTATAATATAATATATAATATAATATATATATATATATATATATATATATATATTATATATATAATAAATATAACTGCAAACACGCAGTATAATTAACGTAAAGAACGACGCTTGTATAGGAGATATTCCGCGCAAGATGAGAAAGAATGAAAAATGAAAAAATGAGGTAACCACCCGGGAATCGAACCTGGGATCTTCCGATTGCCGGTCAGATATAACCACTACACCATGGGCCTCACTCTTCCAACTGTCGTAATTCTTCTACATACTCGCAGAAACCAATGCCCCAAGGGGGCACCTCCCGCATGCCGTAACATTATATACATTTAACTGCAAACACGCAGTATAATTAACGTAAAGAACGACGCTTGTATAGGAGATATTCCGCGCAAGATGAGAGAGAGAGAGAACGAAACAAATGAAAAAATTGGAGCCCCGTATTACTGCAGAGAGTACGAAAGTGTCTTTAGCTTCACTTGTACAGAATCGAAAGTTCCTTATGGTCATATTCGCTTTAGCACACAGGCTTCGAGATTGTTTTTTATATCCGAGTCATCACTCAAAGAGCTGGTAATAGTTTGACCCAAATATTTAAACTCTTGTACTTCCTCAATTACTTCACCATTCATTTTAAACCTTATATCAGCTGGCTGATTACAGCTTTTAGGATGAAATTGCATAACCTTAGTTATTGTAACATTAAAAAGAATATCATGTTTCTGCGAATACACTTCGCAGACTTTCAGTAGCCGATCCAGACCTTTAACAGAGGGACTTATTAACACCATATCATCGGCATAAACTAAGTTATTTATCCTTGTGTTATCTATACAACATCCCACTGTTGCCTCATTAAGTGAAGCAATTAATCCGTTGATATACACATTAAACAGCATAGGGGAGAGCAAGGAGCCTTGTCTCACCCCGCAAGAGGAGCCAAAACACTCGGATAGTACAATTTCAATAAATTTAATATGTACATGGGAACCTTCCTGTCTTCTAGTTTTGCAAATAAAATATTGTGGTTCACCCTATCATATGCCTTACTTATATCAAGGAAACAGCTATAAATAGTTGAATTACTGTCAATGTATTTAGATATTGTTTCTTTAAGTACATAGATACACAGGTCAGTTGAGTGGGACCTTTTAAAGCCAAACTGATCAGATGTCCATAGGAAATCATTTAATCGGCGTAACAAGTTTTTCTAGTACTGTAGTTTCGAGAAGCAGGAAGCGACAGCAATAGGCCTGTAATTATTGCTGGACAGAATGTCTCCGTACTTATTTTTGACCAGGTGCAAGATATATACCCTCATGAACTCTGCAGGGATATAGCTATGAGCAAGCATGGCTGATAGGAGCAATGATATATGCAGACATACTACGTCATTTGCATATTTTAAGTGCTCATTCGATAAGTCATCTACCCCTGACGCAGAACCAGTCCTTAACTCTTTAATTAACCTCTTTACTTCAGAAAATTATATCAAAGTATTTTCCCTTGTCCCTCCCACAATCGTTTCGCTGCAATCTATCTTAAGATTATCCCTACTCACACTGTTAAGAATGTCATAGTGGTTTTTCCACAGCTTTGCAATTTCATCCTCCCCCGACACCCCATCGACTGTCGGAGGGAGGACATTTTTGACACCCGTTTGATTCTTAACAAATTTCCAAAATTTATTATCGTTATTTATGCGAGCTTCGCAGGCTTTTAATGCTCGAATAGACTCTTCTTCCTGTTTACATCGCCTTTATGACTGCCTTATACTGACCCCGACTTCTACACATATTCAAGTATACTGGTCCTAATCTGAGTCTACCATGAAAGTACCACAAATCATAGCCGTCTTTCGATTTCCTCTTCAGGAGGCCAATAAAATCATTCCATCCAGGAATAATCTTAGTATGATAGTTGTAAGATTTAATCAGGGGGCTTCCTGCTTCTCTTAACAGGGATATTATCTTACTATAATACCTATCTATGAGTTTACAGTGAGAATCATTTGAGCAAGGATTATTACAGGCAAGGTGCAAAATTTCTAAATTATAAATAAGCTTCATTTCAGTTAAAGAAATATTTTCATATCCCTTTTCGTTTAGCAGCAATAAGAATTTAAAAATAGGCGGTGACTTTTCAGACACAATATATAAATTACTATTTTTGAAGCACTGTTTCTAGAACACCTTGTACGTTAACTATCTCATACTAAAACAAACCGTACTTTGTTAATAGTGAACAGCTAAGTACAGTAATTACTGTTGCATATTGTTTGTATCAGGGTTGTGGAGTCGGAGTCGGAGAGTCGGAGTCGTGGAGTCGCACGTTTCAGGGCGGAGTCGGAGTCGAATTTTTACAATGTGTGGAGTCGGAGTCGGAGTCGGAAAATTTTGGACCGACTCCACAACCCTGGTTATAGCCACTAGGTTAAGGGTTATTCAATTTTAAGTAGGACTACTACTGGTTAGACCTTAATTATGTTTAAGAGAATCTTTTTCATTTATATATATATATATATTATTGGAAAAAAATAAAAATCCCTTAATATGATAATATCTACAAGTCAACATCCTTCTTAATATTTGAATGTTCCCTTATCCTAGAAAGTAACCTGACGATTCATGTGGTGGTGATGAAATGTCTTATTATTATGATAATTATAGAGTGAAACACTAGAGGAGTCGGAGTCGTATATTTAAAATGTGAGGAGTCGGAGTCGGATTTTTAGATTTTTTACAATGTGTGGAGTCGGAGTCGGAGTCGAATTTTTACAATGTGTGGAGTCGGAGTCGGAGTCGAATTTTTACAATGTGTGGAGTAGGAGTCGGAGTCGGAAAATTTTGGACCGACTCCACAACCCTGGTTTGTATATACAGTACAATGTACAATTAATTTCACTAGACATTTATTACTGCAATACTGCATGTCAGTAAGTACTTTAATATAGCGTAGCGTATATCAAGGTATGCTTGGAACATGGCATACTTTCCTGACCCTGGTTACTACTAATTACACTGGGCAACAAAAAAAGTTTTTTTCGTGTCCCAAGAATGAAAATACCTTATTCTTATAGTATTTTCTGTGCTGAATCCAAATAAGTTTGTAAAATTTCTCTATCAGGTCTGGTTTTTGTGTGACATGCAATTTAATTTTTAAAAACCCATATAGTTACATACTTATTAAAATATGATCGAAAAGACATACCTGTAGTTTAAAAAGTAGCTTGTTTTGTTTTTCTGCTGTGCTTTGCCTCAGGCATGTCTCTCTTAAGAGTCCAGCAATAGTCAGCCAGCATACTGGGGCTCCATTTGCCTTGGTAACGGTTTTCCATGGCAGAAATATCCTGATGAAAACGCTCACCATGTTCGTCGCTTACCGCACCCAGGTTTTCCGGAAAAAAGTCCAAGTGAGAGTCCAAGAAATGAACCTTTAATGACATATTGCACCCCATTGCTTGGTAAGACTTAAGAAGATCTCCTACTATTTCAGGATAGTTTTCGGCCTTGTGATTTCCCAAAAAATTTGTGCAGACACTTTTGAAACTCTGCCACGCAGCTTTCTCAACTTCATTCAACTCTCCTTCAAATCTCTCATCTCTTAACAATTCTCTGATCTGAGGGCCTACAAAAATGCCTTCTTTAATCTTGGCATCACTGATCCTGGGAAACTTATTTCTCAAGTATGTGAATCCTGTTTGCGCTTTATCCATCGCTTTAACAAAGTTTTTCATAAGTCCAAGCTTGATATGCAAAGGAGGAAGGTACACTTTCTCAGGGTCAACAAGTGAACTATTCACAACATTTTTCTTGCCTGGAACAAGTGAGGTGCGTTTTGGCCAATCCTTCTTAACGTAGTGGTTTTGCTTGTCCCTACTGTCCCACTCACATAAAAAACAACAGTACTTGGTGTAACCTAGCTGCAACCCTAGCAAAAGTGCAATGACCTTCAGATCTCCACAGATATTCCACTTATATTTCTGATACTGAAACTTTTCTAAAAGCAACTTCATGTTGTCGTATGACTCTTTCATGTTTGCAGCATGTGCAATAGGTACAGAAGGAAATTTATTTCCGTTGTGAAGGAGGACTGCTTTCAAGCTGACTTTTGAGGAGTCAATGAACAATCGCCACTCATCCACGTTATGTTCATGACCAAGAGCCCCCATGACTGAATTAACATCTTTACAAAACACAAGTCCATCTTCATGGGAGAACCATTCTTTGAATTCATCATGGCGGCTGCGGAAAAAACAAACTTTAGTGTCACGTTGCAGTAGATTCCAACCCTTTAATCTTGAACCTAAAAGTTCAGCCTGCTTCTTAGATAATTTCAAATCACGAACTAGGTCATTTAGATCTCCTTGTGACAGTAAATGTGGTTCATTGGAGGAACAGGTAGCCTGGAATGTTGGATCAGAAATGTCTTCATCTTTTTCCTCGTGATATGCTACAGCTACGTTTGATTCCTCATCACTTAAACTTACATGTTCAGGAGGATTTGGTACTGGAAGTTGAGCACTGTGGGGAACTGGTCTCATTGCAGACGGTAGATTAGGGTATTTCATAAGGCTCTTTGTTTTTGAAGTGATCCCCTTTGTATTTACCAGGCAGAAATAGCAGTCTGTTGTGTGATCTTTGGGTTCCCTCCAAATCAATGGAATAGCAAATGGCATGTGACGTGAACCGTTTAGCCATCCTGTAAGTAGTCTTACACATGTCACACAACAAATGTGAGGGGCCCCAACTCTTGTCCTGATCGCCTACTTTACATCCGAAATAAAGTTCATAGCATTTTTTTACTAATGGTGTAAAGTTACGTTTCTGGGATTTTAAAGTTAGATCACCACATACATAACAAAAGGAATTAGGATGATTCAGACAGTTCCGCGGCATTACAAAACATCTATATGAATACAACACTGGTGTAAAATTAACAAGAAGCAACAGACACTAGCTGTTAACACTGTGACATTTACAAGCAGACTGACTTGGAGCTGCTCAACTGCTCTACACACAGAAACTAGGCTCATGTCTGAACAGGTACAAACATGTTTCAACCTGCAGTCTGCTGCTCCGACCAAATTTATCTTGCCAGCATTATCAGAACTTTCTCCCCAAAGGAATAAATTGTACTAATTTTACAGAAAAATTAATACAACATATATATTAATATTAATATATTTTATTATTATAGTTATATTAATTAATATAATATATTATTATATTTATTATTTTTTATAATGTTTTATATTATAATATTGTTATATACTTAATTATATATATGTTATTATTTTTTTATCCCGTGATCATGCTAAATGAGGAAAAAATGAACATAGCGTCACAAGTAAACTAAGCCTGATAGAAAAAATCTGATTTCATATTTAGATTCTGCATGAAAAAGTACACTTAGAACACCCATCAAAACCCTTGTGACAAAATTGTTGTTGACCAGTGTTATTAAAAAGAAAATTGAAAATACTGAATTACATATCCTCAAGGCCAGTTTTTTCTCAACCTCGACGTCACGGGAGGTGCTCAGCTATGCTAAAAGAAATGTTACAATTTTATAATTGAAATTACTTTTTGTTAGTCGTATCTCCATACGAAACTGTTCGCCTATGTCTTCCAATGAGATACCTGTGCTTGTTTTACATTTGTTAATCTTCTTACATTCGGCTGAATGGACTGAACACACAGTAACACAGTCAATTTCATTACTTTATTTTAATCGCAACTATTAATGGGAAGTCCAATTCGCTTAAGTATGAGGTTGCAAATGGAATTAGAACTTTCAATGCTTCCGATACCAGTTGTGAATACTCGTTTTTCCGCGCTATCCAAAATGTATACAAGCCTTCTGATGGGAATGACAATTGCAGGGTAAATCAATTTATCGTGTTTGTTTCCTGCGAGTTCGGCAGACTATACCACCTTTTCATTGAACGGATTAAGTATCCACTTCTTGGCAAATTTTCATCGTCAAATGGGAATAGTTCGGGAGCTGTTTGCGCAGTTCAATATGCTACGTCATCAATTAGGGAAGCGAGGTCGCGAATTTTTTTTGAATTTTTTTTTTCAGAAAGGGGGTCGCAAGCACAAAAATAGTTGTGAAACACCGCTCTGGAGCCTCGGCCAAACATTAATTAATATAAAATATTAATTTCATCCCTGAAATTAGATATTTATTTCCTATGTCAACGGAATCTCTACTGGATAGGGTAACACACCCATCCCCATAAAAAAAATACGAGCAAGTAGCGGGCAGAAAGCCGTTTTTTACATATATACAATACGATGGTGCGAAAGTAGGTACACAATTAGCTATTACTAGGGATGTACCGATATCGCTTTTTAGTCGATAAAAGATACCGATAATTAAAAATAGTATCGGCTGATAACCGATACCAATAATAAACATAGTATCGGCCGATAACCGATGCCGATATCCAGCTAGGGTTTATTAGTTTGTCATTTTTGTAACATTCATAATTTATTTTCCGTGTTGAAAATTTGACAAAGCAATAATCCTTTCCATTAAAGATGGCAACACTGCATTAGATGTCATAGTGTTGTTTCTTATACAAGTCGACTGCGGGCCTATATGTTGGGCTTAGTAAATGTGTTTAACCAGCTAGCTGGGTTAATATTGTGAGCTATGACTACAAGATAGTTTTTTGGTTTTCTAGGCTTTATATCTATTTCTCAAAGGATTTACACTTGCTTGATTGGCATGTTTGAAAAGAAAATTGGGTAAAACTTTTGTGTTACACTTCTTAGGATCTAAGCTATGATTAAAATAAAATAAAAGGCTATGATGAAAAAATAACGAGTTATGTGAAGTAATAAAACAATAAAATATTGAAATTTCATCTTCTAAATAGTCTTTTATTCATAATTTTGGAAAAATCATACTTTTGAAATATCGGCCGATACCGATAGTTAAAAATCTACCGATACCGATATATCGGTACATTCCTAGCTATTACTACTACTATATACCAACATTTTCACCATACAGCTATGGCCAAGAGCTGAAACACCTTAAAACGTTTTGGAATGAGAGAAGTCTCAACAAAAATTACCCACATCACTGATTATTCTGAGTACTGATAATGAATTTAGCAACACTTCTTAAGATTTGTGAACTTCCTCAAATATTTGGTGTACTCATATTTGGTATACTCAAAAGTACCATTCGGGTTTCTTTTGACTTTTATCAGTCACTCTTAAAATGTTCTTGGGTGGTGCAAAATTTTTGGCCAAGACTGTACATGCCGTAATTAGTTTTCCTCATATTTTATTTTAAAGTCTATGCGGGAAATTAAAAAAAAGCCCTATACGTATAAATTTAATGTAATTTGAAACTTTTAAGGTATTTCAATTCTTTTTCGCCATACCTGGGTATATACACTACCAGTCAAAAGTTTAAGTACACCCTGAAATATTCATAAATTTCAAATTTTGTTTAAAGATTTTTATTTATTAACTAAGTTATCATGACACAAATTCGTAAGTACAAACATGGGAACTTAAATAACGACAAATCAAGACAATTTACCAAATGCAAAGTCTAAATTTTAAATTCATCAAAATAGTCTCCTCTAGCAGCAATTACAGCAGAACAAATAGTCTGGTGAAAGCTGCTGCCAGCACTCTTGTAAGAGTTCCCAGAGCTTCTGAGCACTGAATGGCTGCTTGGCTTTCACTCGTCGATCCAGTTCATCCCACACTAGCTCGATGGGGTTCAGATCCAGGGGCTGTGCTGGCCATTCCATAACTGAGCTGACGTTGCCGTTCTTTCTGCTTCAGGTAATTTTGACAGCTTGGAAATGTGTTTAGGATCGTTGTCTTGCTGCATTATGAACTGTTGGCCAACTAGTCGCAGTCCAGATGGGATGGCATGGCGCTGGAGTGCGCTGTGATAGCCACGTTGGTTCAGTATTCGAGTGACTTTGTGAAGATCTCCAACTTGCTCCCCTGCAAAACATCCCCAGACCATCACATTTTCTCCACCGTGCTTCACTGTTGGCACAACACACTACTGTGTCATTCTTTCACCCGCTCTGCGCGGCACAAATACACTGCGTTTGGATCCAAAAACTTCGAACTTTGATTCGTCAGTCCAAAGGACAAATTTCCACTGCTCAACATTCCATTTTTGGTGTTTTTTTTTAGCCCAGGCTAGCCTTTTCTTTTTGTTCTGGAGTCTCAGCATTGGTTTCTTTGCTGCAGTTCGCCCTTTTAATCCTGCCTCTCTTAGTGTTCTCTGAACATTTGATGTTGAAACTGTTGGACTTCTGCAGTTGTTCAGCTGTGCTTTGATTTCAGGTGCTGTGAGGCGTCTGTTGCGCAGACTGGTGACTCGGATATACTTGTCATCTGAGTCTGTTGTGGTTCTTGGTCGCCCTGACCTTTTTCTGTCCTTATGTTGACCAGTTTCTCCGTACCGTTTAATGGCACAAGCAACCGCATTCACAGAAACTTTTAATTTTTTTGCAATTTGCCTCAGTGATTGGCCCTCATTTCTCAGTTACAATCGACTGTCTTTCTTTTGTTGTTAACTGAGCTTTGGCACCCATTTTTGCTTTCTGAAACAGAAATATACCTTAAACTACACAGTTAGCTCCTCTGCAAGGATTTATGTGTAAAGACCTGTAGCGAATGTTAATAACTGAACACATGTATTAACATACTCCTGAAGAAACACTACCCCAGTAAAGACTTTTAAACTGTTTTTGGACCTTTGTGCAGGGCTAATGGCATTAATTTTAGGTTGCATGCTAGACGTAAATTAACACATTTTCAAGGCTATTTTGAAGAAGCTTCTGTTACAACAAACTGCATAGGGCAGATGCACTAAAGCATACAATATGAAAGCCAGGTAAGCAAATTCATCTCTAGTACCTGTTAAGTTTACATTTGAAGTTTATGTCATGAGCTAAGCAGCAAAACATTGGAAATTAGTAGGTGTACTTAAACTTTTGACTGGTAGTATATATATATAATGCAAATCCACAGGGAAAAAAGAAAAATTATTCCAAGGCCTTTCGTATATTCAGAGTACACCTCGTCAGGGATTCCCTGACGAGGTGTACTTCTGAATACACGAAAGGCCTTGGAATAATTTTTTTTCCCTGTGGGTTTGCATCATTCATTCATTTCACGTGTTTAATTGTGAAATTCATCCCATATACATACAGTATCGTGCAAAGGTACGAGTCCACTGTCAATCTGATAACTATTAGATAATCTGTCGTATGAAAACTGGTTATATTAAAATTCACATTAACTAGAACCTCTGGTTCATATTAACGTATAACTAAGTTATTACTTAAGTGTATAAAGTTGTATTAGCTGGATGACCCTCTAGTCTGTATAAATTGGACTTGAGGGTTGATTTATTATATCACTTATAACGCATGTGTTTAAAGATCTAGCGAACTATTGATGATGGGTCTGCAGTAAATGCGCCTAAGCTATTGCTATACCGTATCAATATTTACAATTAAAAGTAGTGACGTATTCACTTAAATTCTGAAAAACAAATTTATCCAAAACGTTTCTCATTATAATCCTAATTCATGCTGTTTTTTTTTCTTTCACAGGCTTAAGAAATGACGAAAAGTACAATTTCTGATAGGATTAGATATAAAATACATTTGCATGGTAAGGGGCTGAGTCAAAGAAATATAAGTGAATCTACAGGTGTTTCCAAAACTGGTGTAAAAACAATCTTCGCTCATCAGAGATCAAATGGGATCCCCAGTTGGTCGTCCTAGATTAGAGAGGCCTTCTAAGCTTTCTCCATCTGATCTACAATATCTAAAGATTACGGTACTTCCCTTCGAGGCAGACGCAAATCCAGCACTTCACTTGCAGCAGATCTCGAAAAAACAACAGGTGTCTCTGTTGATCCCTCTACTGTACGAAGGAAGCTTAACTCAGTAGGTCTTAAAGGATGTGTTGCAGCCAAAAAAGCCACTTTTAAGGAATGGAAACAGAGAGAAAAGAAAATATGCTTTGGAACACGAGTATTAGACATATGAGTTCAGTAGAGGAATCAACTGAGACACCTGTTGTTTTTTCGAGATCTGCTGCAAGTGAAGTGCTGGATTTGCGTCTGTCTCGAAGGGAAGTACCGTAATCTTTAGATATTGTAGATCAGATGGAGAAAGCTTAGAAGGCCTCTCTAATCTAGGACAACCAACTGGGGGTCCCATTTGATCTTTGACGAGCCAAGATTGTTTATACACCAGTTTTGGAAACACCTGTAGATTCACTTATATTTCTTTGACTCAGTCCCTCACCATGCAAATGTATTATTTTATATCTAATCTCATCAGAAATTGTACTTTTCGTCATTTCTTAAGCCTGTGAAAGAAAAAAAAACAGCATGAATTAGGATTATGAGAAGCGTTTTGGATAAATTTGTTTTTCAGAATTTAAGTGAATATGTCAATACTTTAATTGTAAATACTGATATAACAGTAGCTTAGGAGCATTTAACGCAGATCCATCATCAATAGTTCGCTAGATCTTTAAACACATGCGTTATAAGTAATATAATAAATCAACCCTCAAGTCCAATTTATGCAGACTAGAGGGTCATCCAGCTAATACAACTTTATACACTTAAGTAATAACTTAGTTATATGTTAATACGAACCAGAGGTTCCAGTTAATGTGTATTTTAGTATCAAAACCAATTTTCATACTACAGATTATCTAATAGTTATCAGATTGACAGTGGACTCATACTTTTGCACGGTACTGTATATATGCGCCTAGGTGAGGTAGTGGTTAATATCGCTGACTACGAATCCAATGGCCCTGGGTTCCATTCCCCATGACGCCAGTCAGCGCGCAGCAAACCCAACTGTTCATCCTTTCATACAATAAAAATTGGTTAGTAAATAAATGGGTATTCTGGGTAGCTTAGTGATTAAGACGCTGGCCTATTGATCGGGAGATCGAGTCTGGGCGAGGACTTTGTAATTTCTGACGACCCGTGGTTACCCTGGTGGGCCATGGTTCAGATTCTACAGAAGCTAAGGCTAACAAAGACCCTAAGATCCACTCTAAGGTTAGCCCGAGAGAAAGGAAAGAGTACGGGGTTAAGAGAAGAGAATAAGGGGCAAGTCAGAAAAATAGTCGGAGAGAATAGGAAAGGGGTGAAAGATGAAAAGAAGTAAAATAAGAACGCTTACAAACCATGCAAACACAGTCTTAACTCACTATCATTCCATGCAAACTGCAGACATGCAAGTAAGTCTAAGGTGGAGCAACAAGCTTGACCTTCGTCAGAATGAGCAATTTGGGAGGAAGCAAAACCAAGATATATATTATTATTATATATATATATTATATATTTATTATATATATATATATATATATATATATATATATATATATATATATATATATATATATACTACTGTGCAAAAGTCTTAGGCACCCTTGTACATTTGCGATTTTTCTTTTTTTTTTTTTTAATAATTATGTTGAATATTTTAGCACGTTAGTGTTGTTTTATTATAAATATAAATTATAATGTATAGTCATTGTCAATAATCTCAGCTATTAGGCAGTTTAACGAAGAAAACGGATGTTTCATCAAAACGTGCTACTGCTGGATAGAACGGAATTTAACACAAAGCTTCTTGGTACTATTTTACAAGATATTCTAAGCTCATTCAATAACATTTTTTAAACAGAACTTCTATTGTATGTTTTTATAATTGTTTGATGCTCCTAACTAAATTAAATTTAATTTTTTTAATAAAATTTTAATTGTTAATTTTCTCTTTTTTTTCAGATAAAGGCGTAAAACTTTACATTGATTAAGCGATGGCTAAAATATCCACTGCAACTCGAACCGGGTGGTATTATTGCACGAGCAGAGTCAATCTCAATCAGAAATATCACGACAAACTGGGGTATCAAGATGTGGTAGTATTCAAGCAATTTTGAAGAAACAGCGCCAAACAGGCAAAGTTGAAAATCGAAAACGCAGTGGAAGGCCAAGGAAACTTTCTAAAAACGATGAGAGCAACTTAAGCTAACATCTTTCAGAAATAGACGAAAATCAGTGCAGAACTTTCGGCAGAACTTGCCCAGACCTCAGGATTACGAGTCCACTCATCCACCGTGAGAGATCACTCATCAGAAATGGTCTTAATGGTCGAGTGGCAATCAAAAAGCAATTTCTCAGGAAAGGAAACGAGTCAGAGAGGCTCAAATATGCTCAAAAGCACAAGAATTGGAATGCAACCCAGTAGAAAAGGGTCCTCTGGAGTGACGAGTCAAAATTTTTGGCATAAAGAGAAGACAGTATGTGAGAAGAAGAAACGGAGAACAATTCAAGGAAATGTGTTTGCAGCCAACAACTAAACATGGTGGAGGATCAATCCAAGTTTGGGGCTGCATTTCAGCAAATGGTGTTGGGGATATTATCAAAATTGATGGAATACTGAATGCAGAAAGATACAAACAGATCTATCATAACTCATCATGCTGTGCCATCAGGTCGGAGATTAACTGGGCAAAATTTTATTTTTCAGCACGACAATGACCCTAAGCATACTGCCAATGTAGTCAAAACCTATTTGGAGAATAAAAAAGAACGTGGAGACTTGTAACTGATGGAATGGTCTCCCCAGAACCCTGATTTAAATATTATTGAGGCTGTTTGGGATTATCTAGACCATGGGTCGGGGAACTTTTTTGGGTATTACCCAAAAATCTATTTGAGTAAAATGAAATTACCCCGAGACTTCAAAGTAAACAAAAACAAGCCAATTGCTCTTAAAATTGTTGCATATGGTATACAAAAAATTCAAATTAAAAAAATGTTTATTGAATCCATTATTATGGAGAAATAAAAAAAAGCCACACATGCTGGCATAAGAATAGCACACAAACAAAATTAGTAAAAAGGATTGAAGAACTGAAGAATTTCATTCAAAACATCTCCACTTCAGGTTTTGGAAAAATGATGCGGTTTCATTTTTGATACATCAAAATCAGGACGTAAATTCGTAATATTCTAAAATTTAGAATAACGCCACATTTATGTAACAAAATAAAATAAAAATATACGAAAAAAATATCAGCACAAAGTGTCAAGCACTAAAAGCACCTCTTCGTTTCATGATACCATACACACGACTGAGGCTCTCATACCGCACGCATTACCCCCAAAAATTTTAAATTTACCCCTGTTCCCCGACCTCTGATCTAGACAGAAAGAAACAAGAAAAGCAGCCAAAATCGAGAGCAGCTATGGCAGGTCCTTTTAGATGCATGGAACAACATTCCAGCGGATTTCTTGCAAAAACTCCGAGAGATCATTCCAAATCGAATCGCAGCAGTTTTGCAGGAAAAGGGCGGTCATACAAAATACTGACTTTCGACAACTGTATGTAACTTTTCAGTACTTATGGTGATGGTTCTTTGATAAATGATAAATCTTGAAGCTAAAAGTGTATTTCAACCTTTGAAATTGAGAAAATTTATCAATACAAGATTTTTTCAGACCTGCCTAAGACTTTTGCATAGTAGTATATATATACACACACGAGGTGTGATCAAAAAGTTCGGTAAATAGTCCCGCAACTAATGAACGCGTGTCACTAGGAGTGACTAGGTGATGTCAGTGTGTATGGCTGATGACGTCACCTTGGCCACTTGCCAGATGCCAACAAGCACCATTCAACTACGCACCAGTGCGCCGTGTCATTGCTTTGTGTGAGGACGTTTTTGTGGCGTCTGGCGATTTTGCAGAACATGTCGAAATTTGAGCAACGTGCAAACATCAAATTTTGTTTTAAACTTGGTAAGACGGCTACAGAAACGCACGGAATGCTTGCAGCTGTCTACGGAGATGAAGTTGTTACAAGATTGTTTGCAAGTGGTTTGGAAATGAGTCTTTGGAAGATGAAAGAAGTGGTCGTCCGTCCGTCTTGTTTGTAACAACTCCATCTCCACAGACAGCTGCAAGCATTCCGTGCGTTTCTGTAGCCGTCTTACCAAGTTTAAAACAAAATTTGATGTTTGCACGTTGCTCAAATTTCGACATTTTCTGCAAAATCGCCAGACGCCACAAAAACGCCTTCACACAAAGCAATGACACGGCGCACTAGGGCATATCATCAGGGCTGCCACTGACTTAATGAAAGAAAACGCAGATCGTACACTAAAAAAACCTAGATGATCCTCAAAAAAAACCAGATCACCAATACTGGAGCACCAATACCATTTTTTTAAATTTAGTACCAAATGAAGCAATTTATTGCCAAATTGTGTTTAGGTATAATAAAGGGTGATCCAGAGAAATGGGACCCAAAAGAAACCCCTGTAACTCTTAAAGTATAAGCCCTTTTATAAAATCATACGCATCATTCGAAAGAGGATAGTTACAAGTTTGTACAGGATTGTATAGGTTTTGACAATACAATATAAGACAAGATAAGATACAAAACAAAATAAAAGTGTTAGTTAAAACTAACCCTTCAAGATGACTGCATGGACTGTGGAACAGCTGCGTTTCATAATGAGCAATATTATGAGCATGGAAGAAGTGTAGTTTCAGCTCAAAGATCTTTCAAGACAAATTTTCAGATGTCAAAATCACCTTCTAAGAAAGTAATCCGTCGGTGTGTCAGAAATTTTTCCCTAACTGGCAGCATTGGAAAAAGAAAACCAACTGGAAGAGTGCGCACAGCAAGGATAGACGAGATCATTAACAGAACTCATGAAATTGTACAGGATAATCCTAACATAAGCATCAGACGTGCTTCTCAGCTGTTAGGAGTTGGATATGGAACACACCGTATATTCAAGCAAAATTTAATGCTCTTTCCATATAAAATTCAAGCAGTGCAACAACTAAACGATGGAGATTTCGCACGAAGACGACAATTCTGTCAATGGATCCAACAGAAGGTAAATGACACCACCAATTTTCTAGCAACTTTGATTATGTCAGACGAAGCCCATTTTCACTTGAATGGAACTGTAAACAAACAAAATTGTCGTTTCTGGGCAACAGAAAATCCATTGAATATTACCGAAGTCCCGTTGCAGAGTCAGCGTGTAACTGTTTGGTGTGGTCTTACTGCATCTCAGATCATAGGGCCGTACTTTTTCGAGGATTCCACCGGAAACACGGTCACTGTAAATGGTGATCGCTACGAAAAAATGTTGACCGATTTCCTTATTCCTAAATTAAGAGATCTTTGTCTAGAAAACCACTGGTTCCAACAAGACGGAGCTACCTGCCATACCACGAGGAACTGCATGGCAGTTTTGCGTCAAACGTTTCCAGGCGAGTTAATCTCAAGATTTGGAGACGTTGAATGGCCCGCAAGGTCTCCGAATTTTTCTCCCTTAGATTATTATCTCTGGGGATATTTAAAGAGTAGGGTCTACAGAAATAACCCAACGACCTTGCAAGAATTGAAGGCCGCCATCACAAATGAGATACAGGCCATACCACCGCACACTCTTGCAAAAGTGATGCAGAACTTACAAGCGAGAACACTGGAATGCTTGGCAACTAATGGAGCACATTTGAAAGGAGTCATTTTAAAAAAATAAATATTTCATAATAAACTTGTAACTCTACTCTTTCGAATGATATATAGTTTTCATGAAAGGAATTAAATATTAAGAATATTTGGCTTTTTTTTATGGGTCCCATTTATCTGGATCACCCAGTATGTTCATTCAAATTTCAATGCAATTTACTATGACAAAATATAAATCAAGCGAAAATTGCACGCACGCGCAATGCAAGCTAATGCCCGCCCATGACTAATGCTGCCAAATAATAAACTGCAACATGTTCGTTCGATTTGTCTACAATTATTCAGGGTAAGCTCCAAAGTCAGTTAAACAGTAAATTTATAACTGCGATTTGCTTTAAACATCAGTATCGTTTTAACAAATTTGTATCAGTATGTATAAATACTCAGAACTGAATAATTAGTAAAATTGATCGAAACGTTTAAGCAATGATTTGTTGTAACATGTTTCTAACATGTTTATGGAATGCAATGTTTAATGGAACTCAATTTTTCTCTCATTCTTATTTATGCATTACCAAATTTAGCTCATTTCATTACCAGAATACCAAATACATTTTTAAATACAAAATTGCTTTTTCATTACCAAATTTGCTCAGATTTCGTTATTAATAATACCAGATGGTAACCCTGGAGTCGAGAATTTTTGTCAGTTTTGCGCAACTGACATCCTCCTTACAAACATGCAGCTTTACTCATAGCATTTCAAAAAACGCTTTATGATATTACCAAACAAAGCGTTGTTGCATTATATTTTATTTAGAGTGGTAAAATTCGGTACATTTTATTTGTCTGCCTTACTTTAAGCCTAAAAAACCCAGATTTCATGAAATTTTTAAAATTAAAACCAAGAAACCCAGGAAAGTGTTGACAACCCCAGATCTGGGTGGAAAAACCTAGCAATGGCAGCCCTGCATATCATACATCTGGCTAATATGTATTTTTATGTAAAATTTAATTCTAAGAGGGTTCTTTTCTGCAACTTTTCCCAAAAATCGCGTTATGTTCAAAATTGCGGTTTTCTGTTCTATGTTGAAATACCGAATATTCACTTGAACACCACCTCATATTTTAACCCTTTGTCGTAATTTGTTGCCATTTAGACACATTAACTTTGCTTAACTCTTACACAGGTTTAATACATACATACATACATACATACATACACATAAAAAAAATCTACTCCATTTGAATCTTTGTAACCATTTGGACGCAGAAGGCGAAATTCAACATTCTCTCAATAGATGGCTCTGAGCAATTACACCAGTTATAATTGTGAAGTAGAAGTGAGTGGACGCCATTTTTTTCGGTAAGGCCGGTCATCTTTCCAAAGACAAGGCTTACTTGGCCATAGATAGCATGAAAGTCTGGAGGATCAAGGAAAAAGTAATGGCCTCATCAGTTGAAGCTCTCACGCAGAGGTCAGAGAAGAAGATCTCTGGGATATTCTTTGATGGCAAGCAGGATAGGAACACAAAGGTGTTGAAATATGACGAAGTGACGGAGATTTCATCCTGGCAAAGTGTCGAGGAGCATTACACTATCACGTGGGAGCCTCAAGGAAAGTACCTCTTCTATTTCACTCCCGAGGAACCTGAGGAAGGAGAAAAGCCTGCTCATAAGATCGCTCAGGGTCTGCATGAGTGGCTTCTGGATCACGGAGCTGACGAGAGCCTTGTAATGATTGGAGGAGAGACTACCAACACCAACACGGGGTGGTCTGGAGGCGCCATAGCCCTATTGGAGAAGATGCTGGGTGGCAAGTGCCACTGGATGATCTGTCAGCTCCATGTGAACGAGCTCCCCCTGAGGCACTTAATCAAGCTGGACGGCCCTGTAACTCCCCGATCAGGCTTCAGTGGGCCTATTGGAAAACTTCTTGAGAAAGTGAATGAACTTGAGGTCAACTTCAACTTCAAACCAGTGGAAGGAACTGAAGATATCATAGAGCTGCCAGCAGAGATAGTCAAATCTCTCCACAGACCAGCACAACTGCTATCTTCTGATCAAAGCCATCAAGTCTGGAAGTCTGGAAGTCTCAGTCCACAGTTGGCTGGTCTCAAGTGCGGACCTCTGAACCAATCCAGGTGGCTCACTACTGCACAGGCCATCTTGCTGTTGTGGATGAGGGAGCACGGACTGAAGGGGGAGGTGTTGAGGAGGCTCGAGGTCCTCGTGAAGTTCTGCCTTAACTTCTACTTCAAAATGTACTACGACATCAAAGTGAAGCACCACCTCAAATATGGTCCTGCACACGTTTTTTCAAGCCTGAGGCTGTGAGGAACCAGACTACCGAAGTCAGGAACATCATCTCTGCTGCAGTGATAAGAGGAGCTTACCACGCACATCCTGAGAACATCCTGGCTTCATTCCTGTGCAGTGAGAATGAGCATCAGAGAGCTTTTGCTGTGAGCCAGATAGAGATCAGAGAAGGAAGACACACTGGTGATACGACAGTGAGGCCTCATAAAAATCCCAGTCAATCTGCAAGCCACTTCACCTGAGGGTCTCATCAACTGGGAATCAGGAATATTTACGAGCCTATTTTCACCTGCAAGATGACCTTGACTGAGCTCAAGGATCTCAGGAAAACTCCACCAGTGGACGCTTTCTCTGTTCATACTCAGTCCTGCGAGAGAGCTGTACAGAAGTCTCAACTGCTTCCCAAGCTGTGTACGGTCACGAGAGGAGAGATGGGTGGGTGAGAGCCAGGATAGACCATCGAGAAATGCTCCCAGTGTTCAGATCGAAGCAGGACATACTTAAGAGCTTTTCAGGTTCGAGTGGTTGATGAAGAGGCTGAAGCCATCGTTAATGCTCATAAGAGGTGAAAGTCCTCATAAGATCATAATATAAGATCTTATGAGGCCACGCTTTTTGGGGATCCAGGAAGAACAGGCGTGTAAACCTACACGTGGAGGTGGCAAGTCTCCCGCTACTCGATCAGAGTAGAGCTGGTGAGCCGCGCCTATTCTTTGAAGAAAAACTTAAAATTCTTAAGTTTTACGTGAAATCTAAACATTTTTTCAGCACCCAGAGGTGTTGAAACACGTAAGAAAGCAAGGATGGGGTCAGAAAAGCAGCTTTTAGACTAAATCATATGCAGAACAGCTGCGCGCTTTGGTTTGGGTGCCCTGAGGGTGCGTTAAGCAGCCTTCAAATCAGAAAATCGCGATTTTAACCATGAAAATGAGATTTTTCGGAAAAGTTGCAAATAATGAACCCATCTTAGAATTAATTTTTACATAGGAATACATATTAGCCACTTTGTTTTTCCAAAATTTCAACCCTGAACCCAGAGTATATGCCCTAACGGCGCACTGGTGGTAGTTGAATGGTGTTTGTTGGCATCTGGCAAGTGGGCAAGGTGATGTCATCGGCCATACACACTAACATCACCTAGTGACACGCCTTCATTAGTTGCGGGACTATTTACCGAACTTTTTGATCACACCTCATATATATATTATTATATATTATATATATAATATATATGGAAATGAACTCAGAATGGTCCCCTGAAGTTTTTTATGATACACACAGACCGAGCGACGTGCATGGTGCATGGAACAAGGAACTCTTCTGGGAAAATTAAATCCACCATAGTCCGAATAAGTAATGGTAAATGACAAACACTATAGTTTTTCTTTTTCATGTTAGCCCGACATTGATCCCAAAGCTGGATCGTATCTGCTTTGCAGCAGGGTTGTGGAGTCGGAGAGTCGGAGTCGTGGAATCGCACATTTCAGGGCGGAGTCGGAGTCGGTAAAAAACTTCCGACTCCGACTCCAATTTCTGTGTCCTGTGTCACCCTTAATTTCTAAATCCTAAATACTAACATTTAGGTTATTTAGTTTTTTTGGTCAATAAACCTTATTCATTGATAGCCCCTAGATTAAGTTTTTTTAATATTTTTTTTTTACATTTTCAGAATATACAATTAATATTTATTTAAATATAAAATATCACACTTAGTGTGGTGGTGATGAAATGTCTTATTATTATGATAATTATAGAGTGAAACACTAGAGGAGTCGGAGTCGTATATTTAAAATGTGAGGAGTCGGAGTCGGATTTTTAGATTTTTTACAATGTGTGGAGTCGGAGTCGGAGTCGAATTTTTACAATGTGTGGAGTCGGAGTCGTCAAATTTTGGACCGACTCCACAACCCTGCTTTGCAGATAGATGCTGAGGGAAGCAATATTTCTGGGGCCTCTCTGCGAGTGAACCGTTGCCAACATGGGGTAACATCATGAAAAAGAAAAAACTAGAGTGTTTGTCATTTACCATCACTTATTCGAACTATAGTGGATTTAATTTTCCCCAGGAGAGTTCCTTGTCCCATGCACGGTCTGTGTGTGTGTGTGTGTGTGTGTGTACTTGCTTACTTTTGTTGAGTTTGAACGACGGTTCAGGATCGACCTGCGGTCGACTCCTCTGCACCATCCCGCCTCATTTGCGGGACTTGGTGAAGGAGAGAATTGCTGTCTGATCTCCTCCTGCCCTCGTAGCCAGCCACGCATGGTTGGTCAGGGACTTCGCACAGCAATCTGTCCAGCTGGTTCTTGAAGTTATTGAGGTCGGTGTGCTGGAGATTCCTCACCTCTTTTGGAAGGACATTGAAAAGCTTTGGCCCCGTATTCTGAGGGTATTTTCCATCCTCGTTTACATGGCCCCTTGTCCCACAGCAGCTGGGACCGTACAAAATCCGCCTCATATATATATATATAATTCCTAAATAGTCTAATTCCTTCTACATTTTCGTCGGTAGTCATTGAAATTTATATTAGCTCCTACACGTGATGACTTATTTTTTCCAAATTTTTAATCACTTATGCTCGCATTAAAATAGGGAGGCGTTCCATTTAAAAGTTGAGAGAATGCGTTTTTTACCGTACCGTATATAATGATCATTTTTTCGAATTTCACTCGCGTTAGGATTTTAATAAAAAACTAGAAATCAAACTACTACTACTACTTCAGGATTTTACACACCCAGTTTTTTTCCTTTATTTTATTTTCTGTTAGGTTAAACTAATCTAACTTAAATTTATCCTAAAAAAATCTACAACAAAATAATATAGTAGTAGCTATTTTCCGTGGAGGACGAGTGATACAAAAGATAGCACCGAATAAGAGCGAACGCAACTTTTGGCGATATATATATATATATATATATATATATATATATATTGGAATCTGTGTAACTAGGGATTTCATGAAATGTAATCTCTAAAATGTTCAGGGATTTCATGTAAGGTTAAGTCGTGATATTTTCATTAAACCCACGGGGAAATTATTGAATGTCCTGTTAACTAAATGCCCGGTTTGGTCAACTGTACGCCGTTGACGATTCGTTAGGTTAAGTCGTGATATCTTCGTTAAAACTAACGAAAATATCACGAGTTAACCTTACATGAAATCTCTGAACATATTAGGGATTTCATGAAATCCCTAGTTACACGGATTCTCTGCTATATATATATATATATATATATATATATATATATATATATATATATATATATATATATATATATAGTCCGGAAACATACGAAGGATAGTAAAACTTTTATTACAAAAAGACATGTGTTACATGTCATAAGATGTGCTCTATATGTTCTCCTTTCACTTCAAGACATTTGTGGACTCTTTCCAGGACATCGGGCTGTTTTGCAGCAAAGGCTAACATTAGTCCTGATTTTCCAGACTTTTGACTAACCCTATATATATATATATATATATATATATTACTTGACAAAGGAGAAAGACAACACGGTGATGGTCCTCAAGAAGAAATATCAAAGTTCTTCACTGGAATTCCAGAATGTGTGTCAGCTTTAGGTAATAGAAAGGTGGTGAAAGCAACACGATTCTAAATATATTGATTCAATAAATTTGCTATTATTTATTGACTTTTATTATTAAATAAAAACCTATTTAACTTTGGCTAAATCTAATAAGTATCTATATTCCAAATAACGAAAACGAGGAATTTTATTTCGTCCACTCCTCTTCGATGGTATACAAACGTTAAAAGTTAAAACCCGTTTCGTTTCCTTTGTCCAATTTTAATTGTTACGAATAATCACATTCAATCTCCATTTCTGTTCCAACACATTAATAACCCCCAAAAATAATTGTCGTTTTACGGAAAACGAAATTAAAAACATATTTAATGACGACGACGACGACAACGACATGGAGACGCGTCGAGCAAACCCGTTCTGAATTATAGTCATGCTGCCCAACAAACCACAAGCACGCGCAAAACACGCTCACAGTTAATAAAGAGAACGGGTTTCTTGTCCAAGAAAGCTGGTTCTTTTTACTTAATGAAATAATTAACATCAATAAGATATGAGTCATGTAAGACTTAGAAACGCAATGCATTTAAAAGTAAGTCTTTCGCGCGTGCTTACTCCAGAAATGCTAATGAAAATAAACCTCAGCGATGGTTGGTGGGCCATGGTGCGGATTCCACGTTAATCTGTAAATCTAAGGTGGAGCAACAAGCTTGACCTTCGTCAGAATGAACAATTCGGGCGGAAACAAAACCAAGGTTATATATATACATACACACACACATACTATATAATATATTATATATATATATATATATATACACACAGGGCCATTCAAAAAAGACGCAACAGTTTCAATTGCTTATATTTCGTAATATTGTTAACGTACAGGAATGATTTTTGTATTAGTTTACACTTTACAGCGTACACCTGGGAGTTTTGTTACCGCTTCGGCCTAGTAGCCTAAGGCGCTAGGCGAACGACTCTTGTAGCCTTAAATGAATATTTTGACGATCGCGTCATCTCGAATCGCTTCCCTGAACGTTTTGCCTGTGGATGGTCTTGGCCACCATATTCTCCGGATCTCAACCCATGTGATTATTTTTTATGAGGATATCTGAAAGATAATGTTTACAGAAACAATCCTCTCACAATTAGTGAGCTGCAAGAGGAAATTTAATCTGTTGTCAGCACAATCACTCATGACGTTCTACGCACAGTACTTGCCAACTTTCAACGTCGACTGCAAATGGTTTTGGATGCCGGTGGTTCACACATTGAACATGTTTTTTCATTAAATAAAAACTCCCAATTGTACGCTGTAAAGTAATACAAAAATCACTCCTGTATGTTAACCATATTACGAAATATAAGCAATTTAAACTGTTGCGTCTTTTTTGAATGGCCATATATATATATTATATATATATATATATATATATATATATATATATATTATATATATATATATACCTAAATCGCCAAATTCCTTCAACATTTTTGTCGGTGTTCTTGTCAATACTCTCTAATTGTTACTCATCTCACAACACAACTTATAAAATAGGTTTAAGATCTACTTAAAATACTATGAAATACCCAAAATAGAAAGAAAAATAATAAGTACACGACGTAAGTACTTTGCGATACCAACGTTAATGACAAGATTTGTGAATGGCCCTCGGGTGTCATTCTGTTTGACACGTCTGGCCCGAGCGATTTCTGGCTTCCGCAACTCGAAAGACAATGCAGTTTATGGGACGAATTTATTGACAGTAACTAATTCAATACGCAGTTTGAAACACGAGTAAAAACAATTTTTTTTTATTTAATTGACAAGAATGATTTGAAGTTATGAAAGACGTCTCCTTTCTACTGTTCGGACGTGAGGGCGGCAGACTGGCCTTAATGAATTGTACAATATGTAAAAGTATTTGGTGCGTATAAGAGCGCAAAACAAAATGGGAACGAAAGACCGTTGATTTATTACCATGTTGGTCGTTTTCTTTCAAATAATAAAACAAAAAATTGAAATGAACGAAACGTGAAATTCGAAAAAATAAAATGATACGTCATATACGATATAACAACACGGTTAATAATTACTACTATAATAAAGCAATATTGTTCGCAAGAGCTCTTCTGTCAATTAAAAATGACGCTTCACCCGACCCGAGAAATAATAAAATTTACATCCTTCATAAGATGAAAAAAAAACGTCACTACATCAAAAGAAACAGATTATATATATATATATATACACACGAACAAGAGAGAAAACAATGACAAATAATTTCTAAACAAAGTCCTTCCAAGTGTGTAACATTATAATTACTCGTAGTTCAAGTACAGATCTGTAGCAATCAGCAGACATGAACGTGCTTTATGAGCGTATATATAGGATGTACGCGCAAGCCAATCGTGACAATATTTCATTTTTCTAACGAAATACAATATCATTTCCTCATCCAAAAGTACAGAGTCAACTTCAAACAAAAAATTTTTTTTTTACTTCAGTACTGGAATAAAAGTATAAAGTTATTTGTGAAGTCGACTGTACATTAAGAAATCAAACAATAAAAGCAATTTAGACCTAACGTCACATCATGTAGAGCAATACGTGAATATGCGCAAGCACGCACGAGCACACTATTTTTAGGCTAAGTTTATGCTAAAACTGGGAATTTTAAAATATTTTCGGAAGATGGGGAAGCGCGAATAGTTTTGTAATGAGTGTGCAACACGCGTGCAAAAATGGTGTGTATGCTATTTAAAACTGCTATGTTGGACTAAAACAAGAACTAGCCTACTCGTATGTCGGAACGACATCAATGTTGTTCTCCTATATCTAATTTAGGGGGGTCGAAACATACCAAAAATCGAGTTTCTCCAATTCCACAGTATGCACGTAGTTGGAAATAATGATGAGTATATGCGACCCCCTTTACCCCTTCCATAGTATCCCCCCCATTTTACTCTCTCCACAGATATAAACCCCAAATGTGACAATCATGCATTATATTAAGTCTTATTAAGTAGATTAGATTAATTTGGATAGATTATTTAGATAGAGTTTTAGATAGAATGAATAGATTACATAGATTAATTTAGATACATTAGATGAATTATATAAATTGTCACGTTTTTTTGTTTAGTTTCAGATTGTTTATGATTGAATGAGTTATGATTTAATTCTGAATGAGTTATATTAAATTCAGAGTGAATGATTCAATTGCTAAAATTTAACAATTAGTTTCTTGTTATTAATGCTACTAGGCCTAAATAAGTGAAATCATGGCGACAAGAAGCAAAACGCACAATTCAACATTTGGTCACCCTGCAGAATTTCCACCTTCAAAGGCTGACGTATTTAGGCATTATTTATTGGTAAGAAAACGAGAAGAACTAATTTCGAAAGGTTCTAGAACAGCAAAAGAATGTTACAGAATTGTCACTAAAGATGTGGAAGCCATTTGGGAGAAGTTTTCCTTTCTACATATAGGATTTGAAGGAATAGCTATAAAAGTTGAACGATTGATAGAATCTGCAGCAAAGCTAAATAAAGTACCATTAAAACAAAGAAACAACAGTTTTCAGCAGAAGGTGAAGACATTCGATGAAATGTTTGATATTTGTACTTGTACTTGTACTTGTACTTGTACTTGTTACGATAAAAAAATCAGTCGAACGGATTGCAGATGTGATATTAGAGTTCCAATGATTGAGTGGGAGTCTTTTGAGGGGCAGAAACAAAGAAAAAACCAACTAGGACCAATCGACAGAGTAACGACTTCCGCAAGAAAAAGGACTCACGATAGTTAAAGGATTAGAAAGAAGAGCCAAGACCTAGATATGAATGTCGCCTCAACCAGCAAACTGGACCTTTTACATATTATGGAAGATGAGAGCATGGAAATTGATGATGACAGCGACGATATTGACTTTGTTCCGGATTTTGAGCTGAGAGAAAACCATCAGAACAGAATTATTTATAAGTTAAAGTTAACAATAACAGCAGATAGATACCGTGTAAGTTACAGAGCTACTGCAGCTATAGTAAATGCAGCTTTGAAGGATATGGGAATATTAGACGAAACCAGTATGTTGGATAGGAAAAAAGTGGAAAGAGAAAGAATACGTGTGGGTAAAAAAACATAATCAAAGTGAAATCTGAGAAAACACAGATTGAAGGCATCGGATTTGATGGTAGAAAAGATCAAAGATCAAAGACAAAGAAGGGAATGGAGTACGAAGAACATTATGCAGTCAAAGAACCTGGTCATGTTTACATGGATCATATAGCTCCAGATAACGGAACTGCTTGTTGTATTGCAGATGAAATAATAACTTTTATAGTTGATTCTAATAGCAAAGAATCCCTCAAAGCTTTGCTATGCGATGGCACCCCAGTGAACACTGGCAGGATTGGAGGAGTACTAAAATTGATTGAATTATATCTGGACAGGCAATGGTTGATTTGCCTTTTGCATGCAAACGAACTGCCCTTCAGGCACGTATTTGAAACAATTGATGGAAAAACTTCGGGACCAAACACCTTCAAAGGTTCTCTTGGAAATAAACTCCCGAGAGGATTTGACCAAAGTGGATATAGTTGATTATACCCATGTAGAGGGCAACATTAAAGAAGTTTCGGCCTATATTGTTAAAAGTTTCAGCGGTGACCAAAAATATATGTGTGAAGTGTGCATTAGCATACAATCTGGACGCATCTCTCAAGCGTTAGCCACCAGATCCCCAGGTGCCCTCCATCATGCAAGATGGCTAACACGAGCAAACAGGATCCTGCGCTTATATGTCTCTACACGGAATCCAGACAAAAACACCCAAGACCTAGTAAAAATTATAATGCTAGTTTACGCTCCAGGCTGGTTTTGGATAAAGTCTCATCCAAAGGCAAATGAGGGAGCACCTAATTTTTGGTATATCATGCACTTGCTTAAAGGCTTAGATAAAAAGCATCGGATGATTATGGAGCGTGTCCTCAGAAATAACGCCTATTTTGTCCACCCAGAGAATATCTTACTCTCAATGATAACAGACACAAGAAGAGAGGTCAGAGAGCTGGCTCTTCAGCACATCATTCGAGCAAGAACTAGGAGCACCAATGCGAGAATTTTGAGCTGCCCAAAAACACTGAACTTGAAGCAGACTTATCCTAACATGATCGACTGGGACAACGAAACCATCACCCCTCCACCTATTTTACAAAATTGACAAATGATGATGATCTTAAAGTTCGAAATGAACCACTTCAGCTTATTCCTTTTCCCTGTCACAGCCAGGGAGTAGAAACATGCTGTAAATGTGGTAACAGAAGCATCACAAGATAGAATTGGTTACGAAAACAGACAAATTTATTTTGAATGCACTGGAGTCGAGAAAAAAGCTACCTGTTCCAATGGAAAGGCCAGTGGTGTCAGTAATTTACGATTTTAAATTTCTTAAGGTGAATATTTTGATTTTAGTATGCTTCAATTAAATTTCGTGGTGAATATTTTGATTTTAGTATGCTTCAATGGATTCTTAAGTAATATACGGAGAAAGACTTCTTATATATATATATATATATATATATAATATATTATATATATAATATATATATATATATATAATATATATATATATAGATATATATATATATTATATATATATTTTTTTTTGTATTGGGGCGTTTACCGCCATTTCCCGCTATATGGTAGCGGATATCATGGCGAGGCGGAATACGAGAAAGAGAACGGAGACGGAGAAAAGGCACTAGAAAAGGGAGAACAGCGACTACAGTGAGAAGCCACCTAAAGCTCAGATAGGATGCGAGATTGGGAGAGGAAGAGGAAAGACGGTCAAGCGAGAAGAGAGGGCTCTCAGCGAGCATAAGGCGTAAACGTTCGGGGAGGGGGAAATCAGAAAGGAACGGAAAAGCGCGAACGACGTACTGACGACAGGGTGGGGCATTCCCAAGGATGTGAGAGACGGTGAGGGGCGACTGGCAGAGGCGCAACGAGGAGCCTCCTGCCGGAACATAAGATAGCCGTGCGTGAGGCGCGTATGGCCGATGCGAAGCCGCGCAAGGACGACTCTTTGTGTCTGGAGCGGTGGAAGAGGACCCAATATGACAGACGGGGGCGGATGGACCAGTTATATATAATATATTATAATATATATATATAATATATATATATAATATATATAATATATATATATAGTGTCCCATAAGTCGGCATCATAGGAAAAATAATAATAAGAGGCAAAACAAAAGCTTTTATTTACAGAACGTTCTCAATATGTCCACCATTGTTTTCAATACACAAATTCAGACGTGATACCCAGTCAGCAAGCACACTGTGAATGATGTCAGGAGTAATGGTGTTACATGCCCCAATAATGCGCTGCCGCAAATGTTCAATGTTCAACACTCCTAATTTTCTCTGAGTATACCAGCGCTTTCAAGTGGCCCCAATGATAAAAATATAGTGGCGTGAGATCCGGGCTTCTAGCTGGCCATTCCACAGGCCCTCGACGTCCTATCCAATGACCAGGGAATTGTTGGTACAGGTATTGCCTTACTTGGGTGCTGTAATGTGCAGGAGCACTGTCTTGCTGGAACCATGTTGATAGACGACGGGGATAGGATTGTTAGTACCGTCGTCTATCAACATAATGGTGCTCCTTGTCACTATGCCAAAATTGTTCAGGATTATCTAAATGGACGTTTTCCAAATCGCTGGATCGAACGCGGAAGCAACAGACCTTGGCCAGCGAAATCACCAGATTTAACCCCTTTAGATTTCTTTGCATGGGGCTTTATCAAATCGCACGTCTATCAGACGAAGATTACGAGTCTTGAAAACTTACGTACACGTATACGAACTGCTGCAGATAACACAACCCCGCAAATGCTCCAGAATGTGTTTAGAAATGCTGCGGAACGATTTGAGCTGTGCAGGGATACTGATGGGCGTCACGTCGAATCCTACTCTTAATTATTTAATAAATGTTACCACTTTATCATTTTATGATTGAATTCCATATAATTTCCAAGTGCTTCACAAAAATAGATCCTGACTTTATGTACACCCTGTATAAAACTTACTTTAACTTTACTTATATCATTATTTACTTTAATCTTTGTCATTTATCAGGTTTTTTTCATTCAAAGAATTGGTTTCGGTTTCATTTCAATTTAAAAAAAGGGGGGGATATGCAACGGGTAGGGGGGTGGGGCGCATAGCGATGTAATTACAGTATGTTGTTTAGGGGTCCAAAGGAAACTCCGAGCAGTGTGTAGAATAAGAATACAAAATTTCGACCCCCCCCTAATATCTATATCTGTAACTTTGACCTTTGGTGCAAGAAACGGATTCTTGCTCGCCATACATCGTCTTGTGACGATACACATGTGTATGAAGTTTAATCAATTTATGTTGGGTGGTTCAAAAGTTATGATGCGGATCTTGACTCACCTTTGATGAAGGGACTTGAATCTTGCTCAGAACACATCGTCTTCTAATCATTCATGTGTGTGAAGTTTCATCAGTTTATGTTTAAGTGGCTCAAAAATTATGTCGTGGACCTTCATTTGACCTTTAGCCCCTATATGTGACCTTGACCTCTGACACAAGACCAAAGTCGTGTTACAGACATCATCTTGTGATGAGCCATGTGTAAAAAGTTTCTCAATTTAAGTAGAGCGGTTCAGAAGTTAAAGCCCGGACAAAATATGACGAACGGACAGACAGGCAAGTACAATTCATTTGGTCGGGGACGTCATAATATGGTTTACCCATAATATAGTCACTGTTGAGTATAAACAATTAAAAAGGCACTTCAAAAAATGAATATAGCCAGATAAAGCGTGTGCCTAAGTAAAACTGGTAACAGGAATAAAATCCGAAGAAATTTATGAGTTAATTGTTCTTTATAATGACACTTTAAATAGCATTTGTGAATTACCCGTATCATTCATTTGTCCGAATCTCGTTTTGAGGAAAACAAACTCCTAAATTCTCTCGTATATTCGTCTAATAACTCTCTGCGACGGATCATTTAAATAAACCACGAATAAGGAAGACAGAAAAGGAATAAATTAAGATATAAATATAACCGTTCAAGCGTGGAAGAGGAAGGTGCTCAAAAGGAGGTTATATATATATAGCCCATAATCTTTCTTTTTTATGACTTCACATTATCAAACGCTGGATTGGCAGCAAATCCACAATAAACGTAAAGTTAGTCTGTCAGTCTTTTCCGCGTAACTTCTGTACAACATTGTTTCATATATGAACAGAAGGCTAAATGCTCTAATTTCAGTGTTTGTTTAAATGATTCGTGCAACGAGACATCTTTAAAATAATGTCAGTATCATTAGAAAATCACCATGATTTCGTGCCGTCATATTCGAAGAAAATATCAATACATTTGTAACCTAAAAAAGTTATTTCCAATGTCCTATTCAACAACACGATGTCAAAATCGTCATCGTTATGTGCTGCGAGATGATGGCAGATGCAACCTCGAAGCGAAAAGTTAATAACTGCATCTAACTATGTTTTAATACTTTAAGTAAACAGATGATATAAAGGCAATGTACTGCAAGTACAAAAATAGCCACAAATTGCCTCTCAGTAACTGCAATTAAGCTGTCGTACCAAGCTTATCAAATGTAAATTAGGAATTATATTTATAGACCTTCCCAATGATATTATTATATAAAATGCTCTACAATTCAACCGATTAATTAGGCCTATTAGAGCCCTAACGTATGGAAATAACCAAGGATAACCTTGGTCATGAAAAAAGGTACAATTTATTCTAGACTTACCTTCACTAACTGATTTTCAATAGCTAATCTGTTGATCTGCTGGCGAAGATCTGAGCATCTCATATCCTGCTGTTCAAGCTGTGCCTCAAGTTCGCTTTCCAGCTCCCTACTGCTGGTCTGGAATTCCTCCAACTCTTCTCGCGTCTCCTCCAGACTTAAATGAGAAAATGATAAAAACTTCAGAGAGAGTCGAAAAATAGTATGGCAATTCGACTTATCCTTAAAACACTAAAGTTTCGAACATGAATTAGCGTCGCAAAAAACAATATTGTTATACATTCTACCTTATGGAAAAATACATTCTACCTTATGGAAAAATACATTCTACCTTATGGAAAAATACATTCTACCTTATGGAAAAATACATTCTACCTTATGGAAAAATACATTCTACCTTATGGAAAAATACATTCTACCTTATGGAAAAATACATTCTACCTTATGAAAAATACATTCTACCTTATGGAAAAATACATTCTACCTTATGGAAAAATACATTCTACTTTATGGAAAAATACATTCTACCTTATGGAAAAATACATTCTACCTTATGGAAAAATACATTCTACCTTATGGAAAAATACATTCTACAATATAAATTTACAACATTCTTACCGTAGAGAAGAGCACTTATAAATGTCATAATGCGAGTGTGATTATGAAAGCTTTGTCAACGTAACGAGAAAAATGTTACGTAAAAGTACGCGAACAAGATTAAACGAGCTCGCACCTCTCTCTCTGATGAACCTGTTTGTCTACTCAAAGTAAATAACAATTCTCAGATTATAGACCTAATTTTCTATTAAAGCCGAAAAAGATATCGTGAATATCTCGGCTGCACTCAAAATATTAAACCGCTTAGGCTATCGATCTTGCAGCACGGACAGCTAATTCTTCAAAGTACACAAAGCGGTTTTCATTCGCTATCCCTCACCTAGAAGACAAGCATGCAAATACAAACAAAGCCCTATATACACGCATAACAGAACTAACCTTTATGCGTACCGTAGCCTTTATCATTGTTTACTTTGAGATACTGGCAAGGAAGTAGAAAAAAATACGAACAAACAATCAAATTCGTGATTCAGAGTTTTTAAGCTTCATTGAGTTATGGCTTCGTAAGTGTTTACTTCTTAAATACAAAATAAACCCAATGGAACGTATGACGAGAAAAACTGATGTTGCCTAATCTCATATATATATATATATATTTTATTTATTCAACAAAATTATATGAAGAAACAAATACCAAAAGATTCTATTCCTACCTATATTTAGGTTGGACGGCTTTCTTTACCTTCTTGACCCAACACTCGGGGTCATATTACAGGGCCTACATAACTATACACGAATGTACAACCCACACTTCCGAAAGTATAAATCCTAAAACGAAATCAACATTCCAGTGTTATTGCACTCACTAAATTCTTATTAAAATCAAATACAAAAACATACATACATACATACATACATACATACATACATACATACATATTCGAGAATAAAAGTGAGATCATTCATAGCCAAATAAGTGCTCGGAGGAGAGAGAATTACCACATCAACAAGAGTGACCAACCCATTTTGGAGTAGGGCATCGAAGGGGGAATGGGGGATGAGGTTGCAGGAAGAAGGGCAAACAGAACGAGAATAATCAAGAATGGAAGAGAAAAATGGTTAGAAGGAAGATCAAACATGCAACACGCCACGCATGTCATTCTGGCGAGCAATGAAGGTGATCCTGGATCAAGTTATATGGAATACCTTCCTCGAGAAAGAAAAGAAAAAAAAGAAAAAGACCACGCAATCACACATTCGAATTATTCCTACTTGAACTGACTTTACTTGGCGCAACCCACTTACAAAAGTTTTCGAATATCAACATAGATAGGATGGTATTTACTTAAAATTGCAAAAATCGCAAACCCGAGACCCCTCGAGGAAGAAGACAAGATCTTTGCATTGCTTAACGAACAAAATTCTGATCTAATCAATTCTTTTTTGATAAAGTAAATATTAAAATTTTGCCACATTAAAATAATTTTAAGAGAATAAACAATTTTTCATTGGAATATTCATTTTATTTAATGTGTCCTTTAAGTTTTAGGCTTTAATTGGGCTCACAGAGTAATTAAAAGATAGCGTATCACCACTTCAGAGGTATATTTAGGAATACATAAATCATTACTAAAAGGTTGCAATTCATTTTTACTTATAAAACTTGCGATTACAATTACAACTTCGAGAACACTATCCAGTAATACCGCAATTAATCAACCAACTACCCACACGTGTATAAAATTATTGTCCATAAATTCTCTGGGATTTTTTTAATATTTAAATATGAATTAGAATATTAAATTTGAATATGTAAAAATAATGATATTCCATATAATTTATTATACGTGAAAGTTATTAACACAAATAAAAAATTAAAAGGTGCGTAGTGGTGTACTGGTTAGCGCCGTTGACTACGAATCCATCGGCCCCGGGTTCGAGACTCGGTGACGGCAGGCAGCACGCAGCAAAACCAAGACTACAAAACCCAGCTGTTCATCCTTCGACACAATAAAAGAATTGGTTGGTAGATAAATGGGTACTGGGTAGCCTAATGGTTAAGACATTGGGCTGCTGGTGTGGCGTGGTTCGGAGTTCATGTTAAACTGTAGCTTTAAGGTGGAGTGACAAGCTTGACCTTCGTCAGAATGAACCAATTTGGGCGGAAACAAAACGAAGGTAATCAAAGTATACATTTTATAGTTAAAAAAATTATATATATATATATATATATATATATATATTATATACCTTACCTTACCTTACAACCTTACAAAGGTTCCGCGTGATGATTTCTCATTTCGCGAAGGTCAAGCTTGTCGCCCCTCCTCTCGAGTTGGTCTGGTGAAGTAGTGAGTTGGATTCTTGCGCTCTCCACCTCACATAGCCAGGTACGCCCGGCTCATCGGGGATTGTTCTGAGCCAGGCGTCTAGTCTTCTTTTGAAGATTTCCACTGCAACTCCCTTCGTGTTTCTTAGGTCTTTGGGCAACTGATTAAACAGTTTTGGTCCTCTCACTACAAACTATTTTCTTTCAGGGTTAAGGATGTTCCCTGTCTCGCCTTCAATTTGGGAATACGACACAGTCTACCGCTTCTACTTTCCATCGTTGTTTGGGGAGTTATGGGATTCAGAGTAAGATTAGGGACTAGTTTCTCCATTATTTTCCAAGTGTAAATAATGGTGTATCTCTCTCTTCTCCTTTCCAGTGAATATAGGTCTAGTTCTCGTAACCTTTCCCAGTAATTTAGTTCTTTGCACCCATTGATCTTGGCTGTGAAGCTTCTTTGGATCCCCTCCATCTGTCTAATGTCTTCTTTTTTATGGTGACCAGAAAACTTGGTCCCGGAAAACTCGGTCCCGGAAAACTCGGTCTCAAGAAAACTCGGTCCCGGAAAACTCGGTCCCGGGAAATTGGGTACCATGAATGAAAACAATTAAATTAAACTTTATTCCAAAAGTAAAATGAGTATGGTCACATAACATAATATAGAACAAACTAATTTTTAGGTAGATGGGTAAAACAGTGTCTTTTTGAATTTTTTAAAGCCCCCCTTTAAAATATGGCTAGATTTTCCAAGAAAAAAATTTAACGGATAATGAGATATTAACTAAAGAAGAGATAAAGGAACCATCTATAACACTGCCCAACAAAAAAAACATTTTTTGCTGGTGATTTAATTCTAAGACCTGTTTCTGGATAATATTGATGTGCTGATTTCAAAAATCACCTTAGATTTTGTCAATCACATCAGGTTTTCGTGCAATGTGCAATGCAATATGCCTATTTTGGGTGATCCATGAAGGGCACTTATCAAAATTGATGATTTTTGAGACCTGTTAACAGCTGTTTTGCTGTTAAAATTTTATCTGTGGAATACGCAAATCTGTGCATTAAATCTGAAGGTCATGTACAACATATTAAAATCTTGGGTATCTGTGATTTCCCCAGGTGTGAGCGTGACGTCATGATCATGGATTCATTTTTTGCTTATTTAAACACTTTTAATCACTTTGTGTCAATATTACCATTGTATATTAAAGTTCACTCCCTGCACAATTGTTTACTTTTCCATGCTGATTCTGAGTATGTAAAAACTTATTTTTTGAAAAGAAAAAAAATTGGGCATAACCCTGCCAAAATGCGATATCTCCGTATTAATTGCTCGAAAACCTGACGTGACAGGCAAAAACTAAGTTGATTTTTTAAATCAGCACACCAAAGTTACCTAAAAACAGGTGTTAGAATTAAATCAGCAAAATTGGTGTTGGGCAGTGTAATCAGTGGAGAATAGAAATGAAAGAACTGTAACTGAAGTAATATTGCATAATGTAAAAACCGGCACCAAAATTGTGACAGAAGAATTTGAAAAAAAGAAAAAGATTCAACAAAATTATCACTTTATTAAAATATGATGCTTAAATTTTTCTTTTTTTTCATTTTTACTTATTTTATCTTCTTTTCTTATTTATTATTATTTTCTTATTTTTTTATTGTTCTTGTTTTCAATTTAATTTTTTTCTTCTTTTTTATTATTATTATTTATTTTACCTTTTTTTTTGTTTTCTCTACTTTTTAGAAAAATTTCAAAAAGACAGTTTTACCCATCTACCTAAAAATTAGTTGGTTGTATATTATGTTATGTGAGAATACTCATTTTACTTTTGGAATAAAGTTTAATTTAATTGTTTTCATTCATGGTACCTAATTTTCTTGGGACCGAGTTTTCTTGGGACCGAGTTTTTCGGGACCGAGTTTTCCTAGAACCCTTTTTTATATGGGGAAGTTAGGACCGAGCAGTATTCTAATTTGGGTATTTATCAGGGTTTTCAGTAGAGGAATCATTACATTCCTATCCCTTCGTTTAAAAGTTCTCAATATCTGACCCGTTATTCTCTCTGCTCTGTTTACTGCTATCTTATTTTGTGTTTCAAATTTCGCATCATCTGTCATTACAACCCCTAAATCTTTTGCTCTGGAATTCTCTGAATTTTCCTGTCCATTTGGGGTATAATATTCCATGCACTTTAGGTCTTCTCTTTTTCCGTACCGTAATAGCTGAAATTTCTCGGTGTTAAACTTCATATTGTTGTCTTCAGTCCACTTGTAGATTTGTTTATGTCGGTTTGTAGAGATCCTATGTCTTCTGGGTTTCTATTTTTCTACTGATCTTGTGTCATCCGCAAAGGATGTCACTGTGCTGTCTCTGTTAACGTCCTCATCTATGTCAGTTAGCATGATTATGAAGAGTAGTGGAGCTAATATGTTCCTTGTGGTACTGAGCTGAGGACCTCTGATTCTGATGAAGATACTCCTTGTACTGTAACGACTTGCCTCCGCTCACTAAGGAAATTATATATCCATTTCCCTACTTTTCCTGTTATTCCCATATATTCAGTTTATGTATTATGATTCCGTGGTCACACTTGTCGAACGCTTTAGCAAAGTCTGTGTATAGTACATCATAGTTTCATTACTTTCAAGTGAATCAATAATGTTGTTGTAGTGTTCCATTAGTGTATATATATATATATATATATATATATATATATATATATATATATATATATATATATATACGGTTGTATATCATCCAATTTAAAAAAAAAATGCAGTTCACATACTGCCAAAGTCATAACGAAGGTCCGGACGCTTCAACACCAAAGTTCATCCGTTATGTGTCTCTCACATTTGACATTTGACATATAAAATAATGCTCGTTTGCGCAACGAATGTCACTGAGGTTGCGGTTATACTTCTGTAAGATCTGGCGCAAAGTAATTCTCGTCTAAGTCTGGATCATCTGATCCCCATAAGATGGGCAAGCTGCTGTCAAATGAAAAATTGAAGAAATGCAAAGGAAATTCGACTGGAAAAAATATCAAAATGAGATGATGCAGTTGATAAAATGGAGAAAAACTTTTGTTTTTGACACACACACAATGTTGGGTAAAAAAAAAAAAAAAGCTTTGTAGAACTATTTCTCAGTGAGATAGAAAATGAAGACCTATATGGTACCTATATTGCCAACGATGTACTACGTACCCAAAAGAAAAGTTCCACGGCACCTTAAATATAAAAAAATAAACTAGACTTTAGGACCTCTGCCACCAAATACAAATTAATGTTTGGAGATTTTAATTTCCCTGTTCTGAAATACAAAAGTTGAGAACACTAAGTAAAAAGCGGTACACTGAGCAGAATTATTATTTTGATTTGATAACGGGGGAATGAGGAAAGAACAGAATCGAGCAAAGACGTTGCCATCTCTCACCTCTCACGGACGAATCATGCATGGAACGTTTACCCACTTCACTGAGGAAAAAAGGAAGTGTAAAATCTTCATTCACCTTCCTTATTCGTAAGATTATGTTGGGTTTCATTAAAAGTTACATTAAAACGAACGCCAAAAATAACAGTCACGACCGACTCTTGTTGACAATTTTAATATAACTTCCACGCATGAGTAATGACGACAAATGCTGCAAAATTCGAGGACAATATAACAGGATTACGGTTAACCAAGCCGAAAATAGAAGACATTCAAACTTTGGTATTAAAACAATTATTCCCTCGCGATAAAACAACTGATAATACAAAAACCTGAATTCTACTCAACACTCAGCCCCAAATAAGCAAGATTTATTGCTCATTTTCAGATATAGGGATAAACCCATTTTCCGCTAAAATAAATGGGTAGGATCCGTGAACCGAGATTGTACTCATTGAAGAGAGTCGGCGCGACACGAAGAAAATAGAGCAAGTTGTACATCATCTGCCTTAAAACCCCCTATAGCCTATATAACCCTGAAAACGACAACAACAACGAACAGAAGAACATAGGAGAAGGGAGAGAAGGGACGTTCTTCCGTAAAAGAACAGTTTTGCCGTTAATGCTTGGGTCAAGGCTTTCAGAAAAATAACGAGGGAAATTCTAACTGCAACGAGTGTAAAACTGGACACGTTTAAAGGAAACTCCAGATACGACACAAAATAGTTCCGGATGAGGCGTGTGTGTCTGGCTACGTTCAAGAGAAGTGAAACTTGATTCTCTCCTCTATCAAACTAAAATTTCCAGATGTGAGGGAACATGACTGACCTCCGTGAGAAGAGAATTTTGCTCGAAATCGATAAAAGTTTGTAGGGATACTTAAACCTCTCTAAAACCTACTTCTCTTATACCACCAAAATTTTAGAATAGCTTTTCTCTGTGCCCCTCTCTCCCACCATACGTTTCAGATATCATATAACCCTATACTCGTCTGATAATCCCAAATGTAATGGCTCACTGCACAATGACGCAACCAGCCTCTAAGCATTTCTTATCTTTCACCAACTTACCGTACCACATGGGCACCTGAGTCACACACAGAGTGATCCAAAAATCGCCAACACTTTTGGTATAGAATAATACCAAAGTGTAAAGCAACTTTTGGATCACCATATAATATATATATGATAGTGCGTGACAACGAATGTCATGCAAAGCAAAATAAATTTATTACAATATTTACAAAACCTACGAAAGGCACTCCATCATAAAAGGGCATTCTAAAAATTAAAAACATGCACACCACCTTGAGCGGTGTACAGTTTACCGTAGGTCATATATAGTCTATTTATTGCTTATGAACGTACTGCGCTGCTCCTAAAGTGAGGAGACGCTTCAGTAGAAAGAAAAGTCATTTTAAATTATCTATGTAGCTAATTACTATTATATCCTCCATTCCGACTACATTGCCCTTAAACCTTATTAAAGGATGTCAGTTTTCCAGAGAGAAGCCCGTGAGGAAAGAAATGTTAATTAAAAAACTATTGCACAAATATTGCAGCTCGAATAGCTATTAACTGCGTTGTATAAAGCAACAAATGCCTCTGTATACATTTAAACAATAAGGCATCCACTTACTTTTAATGAGATTAATGAGATACTTTTTCCAACCTACGATTATCTCCACCGAACTCCTTTCAATATAGGATCTATTCAGATCACGTTATGTAGAACGGCTTTGGGCGAGAGACAAGCGAGGAATGCGCTTAGTTTCAATGCCTTCCTTCCTCGCTTCATCCTCTACGAGTGAGGGCCTGTGACGCAGTATAGTCTTCGCGGTATGACCAACATCTGACAACCACACACTCCCCTTTAACTCTCGTGACACACGTTCTCTACACCCCCGTGTATTTAGGGGGTGGGGGAGAAGGGTCTTCCAAACAGTCTGGGCCTACACTTTGGGAAATACCTAAACAGCTTCGTTTGAGCATGAACAGCCTGCATAAAAACTAATATTGAAGCAAGGTAAGGTTATAAACTTATAATGAAGTTAAAAATACGATTAAAACTCTTTTGTCAAACCTAAAGGCAGAAAATGTATGGGACTACCCAACAAAGACTAAAAATACCAGTACAGTAAGTACAACACGGGAAACAGGACCAGATTAATTCGGGTATCCAACAGAAATTGGCTTATTCTCTACTTTTTTACTCGATAAGCGATCAAACCCACGCACGCAAATGATTGAGAGTCCTTCACAAATATACGCAACACGAAGCGCAGGACAGGATCTGTGAAGTGTGTGTGTATCGCCGATTTATAGTAAAGCTAAAACGTAGATGACAGTAAAAATAAAATAAAATTCCTCGAACTTGCTTAACTCTTACGTAAACATCTAAATCGAGAATGCTTGAAAACACCATCGGAAATTTTATTTTTATTAAAAAAAAATGAAAAACAAAAAAAAAATGAAAAAAAAACAAAAAAAAATTTAAAAAAAATTACGGTAAATATTTGCGTAATTTGCATAAAAGGAGAATGAGTAAGACTTATCTTACGTAATTGGCCTTCGATAAAATTACACATTCTTCGTTCACTTCCGAATCGGCAGGAGTCGAGGAAACAGAATAATTAGATAGAATACGAAGAACTGCGAGGTGAAAACATCTCATAATATTAAACGTTCACTGCCCCGAGGTATGAGCATTTCATGTACCGGTTCTGGGAAACCTGACTGGTCTCTATTACCGCACCTTAAAAATTGTAGCTCGAATAGCTATTAACTGCGTTGCAAAAAAGGTAATAACAACTTGGGCCATCTTTAAAACACAATAAAAATGTTACAAAGTAGCTATTAACTTCAAAATCATGTTACACAGTTTACAAAGTAGCTGAAAGCTCATAAACTAACTTCCGACCAACGTTGAAAGCATTGAATACACTATCGTATACCGGTACGCCTACATAATATAATTACCTCACGAGCCTAACTTAACCCTTTACTGACCAAATATTTTGTAGGGTTAAGTTATGAATGCGTGTATTTGAAAGGTTACAAATTTGTCCTTTTGGGCAGTAAAGGGTTAATCGCAGGTTCACGCAAATGCCAATGAAAATTAAGTCATATTCACTAATATAGGCCTTGCGTCAAGTTAGAGTAGAGTAAAATAGAGTTGCTCGTCTATCTTCACTTTGCGCGTTCTCTCTCAATGGCTGCTTTACACGCGCGTGAGGAAATGCAATCACGCTGTAAGGCTTCTTTTTATTAACTTCGGGTCTTCACTAATCCGTAATTCTCCGACTGGCACTCGTAAAAGAGCCAATAACACACCACATCCTGAGACAATATATAATGTGCTCTCGGAGTAGCTTAGGTTAGGTCTACCTATATCAAAGACGCACAAGTTTATATGTATGGAGAAATAAAAAATTTTGCTAATTACCTACTTCACGTAGTCATAAAAGCAGTTATGCAAAGTGGCCAGACAATTTTGCAATTAGTCCGACAAAATAGGTGCGTGTGCGCACGCACACGCACGCACGCACGCACACGAACACAAAAAAAAAGTCATTGAAATCGTTTTTTTTTTTTCCCCAAATTGCGAGATTTTTACCGGCACGAGAAATTAAGAAAATTAAATCTATATTTCTGATATTTTAAATTTTTTACACACACACACACACACACACACACACACACATTGCATGCCTACTGCTCGAAGAAATGTGAGCAAAACACAATTTTGATATGCAGTTACCGCCTTAAATTCCTTTCGCTAATTTATTTAAAGTTATTGAAATTTAACTATCACAGACCAAACTTGCGACCTTTGCTTTCCCTGTTATTTAAACAATTATCCTGACGTTAAGAGAAAGTACGTATCAACCCAAATTGCCGCCTACAAATACAGTGCATGTCATAGAAACTGAACTTCACAATTTGCCTCCCACCTATATCTTCTTCAGTTACATTACAATAATCCTCGGCCTTTAGCAATCGAATTTCATTAACATTCGGATGCAATGTCAACCGTGAAAAATAATAAAAGTTACGTTAACTTCAATTAATTTTAACTACCAAAAAAGTATCAGACAAAAATTGAGAAGGTAAAATGTAGGCCCTACATCTATCTGGATATTATTTGGGGCTAAACAAGTCAAGGTCTCGGAGTTGATAATCGAAAGTTCTTTCATTTCTCTCCTGCAGCATCTGAGGTCACAAAAACTGCGAAGGACTGAGGAAGAACGAGGGAAAACAAATCTTTGACAACTTTTTTAAAAACCTAATATATCTCGTCTTACTTATTAAGTAATGTAGAGAACCTGACCACATCCTGTCCTGTCCATCCTTACGTGAATCATTCTAGGTAAACCAAAAACCCAAACAAAATTAACATGTCTTAAAACTCTCAATCTTCCAAGCGTCTACAGCCTTCCAGCAATTGTAATTTAGCCTACGTAGAAACGCGTGTAGGCCCAACTTCACTTAACCAAGCAAAATGAGTTAAGAGTAAAAACGAAAATCTGGTAGGTTCCGCTCGAGTAGACTTTTAAATTCAACAGCAGATCACAGAAAACCGAATGGGTTCTACGTGTACGCTACAAAACCTATCAACGCATGCCAACTAAATTGTGAAAGTAAACAACCGTATGCAAGAAGGGAACAGGGCAATAAAGTAAAAGCTGCGGAATACAAATTCTATATAAACCATTACAGGCAGCCTTCGTCAATTGTAAAATAAACAACGCGAAAAAGAAACAATATATAAATACGGTATGTATAGATATATTTTTTTATATTAGAGTAAATACCTGTTTACGGCTTTATACATGATGGTACAGATTAAAATACTAATGACAACTGGAAACAATTCAAATAATACACTTATCATTGGGAAGTAATGAAAATTGAGCGAGGAATCAACTGACATCAGTTATTATTATTATTTTCTTAATTAAAAGCGCTCTCTTAAATTAATCGACTGGCAACGGTGAAATCATGTAAAAAGGCTCATTAATTACAAACTTTTAATTAGCATTTTAGTATTAAGCCTAATTGCACGTTATAAGCCTGTTCCACAGAAAACGATAAAATTAGATGGCTTAATATGAAAAGCACATACCGATATGAAGGACAATTTCTACCTAACTAAACTTAAATTGGGTGAACGAAATGACCGTTTCAATAAAAATATGCAGCACTAAGAAGCCATATGTTAACCAAAATAATTACAATCTGTGTTGCGTACAATAAAAAACGCAAAAATTCAGTGTAGGCAGACAGTCAGAGCCAATAGTCACCAAATTCTGACGGGGAAGTTTTACGAAGAAAAACACGGTAATTCAATGAAAGAATAGCTGAAAACATTTAACCTTAATTAAAATTTTATGCTTTACGAGTAATTAGACGAAGGATTGATTCAGTATTCTACGTTTGATAAAAGATGCCTGAAAAGTCTCGCCTTTTCAGTGAATTTTCCCATTACTGAAATTACAAATTTTTATTTTGCTGATAGCCTCCTTTCAGGTTTCGGGTTAATGGCCTAAAAAAATGGTTCCACACCCAAAGGAGCGGCGGGTTACGGTGGTGTGTTCTAGGCCTACTTTGGATTAAAAGCTTAAAGCATTCATGCATATGCCATTCACGCCCACGAGACATTTATTAATAATGGTGTAAAAAAATATTCATTCACTCGCAATACTTCACCGTAGGCTATAACCGCTTTCTAATTCAGTATTCAACCCATAAAATTTCATAAGCTCCTAGCAATCTAATGACCTAGCAAAATAGAGCTTTCCCTCCGTTTCGAAGGAAACAAAAATCCCATAAAACAAAACCTAATCGTATTTACTTGAAAATGTCTCAATAAAAAAAGACAGGATCCCCTCATAGGCCTATAAACATTTAAACATTAATTCCACATAAAAATTGACTAATGACAAATGAGGCGGACTTTAAAAACGCTAACAAGTGACCCAAACTGCGTGAAGTGAAAAATTGCTTAGGCCCTTTTTGTTCACCCTGGTGGAGTGGGAGCCACTATAAGCAACGTCATTTTAGAAAATGTGAAGCAACACTAATAGACTGGAAGACTTCCGTTTCAAAAATTAATTTTTTGATGGATAAACGCGCTTGCCACATAAAATTATTAAATACTATTTCGAGAAGTGAAAGTCTGTATTTATAAAAAATGAACAAATTCCGATCATGAGCGAAGCGAATCTCAATAACACGATTCAATTATTAATAAAAGTCATTATATGGCCTAAACAATTTTTAATTTGGTCGAAGAATAGCGACTTACAACGTGAGAATTATACGAAATAGGTCTAAACAAAATACAACTGGTCCGCAATGAAACCTGTAATTTACAGTAATATAAACAAGTTTACAGGCACCTTCATCGTACCTCATAGACCTATAAGCTCTTTGTATTAGGATTTAAATTTGGGTAGGCTCCTGACGTAATGTTTATTTATAGGTCTTAACTAATAGGGACGACTATACGGTAGGTTGAAAGGTTATTGAGCCAGCAAGAGGCTATTAAAGTATAGCCTAATCTAAAGTTCAATATTAACTAATGGAAAAATGGCTGTAATACGTTTTGATTGGTGTACATGATATTTTTAAACCCAGGACAAAAGGCGAAGAGTGTGTGTGTGTGTGTGTGTGTGTGTGTGTGTGTGTGTGTGTGTGTGCGCGCGCGCGGGCGCGTTCGGCATGATAAATAGGTACCTTTAAGAGGACCTCAATGACATAGCGTGTTCACGCTTTTTAAAACGCGAACTCGGTATGGCATTCAACCGTGGGGCATTATGGGCATTTGGTGCTGAATATTCACTGATAAAAAAGCACTTGTTCAGCGCGGCAGAAATATGGTTAATGCAAACTAATATTTCTAAAGATAGAGTCATTGGAAGCAAAAGAAAAATCAACATTTTTATTCTACACACATTTATACGTACGTCCATTCATTACAATTTACATACGTCTGACAAGACGTAATCTGATACAAATGTATCTAAAGTAAACCTTATTCTAACCTAACCGAAACCTACCTAACAATCTGACCTATAGAAAAGGTCTACTTTGTTCTAGTTTATTTACTTTTGCCGTCTCATAACTCATTCGCCCGTATTCCATGTCACTTTTATTATATTTTACGACTCTCGGCGATAATTATCTGTAAATGCAAAATATTACTGGATATTTTGGATGTACCTCATTAAGTAGAGAATTTAATAATAGTAATATTTACTGCAAATTACGAGTTGCCAATTTGCTAAACGCGAGGGTCTAACGGCGAGTCATACATACTATATTCTTTAACTTTAGAGCCGAGTGAACAGGTCAATAGTACTATCATAACTTACAGCGGGTACCAAATCCGTTCAACGTTATTTTGGATAAACTTAGGCCTTACGACATCTGATCGACAAGTTATTATTAGGTTAGATTAAGTTAGGTTAAAATAGGTTAGGTTTAGTTTTTTAATGTCGATGTTTTGGTTTTGTCGACGGAATGGGTATAGGCCCATAAATTTAAGAGACTTCCAACCTACGCAAATCCGTAATAATCAGCTCGCTTTCCTCCTACAACAAAACCTTATTCGAGTCCTGGCCGGTACTTGGAATCGACGTCAGCATTTCCTCCACAGCAACAAAGACCCGCAACCATAACTAGAAAGGATTCTTTCGGAGAGACAGGTAATTTGGGAAGGGCAAATTCGAGGAGTGGCGAATGCATGCATGCAAGAAACTTACACCGGAAATATTTTGATTTCAAGAGATCCGATTCTCCTCCGAGGGTCTTCAACGGGGCACAAACAGTTTGAAAACTTCTTCTAAGTAGAGGACGGAAGCATGATCTATTTCTTGGCTTCAGAAAGAATAATAAATATACGCCAAGTCTCTTATACTGTAATCTTAAGACCAGAGGCCCTACCCTTCCCATACTTTTCAATCAATGGGTGTAGGACACTACTACAACGCCTGTGCGGATTAGTTTCGGTCAGGTTTTGTTCCAATTACAAAAAGGATAAAGCCGTTTCCTCCATCGAATGTGGTTGTACATTAATGACGACGAAAGGCGACTTACAATTCCGGAAGGTGGACAGTGTTGTTTTTCACAGAGATCATCTTTCTCTTGCAGGAAATTAAAGGTAACTTTACCGTGGAGACCAAAACACAGTTCTATTACCAGACTTTCGTTTCCGCTCGAACTGCTCCTTCCGACGAAGGTCAAGCTTGTTGCACCACCTTGGACCCTTGTATCCACGACTTAACGTAGAATCCGAGCGACGACCGGCCAAGGAAGTCTGAAATCATACTGTCCGAGCTGGAACTAGATTCAACGACCTCCAGATGAGCAGCCTAGCATCTTAACCACAAGGTACCAGGGCGGTTCTAGTTTAACATTTTACATAGTTGTTACCCAAGTCGATTTGGGTCTCCACCTGCTTTACTAAATTTATGACGACTCGTGTGTGTATAGATGTTACAGGGAATCTGCGTAACTAGGGATGTCATGTCAAGTTAAGTCGTGATATTTTCGATAAACCTACGGGAAAATTATTGAATGTCCGGTTAGATCAACTGTAAGCCCTTGACGAGTGGTTAGGTTAAGTCGTGATATTTTCGTCAAAACTAACGAAAATATCACGACTTAACCTTAAATGAAACCCCTGAAAATTTAAGGATTTCATGAAATACCTAGTTACACAGATTCCCTGTAACATAATACATCTGATGGTGATTTCCATGATCATTCTTGTGCATTATTTAAAGAGCTAAAACTACTAAAGCTCAAAGATGTAATCAAATTGCCACTTTTTTATTTACAAGTGTTAAGAACAAATTATTAACTTACAATGGGTAAATAAATATTTTGTAACTCAAGAAATCCACTCGTATCAAACCAGATCAAAGCACGTTTATTCCTCAATTTAAATTGGCTTAATCTCAAAAATAAACCATTTTCATTGGACTAAAACTATGGAATGATTTAAATGCCGATATAAAAAATATTGTGAATGTAAATTCGTTTAAAACCAAGTTGAAATCTCGATTAATAATGGAATACTGATAAAAATCATAGGATTAAATATACATTACCTTACTGTTACCCATTCATTTTTCGTGCGCAATCTAGGATAAAATGTACATTAGGCCTATCGTACTTGTTACTGTTTCTCTCTCATGTCTAATATTGATTTCTTTGTATAGTATTGGTGTATCATACCTTCAATAATGACTGTTATATATATATATATATATAACTAAGATTAATACATACTCTAATTAATGATTCTCATTCATGATTTATGTTCAGTAAAGCCTAAAGCTTAGAGTCCAAATTTAACAATTATTAAAAAAACAAAAATTGTAAAACTATTTATTCTATCAATGAAGGTTATTCAATTCAAATATATTTTATATATGGGATGAACTTCACAATTAAACACGTGAAATGAATGAATGATGTAAATCCACAAGGAAAAGGAAAAATTAAAGGCCTTGTGTGTATTCAGAAGTACACCTCGTCAGGGAATTCCCTGACGAGGTGTACTTCTGAATTCACACAAGGCCTTTAATAATTTTTCCTTTTCCTTGTGGGTTTATATATATATATATATATATAAACCCATGAATACCGGACTGCGTGCAAAGCCTGTTCGCTGTAGAAAGTTTCTTCAGAGCCCCCAATCCCCTAGCAAAAAAAAAAAAAAATCCTACAAACATGAAAAACCATAACTACAGTAAAGTAAACACTACACATTTCCTGTAAGAAAAATAAATAAGGCAATACTAAATCATAAATAAAATAATAATACAGTATTTTCACTTACCTTGGCTTATACTTTACGTTTGTTTCTGGTAACAAATTAACTGGTTAATGCAATCATATAACATGGTTGGGTTAACCATTTAAATTTGTCGGTAGATATTTAAATATGTACTTGTTGTAAACTACATATTTTTCTCATATATATATATATATATATATATATATTTTATTATTATTTTTTTATGTTCAGGAAGAACCGATTCGCCTCTATTTAAAAGGGCATATCTCAGCGGAAAAACAAAGAAAAAGTGAGAGGAAAGACAGAGGAAAAAGAAAGGGTGGAGGGGACAGTCGAAGTGGAAAAAGACCAAGGATGACAAGGACTGCAGGGTCGAGCCCCATCATCCTTGGGTGCTAGGGCCGGGAGGGCGCACGTGAAACCTCCAGGAACAAGCACGTACAAACGAGCACAAAGAGCACTCAAGAGCACGAGCTTAGAACCCCCTTGCGGGGATATATATATATATATATATATATATACACGAAGAACTATAAAAACTTAAAGAAAACAAGATACCTATTTTATCATATAGAATATTTCGCTGGTTTTGGTTATCTTTTAAAATAGGTACATGTTTTAACCAAAAAGCATCGTTAAGAGATTAAAAAGTACAGTGTAAAAGTTTGTCAGGGAAAAAAAAAAAAAAAGCACCACCACAAGATCAGATTAAAAATGGCCAACAACTAATTAAAATAACTGCCGGAACAAATTTAAAAACTGAAAACGCATTGTCCTCCTTGAAGATGGTGACTCGCTCACATCCCTCGATCGGCAAGAAACGTGAGTGAGTCACCAGTCCTCCCTGAATTTGGACTGGGGAAACGAGTTACGTGGCAGGCGTTCAACAGAGTAATATGGAAAGAGCACTCAATACTAGAAGGTTCAATTCTTTTAAAAATTTCGCGCAACTAGCGGCTGAACAAATCTGAAAAAGTAAAATATTTTAAAACCTAAAAAGAGAACCAAACGCAAACTATCCTCCCCAAAATATTGGTTTTCAGCTTAAAAACTTCATAAAAGTAGTGGCAATTTCCTTGAAATGAAACAAAAACCAAAGCGTCGCTAAACTCTACGTTCAATTTAATTAAGGGGACATTTATTTACATTTTTAAAAATTTTAATGCATTTAGTAATGAGATTAATTAACGTTGTACCCACTGAAGAACAATTTTTCTATCAGTAGTTTACAATTAAATATAAAATTAATTTTTCAAACAACAAACACCCGAGTATTTACATAATTGATAATTAAAAGTCCTGGAACTGGTGACTTTTGCCATTACTCGACGGCCAAGAGCCGCGAGCGAGTAACCCATCTGCAAGGAGGGCAAGGTATCTTCGGCTTTGACATTTTTTTATGGCAGTTATTTTAATTAGTTTTTAATAATTTTTAATTTATCTTGTGGGTTTTTTTTTTCTGACGAGCTAGTATATTTTAAGTCTCTTACCCCCCGCTCTCCCTCGTGTCGTGGAACCCCAATATGAGACCGCTGCACTAAACTATTAATTACAGCAAATAGGATACACACACACATACATATATATATATTATATATATATATATATATATATACAGTGCCGGCCTTAGGGGTGTGCGAACCGTGCGGTCGCACAGGGCCCGCAACTTAGGGGGGCCCGAAAATTTCACAGAAATTTACCATCGACGTCAGAGTGCCAAAATTGGTGTAAATTAATGTAATTTATTTGCGTAATATTGTGTAATATATATTTGTGTATTAGCTTGATTTTTCTTTTCTTCTCAGTCATTTAAAACAGATAGATAGATTTTAATGAAAAGATTTTTGTTACTTACATATACCTGCAATTGGTTTATGTTTATTTTTATTAAATCTAGTTAATTCTTTTATGTTTTAGTATCCTTATATTACAATTGCCAAATATTCATTTGTAGTTGATTAATTTTCTTTTTTGTATATTTACTTTTGTTGAATATCCTAATTAAATTGAATTATCCTATTCTTAATTAAATATCCTAAGGCCGGCGCTGGTTGAAACCTCTTATGATAGTTTAAATATTTGATAATAATAAAGTAATAAGTAGTAATAATAGTAAAGGCTGTTGGTCTGTTGGTATTCTGTTACAGGTGCACTTGTATAGTTAAATTTGACTTCTTGTACTTGTTAACAATCTACTAAAATAAAATGATTAGCAATGAAAAACAATTTGACTTGTGTCATGGGGGCCCGTACAGTATACTCTGCACAGAGCCCGAAATATCCTAAGGCCGGCGCTGATATATATATATATATATATATATATATATATATTATATATATATATACAGGGTGAGTCAGAAGTAGCGCCCGATTTCTGTCAGTTGATTGTTTGTTTGCCATTTGTATTACAGTGTACAAGAAGGTAGAAATAAATGAATGACATGTTTATCTAACCATTTATTCGGGGGAAAATTATTACGGAACTGTACCAAGCTGTTTTACTTGCAATTTTCAAAGTGCCCTCCCTCGTGATCGATGCACAATCTGACAGCCGAAAAAACAGAAATCGGGCGCTACTTTTGACTCACCCTGTATATATATATATATATATATATATATATATTAGTACATTTCCTGATAAAATGAAACGGTTTTACCCTCTTCCCTTCGTTGTTTTGATTGGTAAAAAGTCTTGTCAGCCAAGTGCTAAAACGTGGCAAATCTCAGAGAGAGAGAGAGAGAGAGAGAGAGAGAGAGAGAGAGAGAGAGAGAGAGCACTCTAATCGTCATATCTTTTGATGAGAAAATGGCTTACTTAAAGTAGCTTGTGTACCACATGGCGTTTCACTTGGCTATTTTGGTTTTCAAATATTTGCCCCATTTGTGAGGTTTGTATGATGAAATTTAAATAATTTGAGATTTGAGAGGAAGTGGTTTCACTGGGGAATGTTTTGACTAGATTCAATACAGAGGGACAAAAAGGAACTGGGTTTGGTTAGTCTGTTTTCTTGGCTACCTAACCCTCGACAATCACAGTGCTCATCGCGGCACGAACATCCAATTTTCTTTATTAAAAAAATTATTAAATATGAAAAGGAATATAATGAAGGTTAGGTCGGGGATAAGTTACTTTATTAAGATTGAGTTAAATATCGCCATCAACAACTAGACATGTGAAAATGCCAGTTTTAGTCAAACAAATGTGAAATAGGTAATATTCCATCAACAGTGGAACTAAAATATGCAATACTATTAATAATTAGGATTTAGAATACAAACAGCAATAAAAATTTAAATACAAGGTAATAATAATAGATTATTTCAACTAACAGTGTTATGTAATTTCCTATCTTTGTTGTTTAACAATGAATATAACAAATTTAAGATTTGAATCACCTGTCATAATGTGAGTGACCGGCCAAGAGTTTACAATCAATCCCTTTTCATTTCTGGTTATGCTCTTCTTGATTAATATAACTCTTACGAGTTATATTAATCAAGAAACGAACACATTATATATATATGCCTCGAGTCATGTCCTATCAGGACCTGGGCCTTAACATTAACATGGTATTATCGATAAAAAACGGGAGTATCCCGCATGGTTGAAGCGTCTCGTGGGACACATTAGAATTGGGGGAACTCTGGTGATTCTCTCTCCCTAATCCATGGGGATCCACGCCTACATGCGAGGTAATAGATAATAAACGAGGTATTCTAAATACGGGCACCTAGATAATAATTAAAGCCTAAACGGTAGGTCTAAATTAAAGGCGAGTCGTTGGCCGAAGAGAATACATACACGTTTTGTTAAAACAATTTTCAATAATCAGGCCTCAACCTTGACCATACTACGGCAAACCTTCAGAAATAAATAATACCACGAAAGCTATGTGAGGACTTTTAATACAAAATTTTGGGGGGTAGGCTCCAATTCAAGGTCTGAAGAACTATTGTTCTGATTATTAACATTTATACGGCGTGAAATTTTCAAAACGAACTTTATGGGCTTCTTCGTAGTTTCATTGCCCATTATATTCGACCATAGCTATCATGGACATAAAAACAAATCATGAAAGGATCCGGTAATTATTCAAAGTCACGAACACGCAAGGAATAGGAATGAGGCCTAAACAGCCAACTGATCATGAGTGTACGCACACGTACACGGCCGTTGTTTACATGGGACTATGCAAGCATAAACGGATCTTCAGTAAACGAGGTAACATCTCGTCTCTTTAAATTTACCTAAATACATCTATCAATGTTCATACAAAGTAGATAGGTACTGAAAGGAAAGTCAAAATCACAAAACTTAAGCCTATTTTAATGTTATGACGTCAACGAGTCTTCTACAACAAGCTGGACACATGCCGGACCATGAAATCAGCAAAAAGACAATAACGATCTCTTAAACAGAACACCCGAGATTATTATCTAACGAATTACTTTTTACAATGACCGAAGGCCCAATTCTAGGCCTTATGTTTTATGGCCTTCTCTAATAATTTATTGAACTATCACGTAAATAAAGCCTTTTAAAAGCCTCTGAAGTGATAACAGAAAAACAAACTTTATACTACGAACACTGAAGGAGAAATAATAGCGAAGGAAACAAGTTTATGTCTCTCGTAATCGGGTGGTGGTGAGTGATATGCTTGAAGAAGTTTTATCGACGCTGAATGAACGAACGAATTCTTACGTTCAAAACAATTAAATTTTAAGATAATCGAGACTATTTTAAGAAGTAACGGGTTAATTAAGTTCAAAGGCCGAACCTACGGTACACGATAAAAATAAATAAATATGGAACGAAATAACTGGCTTTATATATGGTATCTACGTAATTAGGCCTATTTCCAACAGTGATAATGTGAAACAACGATGTTGTTCCCATGAACCCGTATTCATTTCATCAAAAAATCTATTAACCTATATAACTTCGTATAAACCAAAGAAAGAGAGTCGACAGTGTCCAACGCTCGACTCCAATGGCTTATGCCCAGAGACATAAAAGGGTTTATTATCTCATTTCCATGAAAACTGTGTCATACAAGGTATAAATATGGCAACCACTAGTTGGGTCCGATGATAAACGCGTAACTAGGCTAAAAAATATAAAGAACAACGTCTTACCTTATCATTTATTTTTAAAGCACGAGTCTATTTGCTACTGCTAAAACCTAAAAGAGGAATTACCATATGGCCTACCTTGCTTTGTAATCGAGGGCTTTTTTCTTCCAAAAGGCAGCTTCTTCAGTGGAGGAAGAAAACGCAGGAATTTCGGCATTCATCTTTTTTTATAATTTTAATACTAATTAGAGTTTATTGAAGCCTCATACGATGTCAATATAGAATCAGGAGCCTATTTCCAATAGGCTTACACACAGCCTGGAGTGTCAGTCGGATTTGATTCCTGGTTTCGGGCTTCACTTCATATACATGTTTACACTTCCGTCGGCATCTTATAATTAATTATCTATCTTCCACCAAATTCACGTACTCACTGTAAATATGTTTTTTTTATTTTTAATACTTTTACTTTCAAAGAAATATTTCCCAAAGAAATATGTTAATTGCCATATAAATTCAATCACCTCAAACCCGAATGGCACGAATAAAATATGGGAAAATGTTTTATTCCATTCTGAAATTTAAAAAAAAAAAAATTAAATAATATGTACTCAAAATTTTAGTCTCGCACAAAAACAAAGACAAACCGTAAAATGCTCGAACGAGATGCGAGTACAACCTCTCCCTACCAATGCCAAGGCAAGACTGAATGTCTGGCAACAAAAAATAACTAGAAAAACTCAATGAATCATAGACTACTGGTGTGGTGTGTGTGTGTGTGTGTGTGTGTGTGTGTGTGTGTGTGTGTGTGTGTGTCAAGTTTAAGTATTTGACCGAATATGAAATCTTGGTCAGTGAGATAAAACAGACGTTAAACGTTTACAAATTTTGAACAGTTTTATCGTTGCTTCTTTTATATACAGTAGCACTCGCAATATAACGGGTGAACCAAAAGTAGGTGGACAGTAAATGATAACGTTTATTTTGAGAATACATATACAATATTTATTTTTTTTGTATACTATAATACAAAAAAAAAAAAAAAATTAACTTATACCAATACAATACAAAAGCACTGAAAATTTTATCAACGCAGGTGCTCAAATTGCTGTCCATCACAATTTACACAGCTTTGAAGTCTACCTTTCACACTTCGACAAACATTTTTGCACAAGTTTCTTTGTGCATTAATTTCTTGAAATGCATCTCTGATGTAATTTTTCAAATCACCAACACTTCGTGGTTTTCGACTATAAACTTTGTCCTTGAGTACTCCCCAAAAGACAAAATCCATGGGGTAAAGTCAGGTGAACGTGCAGGCCATTCAATTGGACCTCTTCGGCCGATCCATTTCTCGGGAAATGTTTCATCAAGATACTCACGGACTGCTCTTGAATAATGTGGAGGGGCCCCATCTTGTTGGAAATAGAGGTCATGTGAATTAGGCTGTTGTTGTAAGTGTTGAACAACTTCATTCATTAGAATTTCGAGATACTTATCACCTGTGACTGTTCCATCAACAAAAATTGGTCCTAAAACACCAGAACTTGAAATACCACCCCAAACAGTGACACCAGGCTGGTTTAGTTGCTGCTCTAATGTTAAATGCATGTTCTCACTATACCAGTAAACACAATTATGTCGGTTAACATGACCTGATAATTTGAAAGAAGCCTCATCGGTCCACACAATGTTATCTAAAATTATTGGATTTCCTTCAATTTCGTTCAGCATGATCTCACTAAATTGCAGCCGCCTGTCTGGGTCATCCTCCAATAAGCCATGAATTAGCCGTGGACGATAAGCTTTCAACCCAATAGATTTCAGAATTCGTATAATAGAGGTTTGTGAAATGTCCAGTTCTGCTGAGGCTCTTCTGGTGGACTTTTTGGGACTGTGAACAAATGCTTCGGCAACAAGTTGCTTATTGTCCTCTGTGCAAACTGTTTTGGGTCGACCAGTTCTTGGGGCATTAAGAATTGAGCCAGTGGCATCAAATTTGTCACGAATGCGGTAAATGGTTTGTCTCTTTGGGGCTTGAGTACCAAATGTTTCAACCCATTTTGTTCTAACAATTTCAGTATTTTGAGATTTCCAATACTCTTTTAACACCCATTTTCTGGCATCAGTATTTAGATTATTTGCCATTATGGGTTCTCTGAACTATCTGAAAAGAAAAAAGATTAAATTTAAATAAATTGTTATAATATTTAATATAATATAACACAAACACCATAGTTATAATATAATATAACACAAACCATATTCAACCTACTGTCCACCTACTTTTGGTTCACCCGTTATAATCATATAAAAAAATATTTCAGTTATATTCGTCCTTATCTTTTGTACACCATGCATAAGATAGTTAGGAATAGGAAAAGTTTACCGTTCGTTTGGGAAAATTTAACAAATAAAAAAAAAGTTTAACTGCAATATATAACGTAAAACATCAAAGAACTTCAGGAAAATAAAAAGTTAATGCAAAAGTTTTCCTACATTTATTTAGATAATAATTTAACGATTTGTGTGTCCATCTTAGGTTTGAAGAATTGACAATTTTTATCAGTAGTTGGCTGTTTATTGATTAGAGACTGTTGGCACTTCTACATTCTACAATTTTCTCCCTGATTCTTCATGGAAGACGGATAACTTAAAATCATAAGTAAGCAATGGGTCGTCGTGGTTGAGCTGTCTACGGATCTTGAGAAATCCGTTATTGCTACACAAGAGTCTGGAAAGAGTTATAGGAAGATAGAACAACTTCGAAGTCCATTTACGACGGTTGCTGCAGTTATAAGGAAATGGAGACATTGGACCAATCAAAACTCTACCAGGTGTGGACGACCTTGCTAGGTTTCAGAACGTACAACTAGACAAATTGAAAGAATGGCTGCTGCGAATCCACGAGGGACTGCGGGTGATATTTGCTAAACATTAAGACTGTCCATCCCTCTACTGTATATGCCATACATTGAGAAAGAATGGTCTGCACGGAAGAGTTGCACGAAGAAAAGTGCTACAAAAAGCGCACAAAGAAGCTCGTTTAAAGTACGCCAAGGATAATCAAAATGATGGATTTGCATTTTGGAATTAAGTTCTCTGGACAGACGAGACCAAAATTGAATTAGTCAGGAACAACGAACGTTATGTTTGGCGAAAATCAAATACTGCACTCGATGAAAAAAACATCCTCCCTCCGGTTAAGCATGGTATGGCGTTTGTAGTCTGCTTCTTCTTCAGTGCTCCTGGTCCAGGAAAGCTTGTCGTCGGTAATGGAATCTCGAATTCGAAGAAATATCAAGAAATTTTGCAAGAAAATGTATTGCCTCCAGTTCGAGAGTTGCAAATGGGTCGCAATTGGGTACTGCAACAAGATAATGATCCAAAATATAAAAGTAAGAGCACCATGAAGTAGCTCCAACAAAAGAATATCAAGTTTGTCGAGTTGCCCAGTCCCCAGATCTCAATTTAATCGAGAATTTATGGTTTGATTTGAAAAAAAGGTGTCCGCAAGAGAAACCCTTCGAATCTGAATGAACTGCAACAATTTTCTTTGAGAGAATGGGCTAAAATTTCTACTGAGAGATGTCGAAATTCTATAGAAAAATACCCAAAACGAATCATTAAAGTCATTCAAGCAAAAGGTGAGCACACAAAGTATTAAATAATTTTGTAAGTAAATGTACAAAAACTTTTGCATTTTTACTTTCCTCAAATTCTTTGATGTTTTACATTATATGCTGGAGTTAAACTAATTTTTTTTATTTGTTAAATTTTTCCAAACGAACTGTAAACTTTCCATAACTATCGTACTCATGGCACAAAGATAAAGACGAATATAACTATTTTTCTGTCCGAATACTTATGAGCGCCAACATATATATAAGGGCCATATACTGTATATATAGGATGGCCCGAGATAAAGTAGCCCCACTGAGTTTTAAGAAATAATGGGGTTACTTTATCTTGAGCCACCATAACCTCTGGTTTGCCTCCGCCCGAATTGTTCATTCTGACGAAAGTCAAGTTTTTTCACTTTTCATATAGGCCTATATATACACGTTCGTTATAACAATAGAAAATATCGACTTGTCCAAAGATTCCTCCTCAGGTCGTATAAAGATTAGACCACTTAAAACTTATCTAGTTTTAGCCAATTTCATTCACTTTTCTTTTAATAAAGTTATGCATTAAACCTGATTAAGAATCGAATTTAACTAACGAGTACAAACATGTTAATTTATAATCATATTACAGAGCACTTTTATCTCAAAATTGATGATAACTGGCCAGAATCAATTTAACACCTTTATCAGAAATTTTTATAAGAAACACAATATACACTTAAGATGTCGACAAGATAAACAGTCAGCTCTCATCGAGTTAATATATCATAACAATATCAAGGTAAATTTCCCCCCTGCCCCAGTTCAGGTGAAGTGTCCCTTTAGATTAACAACTCCCAGACTGTGGTATGCAGAGCTCTTTAACGTGGTACGCAAGAGGGTTATAAATACACAGTTTTCTACCTGACAATTACTTTCATGATAATGTTTTTTAAAGTAATGTTAGTTGTAGATCAAGGGTGCTCAAACCGGTGCCATTTCGGTGTACCCGCGAGTAGCCCCTAGATAAGGTTTTAGAGACCAGTTAATAGAAAGAATATTGCAATTAAAACCAGATAATAATATTTTTTATGCGTTTTATGTATTTTATCATAATATATTTTATGTGGCCCGTCTGTGCTCCAGCATTTGGAAAATGTGCCTGCCTGCGAAAAAGTTTGAGCACCCACCCCTGTTGTAGATGAATAAACCCACAAGTTTTTTCGACTGCGGGTTTGCATGCTTATCGAATCTGTCGTCCACACACGGTTCAAATTATTTAACGATAATGGGCGAGGCCAAAATCAAGATTCTGATTCAACAGAAATGTCGATGAAAATCATTAGAATTAACACTGTATAACGTTTTACATAAAGCCGAAAGTTCAAGATTGAACTCTTACAGTTTTGATTAGGTATGTGCACCTTCCTCACTTCCTTAATGGTGGTATTTAGGAAAGCATGTTTGCAAAAACTGGTACGTAGATCGGAAAAGGTTGGGAAGCCTCGTTTTAAAGCTCATTTGCCACAAATGTGAGTCCCTGATGTCGCAGGTAAACAAGATGTTTCCAAAAGTATTCAATATAGTTCGTACAGCTAAGCTTCTAGGTCCTTAGGGAAAAACTCGCAGCCCCCCTTTTGTCTTTTCCACCAAATTACGGTTTTAGAAGTTTCTCGTTTGTATTTATGTATAATGTTAAAGCAATGGGAGATATGTACCATCTCCTAAATCCACATTAATCATTACTCTATACTGGTAAGTACCGTATACAACAGTTCTCACCGAGCCACAGGTATATATAATAATTATAGTGCCGTTGGGACAAATTAATAGTTTTTATACAAAGTTTGCGGACCTCATGCTTGAAGAGTATGGAAAGGCACGACTAGAGGGTCCATTGACCCCCCAGACCCCCGTCTCGTACGCTCATGGTCTCCGTTGATGGTTAGTTTCTCACTTATTTGCGTGAATAAAATTTGCCAAGATGTTACGCATTGTCCTCTTTGCAAGTTCAATATTTTTTACTTCAATAAGATTATTCTATACTGCGCCAAGGTTAATTACAATATATCAAAAGCACCAACCGGATCAAGCGGTCTTCACGATCTATAAATTCTTTTGACGTACAAGTTCTGTTTGTAACAAAAAACAGTGTTCTTGCTCGTAAAATCGTCTGTTCCAATAACATGTCCTACTGTATATAAATGTGTGTGATAGAATTCGAACACCATAGAGTAATTATTATTTCATTATCTGATATGGCTGGGAAATTAACGGAACACAATCGTGTAAAGATAATTTGATAATTAATAAAATGTAATAGTTGAACCTATGGTGCTTTCGTTAATTTCCCAGCCACGTGTGAAAATGAAATATTAATTACAGTATGGTGCGCAAATTCTGGAATAAATTTCACGATTAAACACGTGAAACAAATAATTCGTGGACTTTCACAAGAAAAAATAAAAAGTGATTCCAAGAACTTTTGTATATTCAACAGTAACACATCGTCGGGGGGGGACAAAACATATACCGTAAATAAAACAGGAGATTAAGAAAATATTAACAAGTACTAGTTAAAGACAAAAGGCATTTTAATAAGATGTGGTCATTTTATACATTCCCGAACTGTTATTAAAATTATTTATAAAATAGATTAACGCACATTCCTAAATGTTCCTCTCAGTTATGTTTGTTTTTAACAAGAACTAAGATTTTCGCAGTTAATACTATAATTACATCTATACATATGGTTAAACATTCCATTACGTTTTTTTTTTAGAAAGTAGGGACAAGGGTGGGCGCAGCAGGCAAAAATTACCCTTTATATGAGACAGACAAAATCAAGGTCTCCAAGGCTCATCATATACTGTGTGTGTGTATATATATAATGATGAATTGCACAATTAAACATGAAATGAATGAATGATGCAAACCCAAACCCACAAGAAAAAGGAAAAATGATTCCAAGGCTTTCGTGTATTCAGAAGTACACCTCGTCGGGAAATAATTCCCTGACGAGGTGTACTTCTGTATATACGAAAGGCCTTACAATCACTTCTTTTTTCCTTGTGGGTTGAATTATATATATATATATATATATACCTTTGGTTTGGTTAGCTTCCCCCCGAATTGTTCATTCTGACGAAGGTCAAGCTTTTCACTCCACCTTAGACCTACAGTTTAACGTGGAATCCGAACCACGTCCTATCAGCAGCCCAGCGTCTTAACCACTAGGCCACCTAGGGTACCCATTTATCTACCAATCACTTTCTTTATTGTGTGAAGGATGAACAACTGGGTTTTGCTGCGCGCCGACTGCCGTCGGGTCTCGAACCCGGGGCCGATGGATTCGTAGTCAATGACGCTAACCACTACACCAGCGAGGCGCGCGCATATATATATATATAATATATTATATATATATATATTATATATATTGTGTATGTATGTATGATTTATATATGTATATGTTACAAGGAAGCTGTGTAGCATACGAGTATATACAGCATATAAATTGAAAAAAATTGCGACTGTGAAATGAATATGTAGCGAAGAATAGAGGGAGAAGTGTGTGTTTGAGAGCATGCTTGACTGCTCATAGGGTAGACGAGACGCGGAAAAAAGACCAGCTAAAGAAAAGAGGAGTGACAGAAGAAATGGGAGTTCCAGCACTCCCTGTCTCCCGCACAACGTCCCCCCCCCCCCACCTTCCCGAGTATTTCCCTGCTCGATTGGTGTCGACAATCTCCTTATTTGCCGTCCTGCACGCATATTTATGCTGTTTTACTCTGTTATCTAAAGTTTTTCCAGCTGGATAACACAGGATAGGATACTACAGTATTAGTAGGCTCTCAACTGCGTTAGCTAATTTATATATGGAAGTTTTTGGAAGTATAGAATTTTACCCACTGTTGTTAATTTCAACGTTGTTTGGTACAGTATATAACAATATACTATATAGATGCTATAGATGATAATTTGGATGTTGATGAATTCCTTGACAGGTTCAATAATTTAGTCGTCTATAAAATTTACCGTTGAAAAGGAAAATGACGAATGATTATCATTTCTTGATCTAAAAATTTGGAAATGCATCAAATCAATTCAGATTTCAAATTTTCAGCGAGACTACTACTACTAATAATATAATTGGTATGTTTATTTCTCTTCTGACAATTACCCCTCGATAAAATCTTCACTTTTTCTCGTTTCTCAGGGTATTACCCCTGAAATTTTTAGTTTCTGAGTCATCATTCCATTTCTAGAAAATTGTTTAAACAAAGCTAAAAACAGGTATTACAATAGTGTAATTAAAAAGGAAATTTATCATAAAAATTTCAAACATCATCCGACTTTACTTAAAACAATTGGCATTAACGTACTCTTTAAGTATAAAAATAGTTAACTTTCGTCTAATAAAGAACAGCCCAAATAATGCAGCTGGCTATGTTTACTCGATTGGCTGTAAACGATGTGACTTACAGTACTTTATATCGGTCAAACTGAAAAAATTTTAGACGTCCGAGTAAAATAGCATAAATATGCGTGCTGGACGGCAAATAATTCTAATGCATTGTTTAACCATACGTGTAGGTATAACCATAGTATCAGCTGGGACAGTTATGATAATGATGATACGAAGTTCTAGAGTTGTTAAAAATAGATATAATTGAAAGGAACATTCTGGAATGTGCATTAATGTATTTTAGAAATAATTTCAGTAAGATTTCGGGTACATATAAAATGACATCTTGTTAAAATACCTTTTGTTAATTCTTTGCTAATTCCTTCCTAATTGTTTTGTTAATATATATATATATATATATATATATATATATATACATTCAACTGCAAAGAACACGCAGTATAAATAACGTAAAGAACGACGCTTGTATAGGAGATATTCCGCGCAAGACGAGAAAGAGAAAACAACAAATGAAAAATGAAGTACCACCTGGGAATCGAACCCGGATCTTCCGATTGCCGGTCAGACGCGATAACCACTACACCATGGACTTCACTCTTCCAAATGCCGTAATTCCTCTACATAGAGGAATTACGGCATTTGGAAGAGTGAAGTCCATGGTGTAGTGGTTATCGCGTCTGACCGGCAATCGGAAGATCCCGGGTTCGATTCCCAGGTGGTACTTCATTTTTCATTTGTTGTTTTCTCTTTCTCGTCTTGCGCGGAATATCTCCTATACAAGCGTCGTTCTTTACGATATATATATATATATATATATACCTCCCCTGCCCCCTGTTTTGGGGGGCGCGGCCCCAGGCCGTCCCCCGGTCCCTGGACCGGGTTCCATGGGTCTCAACCTAACTATCTCTCTCTCCCTACACGCAACACTATCCTCTCCTTTCCATTTTTCTAGCTCATGGGAATGATGTTCCGGCCACCATCTCCCTTCTCCTCCTACTAGCCGGTGACATTGAACCCAACCCCGGACCCCACTCCTACACATGCCCCACCTGCCAACATCAAATCAGGCGAACTCAATGGTCAGTCCGTTGCTGTCAATGCTCGGAATGGCTACACCTCTCCTGCACATCACTACCCTCAGTACAATTCTACACACCCCAATGGGCATGCCAGCACTGTCTAGCTAACCCTCAACGCAACCAACCACACATACCCCACCCCAAACACTCACTAAACATTTTGCAAATAAACATTAATGGCATCAAAAACAAACACCAGGAACTCAACTCTCTCCACCACACATATAATATACATATAGCACTCATCCAAGAAACTAAACTCTCACCAGACACCAGGCTCCCAGCCTTCAACAATTACTCAACATTAAGACAGGACACTAACCCCATAGAACATGGGCTTATCACACTCATCCACAAAGACATCCCATACACAAATATAACGCAGCACACACACGCCCCCTTAATAATGACCCTACCCTAAAAATCCAGACCATCAAAATCAAAATCAAATCCTCCACTTTTCACATCTCAAACATATACATACACCCCTCTACCTCTGCTCACTGCCCCCCACGCTACGAGCCCCCCCCCTGCAACCACTTACACAATACGAGAACCACATTGTGGGAGGCGACTTCAATGCTCATCACCCGACATGGCTCCTCTCACATACCAGACGCTCGTGGCACGCTACTCCTAGATGATCTTATACATACAACATCCTCAACAATAGGAATCAACCCACACGCAAACCCTTGCAACACAACCAACAACACACCTCCCCAGACATTACCTTCTGCTCACCATCCCTACACACACGCACAACATGGCAGACATTACACACCTCCCCTCCGATCACCTCCCAATACTAATCACCTATCAACACACACCCCATCCACACATCCTTCAAGCAAACATACACGAACTACAAACATGCAAACTGGCCTTCTTTTACAGGATACATTGAAAACGAGCTTCAGGAATTCTCCACAACTAATTTCCCCTCTATAGACAAGGCTACCGCCCACAAACAACACTATCACTCGCGCTAGAAACAATTCATTCCACAAGGACACAGGAAACACTTCAACCCAAATTTCTCCCCACAAATACACAATCTAATCAAACAAAGAAACTCATTACGCCAGAAACACAGTCCCACTGCAGAAGACATTGACCTCATACACCACCTTAACACTGACATCACAAATCTAATTAACACTAAACAGTCAGAAAACTGGGAATCCTATTTAACTACACTCAATCACAAGACCAACAGCACCCAACTTTGGAAAACCTTGAAAAAAATCCACACTTCACATACTAACCCACCCCCCACACACGAAGCTCTCCTTTCCAACCGTAACCAAATTCCATCCCCACAAAAACACTGCAACCTACTCATGCACCACTACTCAAAAATTAGCCACAAAATCACTGTTCCCAATAATAGAAAAATCCTCAAAAACATACGGAAACTCTCGGCCGACCCACAACAACCACATCCATTTACACCCCAAGGCACAGCTGCAGCCATAAAATCCCTTAAACACTCTCATGCCGAAGGCCCAGACCACATTTTAAACATACATCTCAAACACCTTGGTCCAATTGCTCTTGCAGCCCTCACAAACATATTCAATTACTCCTGGCTTCACAATGTCATACCCTCTACCTGGAAGCTGGCACACATCATCCCGATACTGAAACCCAATAAACCCCCCAACCTACCTGCTTCATACCGGCCAATCTCCCTTCTCTCAACCATTTCCAAAGTCCTCGAAAAACTGATATTAAGACGCATACAACCACACATTACATTTTCACAAACCCAACACGGCCTCAGGTCCGCCCACTCCACCACAACGCTTCTTACAAACCTAACCCAACACATCTTAGATGGCTTCAACCAACAATCCCCCCCTGCCCGCACAGTCCTTGTTGCCATCGACACTGTCCCACGCCACATTCTTGCACAAAAGATTATTGATCTCGACATCCCCACCAATGACAAGAAATGGCTTACTAATCTCATTGCAGGCCGACTTAGCAAAGTCATACACAAACAACACTCATCCAAAACCTACAGACTATACAATGGCGTCCCACAGGGCTCCATACTCTCTCCAATCCTCTTCAACCTTTTCATGCACGACCTCCCACAACCTCTCTCCCACCATGTCCACGTTTCCTCCTATGCAGATGACCTGACCATAACAGCACAACACCATAACCGTAACACCGCCACACGCCTGATCCAGCAGTACATTACCAATCTGGAACTCTGGCTGACTAATAATAGGATGTCAGCATCCCCTCAAAAATCCTCCATCACCCTCCTAACCTCAGACCGCCACGAATCCCAAGCACACCCGAGTGTCACCCTCATGGGACATCCCCTACCTCTAAACAAAACCCCAACAATCCTCGGCCTCACCCTAGACACACACATGTCCTTTCCCCTCACATATCAAACATTTGCTCCAAAGCAACAAAAAAACTCAACGCTCTCAGAACACTCACCTCCACAACATTCGGTCAGCAGAAGGAATCCCTTAGTATCCTATACAAACAGTTTGTACGTACTACCCTAACTTACGCTGCCCCCGCCGGCCCCGCCTGGTCCCCGTCCATCTCCCACACAACCAGAAAAAGATACAGACCACACAAAACAGAGGTCTCAGAAGCATTACTGGCTGCCTCCGAACCACACCCATCCCACATCTACATGCAGATACGAAAATACTCCCATCGAACACCACATGAACATGACAGGGACTCAATTCTTCTCCAAAGCACTGGCCCCAGACCACCCCTGTCACCATCTCACATTACACAATCCCCACCCGCAACAAAAAACGTACTCCTGCTGCTCACTATTCGCAGCTACTGAACAATATCCCCCCTCCTCCCATAAACATCAACCCCATAAACATCTCCACACAGAATTTACCCGGAAATACCTACTCGACCAACCACACAACACTGTCCTTCACGATACTCCCCCTGTAGTCCATCAGAGCGAACAAACCCTCCAAGGAAAACAAGAGTTACTCTGGCCAGGCTCCGTTCAGGCCACCACCCCTCCCTCCAACAATACATACACAGACTCCACCTAGCTGACACCCCCCTGAGGACACAGAACACCTACTCTTACACTGCCACACTCTCTCTCAACAAAGACACAACTCCAACATTACCTCTCTACGAGACCTATGGACCCGTCCCACGGTGGTAGCGGGATACCTGAGTGCCGCCGGGTTCGCATAAGAGAACCCGGGGACTACGAAGTAAGTAAGTAAGTAAGTAAGTAAGTAAATAAAATAAATAAAAATATTATATATATATAAAATGGTTTCTCGCCTTTTCCTTTCATTCCCCGACTAGGTGTACAATTGAATACACGAAAATCCTTGGAATCGCTTTTCACTTTCTTGTGAGTGTATAGAAAAATTTATACATATATTTATTACAAAAGATTGAGTCTACTTGGATCTTCATCACACACACAACAATATAGATTTACCAATTCAGTAAAGTAATTCTACCGATTATAAACTATTTTATTCAAATAAAAGAAATTATAAATGCCAGTGAAAGAGCGTCTTTACAAATAGGATAAAGGCTTATGACAAAATATCGCTGTCAAATTTTGGGAAATAAGTAGTGGACTCGGTCTCGGTCTCGGTCTCGGTCTCGGTCTCTCTCTCTCTCTCTCTCTTTGCCATTGGTACCTCCTCGGTATGGGCCGCAAGGCCTTTTGAGGTACTTCTTTTCCTTGTAACTCCTTGTAACTCTCTCTCGTTGCCATTGGTATGGCTCCCGTTGCCATTGGTTTGGCTCCCGTTGCCATTGGTACCTCCTCGGTATGGGCCGCAAGGCCTTTTGAGGTACTTCTTTTCCTTGTAAACTCTCTCTCTCTCTCATGCTGTGCAGTTCTGGTCGCCCACCCTCAGGAAAGATATTGAGAGGCTGGAGCGAGTGCAGGCGAGGGCCACAAAGTTAATCCCTTCCGTTAGGCATATGGGCTACAATCGACGGTTTCGCTTGAAACTCGGAGGCTGCGCGGTCAACTGATCGAGGTTTTCAAGCTCTTACGAGGGTTCAACGATGTCGATTTTAGAAGCATGTTTAGTTTAAATGATAACCCAACTCGCAACAATGGTTGGAAGTTGGATTTGAAACGGTTTAGGACTAGTGTGTGTGGGAATTACTTTACGTATAAGATCTGTGGCACATGGAACAGGTTACCTTCGGAAGTTGTGAACAGTTCCTCTGTGGATCAGTTCAAGAAAAGGTTAGACGAAATCTTGCACACTATTTGAGTGTGTAAAGACATTTAGGACCTCAGTCTGCGGAAATTTCTTTTCCTATAAAATAGTTAATATCTGGAACCAACTTCCCTCAGAGGTTGTTTCCAGTCAAAGTGTAAATCTGTTTAAAAATAGGCTAGAGAAAGTACTGAACACACTCATAGTTTAAGATTAAAACCTCAGAAAACTCTGCAGGAGTTCGCTTGCTCGGTGTCTCTGTGAGCAAGCTAAATATAGAGCTATTTATATATTCTCCACTTTCCCGTAAAATTTCCTTGGCTACTTTTCCAGGGTCAAGGTATTTTCTTCAACCTTTTTCCGTACCTGCCTCTGGCAGGGAGGGAGCGGAGGGTGGGGAGAGAGCCTTCTACTTTACTATCCAGTTTTCTACTACTGCTAGGATAGTTGAAAGAAAAATAAACTTTTACAAAATTTTCCCTGGCTCCCGTTGCCATTGGTACCTCCTCGGTATGGGCCGCAAGGCCTTTTGAGGTACTTCTTTTCCTTGTAACTCTCTCTCTCTCTCTCTCTCTCTACTACTGCTAGGATAGTTGAAAGAAAAATAAACTTTTACAAAATTTTCCCTGGCACCCGTTGCCATTGGTACCTCCTCGGTATGGGCCGCAAGGCCTTTTGAGGTACTTCTTTTCCTTGTAACTCTCTCTCTCTCGCTTTATGTTATTGAATAAAAGCTGAAGTCACAATCAGGCAGGTTTTTTTTTTTTTTTAAATACCGTATCATCATTCTTTTTTGAGTGTTTGAAAACAAATTTCAAGAGCTGATACGAAGTCAATACTTAATTGCACGAAATACTGGATTACATTTCCTTTTTGATAAACTTCAGTAGCGAATAATTTCCCCTAAATTCATTTATTAAATACAGTTCCAAGGCGAACTTTTCCCGATGAACTAAACCATACGTAATGTAAAAAACATTACAGTAAAATAAAGTTTTTCAAACGGGTATTGAAAACCTGATAAAAAAATACAATTAAATTGAAACCACTGAAGAGGAAACGCGGAAGATCATCAGAGCAATTACAACCTGATATTATTTATATATCATAGGATTAGACCACGAAGAGACGCAAATCCAGCAGCAACCGACTTGATGCGGCACTGTAGAAAACTACTGATGTCAAAATTGGCCTTCATACGATTAGATGCAAATTATGCGAGGAAGGGCTAAAAAGAGTACGTTGCAGTAAAAATGTCTATTATACGAAGCGAAAAAAATGAAAAATTTACATTTGTAATGAAGTACCAGGTAGACTTGTGCGCTGGCGTGTAAGTAACCGGGCATAAATGAAATCGAGTATGTGATAATTCACAGTTGTTGTGGGGTAATTTTAAATTTTTTGAGAGAACCCTCTTGGTACATCGCAACATTTAAAAATTTATATAAAAATAGAGAAACATTCTTGTCGGAAAAAAGATACGTTGGGTTAGGTTAGTTTAGGTTAAACTGTGTTTCGATATCGTAATTAGTTTCTTAGATATATGGATAAAAAAAGTCGATACCTCGCTAATGCAAAGATGTACAGTAGGGTGGCCAACTTTTCAACTTTTTTTTTAAAGTATAGGTTACCGTAGTTTTTCCCATTATTTGGCACTATACTAGCACATTGGTACCATTTTTACAAAAATTGATCAATATTTAGGGGTCTCCCATCGACCTTGAAATTACGAGTTTTTTTTTAAAAATGCGTACTTTTTAACGTTTTACTGAATCAAGATAAATCATTAAGTAGGATGTTTTCTGAATCCTCTTGATGAGAGAAGTCGTTTGGTGTGCCTTCCAATGTCATACGACTAACGGTGTAAAAGTTGTGCCTGTATACAGGTAATACCAATGTGCTAGTATAGTGCCAAATAATGGGAAAAACCACGATCACCTATACTTTTCAAAAACATCAGCAAATAGCAGACAAATAAGGAAGAAAGAATAACTTAAACAAACACTTTTGCATTGTATTGACCACTATCACACGTCACTGGCTGCAACGTTGTCCCTCTGTGCTATGTCACAGAGCCCCGGAGATGAGAATTGCTTGGTGGTGCTCCGCCGTTCCAAGGAAGTTCTAAAACACATGCCATATATTTCAATTTCATGGTTGTAAAGTAACCTATTTTTGTTCACATTCAGTTCTCTTTTTAATTGACATTATGCTTCATGAATCTCATTACTAAATTGATAGCTATGAAAACTTAATCAACTGACCTTGACCATTTTGCCATCCCAGTGGACAACAGTGTGCCTCGGTGGCGTGAAGGAGTCCTTCACAGCCGTCGCCACTTCACGGCGATGTGACACTCTTCCCCGGCGAGCCGTTTCTTTCGAGATCCTGAACTGATTGAGGTCTGCTGGTGGATCCGCCGAACGTGTGATAGCAGCCACAATGCTTACTACCTATGTAGAGAATGGAAAGTGGAAAGGAAACTGTCAAGAATACATGTGGGTTACGGGACACTTTAAAACTGACGCTATCGATGAATACTATACACAATACGCACCTGATTATTGGACATGCGGAAACGATCAGCCACTTCCATGACAGCAGGTGCATTAAGGATGCGGCGAGGAAGATTGACAAACACACTTGGCTCTTTCGGCAGGGGGAACGCTAGTTCTGTCTCCGACTCTCCTGACATGCCAGTATCATCATTCTCCATGGCCTCATCTCCGGTTTCGTATGCACACTTTGAGGTTTGCGGCTCCTGGCGAGGACGTTTTCTTCCTTCCTGTAGCTTTCTTTTTACAGCGAAAACTTTATCGTTCCCGCTCATCGTTGCCACCCGAGGACCACGTTGATCGAGATAGATAGAAGTCAATGTCTTCTCTCTTGTCCTTGTCGGACAGCAGTCGATTCTTCTTTATATCTTCGACAGCGTCAGATGCTCCGATATCCCACCAGCTTGTCCACACTGTCCGAAAACTTCTGCCGTTTTCCTCCGGCGTCAGTTTCTCGTTTTCTGCTCTTGGAGTAAGTGCCACTCTTTCAACAATGCCTCTAGCTTCCGTTCGCAGTTGAGCTTTGTGATTGTTTTAATGCGGGCCATGTTCCAAAACTTTAAGACGTTGTTTACGGTTTCTTTGAATGCGTCTTTCCTGTTAGCAGTGTACTGGATAACACTGAAGAAGTATTGCAAAACCTGCCGTGTTGTTGGCAATTTGCTACCACTGATGGAGGACGACGGTTGGCCAACTAAAAAAATTTCCGAGGCCGATCTTAGAGAAGGTAGCGATGTTATTTTCGCCTTTCCTTTTGATGACTCTATTTGTAGCTTCAAGAGTTCTTCCAGTTATGGTTGTCATCGATTTGTCCATGACAAAAGATGAGGAACTCAGACAGAATTTCAAAATGTTATGATCTGCAAAAAAAGAAATAGGTTAGGTACCTGGCACAGGCATAGTGCATTTTCTAATTACCTATATACATTATACATTCCGCCCGGGTATGGTGACTCTTTTTTGAAAAGTATAGGATCGTGGTTTTTCCCATTATTTGGCACTATACTAGCACATTGCTATTACCTGTATACAGGCACAACCTTTAAACCGTTAGTCGTATGACATTGGCAGGCACACCAAACGACTTCTCTCATTAAGAGGATTCAGAAAACATCCCTACTTAATGATTTATCTCGATTCAGTAAAAAGTTAAAAAGTACGCATTTAAAAAAAAAACTAGTAATTTCAAGGTCGATGCGAGACCCCTAAATATTGATCAATTTTTGTAAAAATGGTACCAATGTGCTAGTATAGTGCCAAATAATGGGAAAAACCACGATCACCTATACTTTTCAAAAAAAAATTGAAAAGTGGGCCACCCTAATGTACACGCGTGTGTGTGTGTGTGTGTGTGTGTGTGTGTGTGTGTGTGTAAAATATACATTTTCAAAATTTGGTAAAAAATATATCTCGGCACAAGTACGATTTTTTTTAAAGATACACACATATATCAAATCTTATGCAAAAATTTACACTCCATATAGGCATATAGCCAACATCTTTTTTTAATTTAACACATTTTAGCAACTTCAAAAAACCTTGGTGCAAAATTTTAAATTTCGATGTAATATCGATAATGTCTTAAGTTATCCGTGATTCGCTCAATCATGAATAGTTAACCATGATTTACTTATTGTGACCATTGTGCATTTATCCGCGATCATGACACCTAGTTAGCCATGATCTGGCATGGTGTTTATATCCACAGTTCACCTCCTGCCAACCCACCACAATGCACCTGTCTCTGCTCTTCATAAGAGTACACATGCGCGCTTGTGGTTTTGCATATTTTCACATCTCGTGGAGAGTAAAAACTACTTGCAGTAATTATATATTATTATACTATAATAAAATAATGCTGCATGTGGTGGCAAGCAGCATTGGCTGCACCACTCACCCACTGGCAAGATATACATACCCAGTTAACTGTGAAACTGGGTTATCAATGATCATGGATAACTGAGTGAGTACTGTATGTGGCTCTCTCTCAATGCAGTCCACCAAATTCTGTAAATGGAATTCCCATAGTTTTGTGATGTGCTAGACATCTAACATCTAACTAAACTGAAGGATATTACAGTATACAGCTCATTTATCTGCCCAGATTTAAGTCTAAGTATTTATAATTAGTACTTTTTATCATTTTAGAAAATGAAGTGAATATTATTTTTTATGAGCAATAGCTCATCTCTTTTACCACTTAATTTAAGTTTTATAATGTAGGATATATAATAATAAGAGGCCTAGGCCCTATAGCCTACCCTTTATGTCGATCATCATACCTATATATACAAGAATGAAACGAAGATACTTTCCTTTCTCTAGTGTCAATGATACAGGGTGGAACAGGATTCATTTTATATTTTTTCCAAATTTTACGTGGTATATAAAAATACTGCTTACCATAGCTATTTCATGGTGCAATAATGCCTTGAACCTATAGAAACATGTTCTACATAATACTTTTTTTTCTAAAAGGCCACTTCCGCATGATGCAAACATTAAAGGAAGATCAGTTAATGTTGAAGTGACAACCATTCTGTGATTGGTATGATCTCAAATAATTATGGAAATTATATTTTATATGTTTGGGTTACAATGTATAGTTTACAAGGATCTAATATCATAATTACTATGTTCTTAAAAATAAAATATATAAAATGTCTACCGTACCATTTTTATACCAAAATTTCCTTCATATAAATTGTAAAGCTCTTTAAAAAATGGTACTTTTTTCATATTTAATTTTTTTTCTGTAGGGAAAAAGTTTCCTATATACTGTTATGAAAATAAAATTAAAGCATACCTTAAGAGAAGTTACTTATTAAATTTTAACTCGTAATATTACATATTGGGCCAAGCTGAATTATACACAAGGCCTATGATGAACTGAGATAACTAGAACACCATCAAGATGGGTGAGCCAACTGAGTTTGAAAATTATAAAAAAATTGTCTTAAATTTCATATGCTTTACTCTTGACCACACCAATACTAAAACATAGAAAATATAGGGATGTACCAGTACCGATATATCTGTATCGGCCGATATTTCAAAAGTACGATTTTTCCAAAATTATGAATAAAAGACTATTTAGAGCAGGGGTCACCAACCCTTTTTTTTGTTCACCGCCCACTATTACGATTTTTTTAAAATTAAAAAAGCTTATTGCCCACCTTAGATAAAAAAGAATAAATCAACATAATCGATAAAATAATGAAATGTTTAATTATCTTTAATGTGAGCCCACTAGTGGGCGCTACCACCCAGGTTGGTGACCCCTGATTTAGAGGATGAAATTTCCAATATTTTATTGTTTTATCACTTCACATAACTCAGTTTTTCACAATGGTTCTCATGTAAATATAACAGCTGCTCTGTATTACCCAATTTTCTTTTCAAACAGCCAATCAAACAAGTGTTTTTCCTTTGAGAAATAGGTATAAAGCCTAGAAAACCAAAAACTATCTTGTAGTCATAGTTCACAATATTAACCCAGCCACCTGGTTAAAAACGCATTTACTAAGCCCAACATAGTTTTGTTTGTTATACAATTGAACTGCAGGCCTATGACATCTAATGCAGTGTTGCCATCTATAATGAAAAGGATTATTGCTTTGTTGCCAAATTTTCAACACAGAAAATAAATTATGAATATGTTACAAAAATGACAAACTAATATCGGTTATTGGCTAAAAAGCGATATTGGTACATCCCTACTAAAATAATTTCTAAATCATCAACTCTGCTCCTAGAAGCAAAACCCATAAACGTGAAACAAACACTGAAATAACAAAAGGACACATCATCTTTGATTTTCATAACACTTTCAGCAAATTACATTTGGAAAACATGAAGCCACTTGGGCCTATCAAGGTTATCCAAGTCATACGCTATATTTTATAATAAAATTTTGCAAAATGTCAATCCCAAGTCAACTAATTAACATAAAACCTATTTACAGAACTACCAAAGTAGCCTACATAACAAGCTAAAAATATACACTGCACACTTTATAAACTCTCTCATTCATGAAAGCATCAAACTTTTTCTTAAAACTAACTAAGGAGCAACTATTTACCACATCATATGGCAAGTCATTCTATTCCATATTTTACATTAATAACATTTTCATTAAATATAAAAACTAAAATGGTGTGCTTTTAAAATTCATATGAATTACTCTTGAATGACAATGATGGAAAAAATTAAATCCCAAAATCTGAGCTAAAATACTTGCATTACAAAAATATATAGCTATTTAAAATTCTAAACTAATTTGCAGTTGCTGGATCTATGCATTCCCTAATCTTTCAAAAAATGCAAAAGCCAGGATGATAGATGAAATATTTAACACATTTGACTCAGGGAAAGGTTACAATGATGTAAAACCAAATAAATAAATAGTTTGCATCAACCTTTGGCCAGCTCACAAACTATTGGGCACACGAGGCTATAGTGCTAATCTCAAGTGGGTGCCTGAAGTTATAATGAAACACTCCAACACACCAATAGATATTTTCTGAAGACACCCGTGTTAGTTTTTAGTTAAAATCCTTTGTTTTGCATTTGAAGTTTAAAGTTTTTTGCTCACTAGAGCAAGATTTTCAAGTGCTCAAAATCACTGACAAAGGTTTCCCTACACCTGCAGCAGAAACATCACAAAGAATGTCTCTCATTCATCTATGAAAGTCTTTACTGAAGCTTGACCCCAGAGGTCAGCCTTTTCAAAATTATGAGAAAACTTAGGAACTGCTAATGGTTTTTCATGTCAAGACTTTAACCCATTAATGTCCATTGTCCCTTTTTTGAGACACTTTAATACAATACAATTTAGGTTAGAACTTAGGAGAAATTTTTAAATATTAATTTTTAATTTTTACTTTTTAATTACAAATTTTCTGTATCAGTTAACTATTTCATGTTTATTTAAAGTTTCTGAAGCTATCGAGAAATATCAGGAAATATCAGGAAATAAAAAAAAATAGTTTCAGTCCATAATGGGTTAACAGTTGAATTTCAAAATACAGCACTAAAAACACCTCATCAAATAAGTCCCTACATACACACCTTCACTTATTTCAAACTCAGTGTATATGTTCTCATGAATAGAACCTCGCTTGTACTGCATCTACTTTGAGTTCACCTTCAGGCTACATTGCAGATTCACCTTTTGCTTATTATAGTCTCTTACATCCTACAGCCTTGCATACCTAAACAGTGTTTCCAGTTCTCTACACTATACAGCCTATACCACTCATACAAACTCTCAGCCTAACCAATACTCTCAAAAGTACTTTCTCAGTGTGCCATGTTATCAAACTCATATTTTGTCCAACTTTAATATAATACGACATGTAGGGGACCTACTACTGATTTATTATGTACTGTACCATATATCTTATCATCCTAACCATTAAATCTTAATACCATTTATTCAGTGTGCATTTGTCCTCTATGTAATTAATATTTAATCCTCAAAACATTCAATCAATATTATAATGCACATTCAGTTTAAACTTGAAATTATTACTCACTGTGACATTTGTGTTCATTTGTTGAATTAAAGGAAAAAGGTCATGCAGTTTAATCTTTTCCTCGTTTTGCTCAAAAGATCAAATGGTGCCCCCCCCCCTGCATTCTTAATTTTTTTCATCAATTTACTAATTATTCCATAATACAAAGCCTGCTGCCAAATTTAGGAGCCTACAAAAGTAGCCATTATTTACACAACCCTATATAAAAATATTTTGAGAGATCTGCAATTTCAGGTAAACAAAATAAAATTTAGTAAAATGTGTAACAAAATTATAAAAATTGTTGGCCCTATATTGCCTTGATAAGTTTAACTTATTAATAATTTAACAACTTGATTTGAAATCTTTTTAAAGTAGGCCTACATTACATCGAGACAACAGGAAGCCAATCAAGCTTATTGAGGTTATCCAAGCAAGATAATTGGTCAAGAGCTATATTTCATGATAAAATTTTGTAAAATATCCAAATCAGACCCAACGTTGTAATTATACAATTTACAGATGACTTCCTTGCTCTTGTAACTAACAGTCCTCTTTATAAAATACCTAGCATGTTATTTGCCTTATTCCCAGCTTATAAGCACTGATTAAAAAAAACTAAGCCCACTAACTGAGTAACTATAATGACGATCTTTTTTCTGACTGATATCTTCAAACAAGTTTCCTTGCATCTCATAACTGAAGTTTCCATTACTTCTACCAATATGGAGGACTTTACATTTTTGAGCAATGAATCTTCAGCTACCACTTACTTGAGAAACTAACCTATCAAGAAATTTTTGTAGTTTAGCTATACAAATTCTGTTCGTGACTGAAGCAACTACTTTTGTATAATCTGCAAACTTAGATATTTTACTACCAGTTTCATTCTCTAAATCATTTAGATAGACAAAAATTGAGAGTAAAAGACTTAACACTAATCCCTGTGATACCCCACTTCCCACAACTCTGATTCATGACCATTTAAAATTATTCTATTTTCTAACCATCCTTCTATCCAATTTATGACTGACCTTGATGTTCCATGATCCTTTAATTCATACAGAAGTCTCCTATGTGGAACCTCATCAAAAGCCTTACTAAATCCCAAATAACATCTACATTATGTCCACTATCTACCTGATGTTACAAACTCTAAAAAGTGAGATCAGACAAATAAGACCTCCCTGATCTAAAGCCATATTGGAGCTTTAATAAGAGTTAAAACTATCCAAATGTTCTTGAATACTATTCTTCATAATTCTTTCTTGTAACTTCCTCATTAATGGTGTTAGACAAATAGGCTTATAGTTTCTACCTCCTTAATGCCCTGGATACTACATGTTTTCTTCTAGTAATCAGGTAACTGTACCAATATCAGAAGTTTGGCAGAAGTGACACATACATTCTAAAAAGGAATGAAACAACTCCATATCCTACAGAAAACAGGAAAGGCAATGCAAATTCCCCATCTACAGTAAAACTTGCACTATCCAGCAATCAACTATCTAGAAAATTTTAGAAACTGGCAAATTTCATATTTGGCCAATACAATTCACCAATCTAGAAACTGGGAAGCTTTCTGATGCCATCTGGAAAAACTTAGAATATCCTAAACATTTTTAATAAAATAAGACTAAATTTTACTTTTTTCAATTGTCCCATACATACAGGGTGTCCCGTAAGTCTGGACCCATAGGGAAAAATAATAAAATTACAAAATAGTTCAAAAATTTATTACATAATCTGTTCAAAGTGTCCGCCGTTGTGTCGCACACATAGTTGAAGACGCAATCTCCACTGCGACAGCACTTTCTGAATCACAGTCGCAGAAATTTCTTGACACGCCTCCACAATGCGTGCTTTAAGGTGGAAAATGTTCTGAAGTTTGACCTCGTACACTTTGGCTTTCAAGTGGCCCCACAAATAAAAATCATAATAAAAAATAATAAAAAAATAATAATAATAAAATAATAATAATAACAATAAAAAAATATATTATAAATCCCTATGGGTCCAGACTTACGGGACACCCTGTAGATACTTAACATAGTGTTTATGTTGATTACAATATAGTTTACACTGGTGTACAGTGCAGTATAGCCAAAATTTGAGTTTTACTATTATTGTCCATTGGTTGTCCTAGGTTAATGGTACCCTCAGATCACTGGCAAATTTAGACAATTGGAATAGCCTAATCCCCAAGCTTGCGGGATAATGAAGGTTTTACTGTAATAATAATACTAGTCCCTAATCTAGTGTGACTTCTCGATCTGAAAATGATATTTTAACTTGAAAAATGATGTACCACATGTGGTACATTTCTTAAATTGAAAGAATCATAGTATAAATGTTGTTAGTAGCAACAGCAGCAGCTTTATTAATTTTCAATGTGCCATTTACATACCATACCTATCATCATCTTTCCTTATATAACTGCTATCAAGAATACCTTTAAAGAATCTATGTTATCAAAATTTTGTTTAGTAACTAAAGAGAGCTAAAATATTCAGTAAAAATACCACTACCTCAATCATTTTTCAAACAGCCTACAATTAAGCTTTTTTATTATTGTATTGGTCAAAAGTCATTTCAGCCCAGGAACCAACTAAGCATATATCACAGCCTCCACAAACGCGCAGGATTTTTTAGGAAATCTTCACTAAAAATTTTGTAACTCCTCACTAATGTACTAAGGAAGTGACAGACAAGTAGTGAAAAAACAGTTTTTTATCACTGAAAGAGTATTTGATAGTTTTAATTTAGAACTTGTTGCCTAGATAATGATAGTTTTGTATCTTCTGAGGCATCATAAGCCTTGGAATCGGGTTACAATGTATTAATAATGTCAAAATATGAAATCTGACCACCATGCAGAGTTGCCATTGCCACTCCAAAATTTTGAAATAAGCCATTTAAAAGAACTATGTAAAATTATATATATATATATATATATATACAGGGTGGGCGGAAAGTAGCTCCCTATTTTGGATTGGTAAAAAAATACGTATATTATCCATTTATTTCAGAAGAAATAATATGAAAAGGTAGGCATACATGGTAGGTTTTCTCTAAAATTCAATGTGGGCTCCAACTCTTTCCACCAGCTTCTGGAGCCGCCCAGGAATGGCGTCCACTGACTTTAGCAGGAACTCCGGCGGGATGGAGGACATGACTTCCCGAATTCGGTCCTCCAGTTCTTCCAATGTCCTCGGTTTGGTGTGGTAGACTTCTTCCTTTACCCACCCCCAAGAAAGAAGTCGCACGGTGTCAAGTCGGGGCTCCTGGCTGGCCATTGATGTGGACCACGACGACCCATCCAACGCCCAGGGAAGTGGGCATCCAGCCACTCACGGACAACAAGAGCGAAGTGCGGAGGGGCGCCATCTTGCATAAATATCAGATCGTCGATGTTCTCTCATGTGCTGACAACCGGCCAGACCTCGTTTCGCAACATAGCAAGGTACCGCTCAGCATTCATGGTGTTGCGCAGAAGGAACGGGCCCACAACCTGATCTGAGGTCATACCACACCACACCGTTACACTGAACCGATTCTGCCGTTTTTCAGCGGTAACCGTGCGACTTCTTTCTTTGGGGGTGGGTAAAGGAAGAAGTCTACCGCACCAAACCGAGGACATTGGAAGAACTGGAGGACCGAATTCGGGAAGTCATGTCCTCCATCTCGCCGGAGTTCCTGCTAAAGTCAGTGGACGCCATTCCTGGGCGGCTCCAGAAGCTGGTGGAAAGAGTTGGAGCCCACATTGAATTTTAGAGAAAACCTACCATGTATGCCTACCTTTTCATATTATTTCTTCTGAAATAAATGGATAATATACGTATTTTTTTACCAATCCAAAATAGGGAGCTACTTTCCGCCCACCCTGTATATATATATATTAGTCATAATAGGAGGGGGAAAACACTTGTACACAGAACATGTCAGGCATTCAGATGGAATGCCAGCAGCTTCTATACAGTTCTGCTCAAAGAGGCAATATATGTGTAAGCCTGAAGCAGTCTGCATGTGTACAGTTAGCAATATCTATGTATGGTATTATCTACAGAAGGCGAGATCTATGTATATTAGGGTGTGACAGTTGCTCCAACTTTGTCCTACAATGCTGTTCAAAATTTTGGTGTTGCATATTGACATAAAAAATACCCACGTGCAATGTTTTGAAGATTCATGCATATTCGAGTGAGCACCAGCAATTTGAAAAAATATCGATTTTGCTTATACGGCATACGCGCCTATATATGTGATTACACAACCATCATAAGGGATATTAACACAAATCATTTGCCTGTCTTAATTAAAAGCTGTTATCACTAACACAAAAAAGTTAATCATTCTTATTCTCTCATGGTACATTAAGGGGTTTTATCATAAGTTATATTCACAAGGTATTATTTCTCTAGAGCAAGAAACCATGATTTCTGTTCGGAAACAGATGATCGTTTGCGCTGATTAGGAACGCGGAGTCTGTCATTTTCAACTACTTGAAGGACTTCTTGAAAGCGCTCCTCATCCCTGGCAACATTAAGAAAGTCATGGCAAAGTTTTACACCACGCTCTGCATCCTCATTGACGACCTGAAGCTTGTCCACAACCCGTTTCATGTTCAGGTAGTCGTCATGATCCACCCATTCACTGGCTGGACTGTGGAGAAACTGATAGGGCATGCCTAAAATGGTGAAGAACCGGCTTGAGTCAGGCCCAATTAGGTCCACCAGGGCAGTGCCACTTTCTGGGACAGGGGGAAGATATGGCTTTCCATAGCCCCCATGATTGAGCCTCACTCTCTTAGTAACTTCAGTGCCTTCATGGCAAAGAAGGGCCTTCCTCATCTCCTCTTTTGTCCTTTCTTGTACTTGGGACGAGAACAAAGCCAGTGGGGCCAACTCCTCAGTTAGGTACCAAGTGTGTCTACCGAGTGCCACACGTGCTTTGTCAACTATTGTGGCGTCATATGGGGCAAATTCAGCCAAGGTTTCGACCAAATTCAAGTCATTCAGTGGCGCACTTGCTGGAACGGGGCAAACAATCCACCATGGGACATAAACAGCGACTGTGAACACAGCAAACCGTTCTAACTTGCTGATTTGACTTTTAGTCACAACCTCGGCTTTGGGAAACTGCTCTTTGATCTGACCTGACAAAAGAACAATCTTGAGGGTATAGAGCAGTTTAGCCATCCACCTTGCTTTGTGAAGTGCGCCGGGGTAGACCATTGTGAAGTTCACTGGCTCGGATCCTTTAGTTACAAGCAGCAGACAAAGCTCTACCAGCTCCTTGTAGTCGCCACGTGTAAATGGTTGGGCTAGAGATTCACGGAAGAAGTCAGCCATCTCCTGCTGGCGCTCCTCAAACACTCCAGGCATTGCGGGGTAGTAGTATTTCTTTTTTTCATTGTACGCCAGTTGAGAGAAATGGTTCTTGAACCTAGAAATGCAATTATTGGGATTATTGTATTTCTTACTAATCTATAATATTGTTTTAGGGGTATTAAGTTTGATATGATCGATCATTTGCTTGGTGTTAGTATATCTTATGTCTAATAAAAGAAATTCCACTAAATTTGTTCATTAGATAATAATATTCCTTGTTATTTTGTAAAGCTTATGACTCACCTCTGGAAAACCATTATGTTTGGACTTGAAGAGCCCTCCACTTTCAAGCAATCCCAGCAAACACCTAGGATGACTTCGCCCACATGCCTGCGACAGGCACACCAGAATACGGCACGCTCTAATTCCTTTTGGAGGGAGACACAAGCAGCTGTTTTTTGTCCTGAAAAAAAAATGTAATTGTAGTTTAAGGCCACCATTTCAGGCACGTGCTTTTTGCAGATTTCTGTTAAATCATTCACTGTATTTTGGTATTAATGTCGTGATAAATTCACGCTGATGTTTGAAATAGGTTTACCTGTATTGGATGAAGTTGTGTCGAAAACCATACCAACGACATTCTGTTCACACTCCCAATCGACCAGAAGTTGTTTGGTTGTTGTTGATATCAAATCTCCTTGAACCAGGCCAGCTTTTTGAGTCAAATGCGGAAGAGGTGGGACTCCAAGAAGCTTTGTGCCATTGACACCAGACACAAGAATGGGCAGGCGGTCATCAGTGCTTTTGGAATCCAGCGTGTCCATAAGTTTACCATCCCAGTGCACTAGTACTTTGTCTGATGGTTGCCATTCATCCATGATTTTTAAACTTATTTCTGACACGATGGAAGCTCGGTATCGGTGGGCCGTCCTTGTATTTAGACTCAGCTTTGATGTATCTCCACCACATGCAGATACAAGGGAGTACACAATTGCACTCAGCTGGGTCAGCGAGATGTTGTTTCGAACACTGCATGAAACAAGTTCTGCCGACTTCAGAATATCATGGGGCACAAAAATTGAAACTCCCTCTTTCACTGTTCTCCGATGTTTTCTCTTTGGTTCAGCAGTGCTGGCCTCATCAATGTCATCGTCCTCATCAGAGCTAATAGGTGAATCAATATCAGCCTGTACATTCTCAGCATGATCACATTGCTCTCTCTCTCTTGTCGCTTCTCTTCTCGCATCTGCCTTTTCTGTCGCTTCTGAACCTTTTCTGTGAGTACTTTGTTTACCCCAGAGTAGGTAGCTACTCTGTCACTTAGCATGCTTTTCATAAAGAGTATGTCAGTATCGATGGCATCTTGTTCGGCCTGAGTTTTCCCCTTTTTCGCAGCCGCCATGTCTTTCAACACTGTGTTCTTATAAAATTTCATCGTCAGGCTCAATTCTGATTTAAACTTCATAATTCCAGGATCATCAGCCCGTCTTCTACCCTCATTCTTTTTCATAAGCATCATGTAGTCTTTGTCATAGTAAGTTTTAATCACTCGGCCAATATTGTTCCTGCCTGTAATGGTCGGGACATTCGCCTTCTGGTAATGCAAAAGCACATTGTCAATGGTGGCAGATAAAGCCTGGTCCCAATGCATATCCCAAAGGTTTGCTAACAGACATAGTAAGACCTGCCTATTAGTTGGCAGTTTGCAGCCCTTTATTTCCTTTTCTTCTTCTCGGGGTACGGTGCCCAATAACATTCTGACATACTCATCATCTTGCCGTGTATCCATGATTAAATTCTCTATTCACAACATCAAATCACTGTCAAGGGAAAAGAAAAGAGCATCATTAAAATTAAATGCAATAAAATAATACGTGGAAAATTTGTGGGTCAGCGTTCCAGACCCGGAAATGAAAATCTGATAAAATGTGCTATTTTCACACTTATTTATGAAGTTCATAAGCTGAAATAGCAATACTTGCTGGTACGACGGTGCTAGCTCAAACATGCACCGATCTCCAAGAAAATTTACAGGGGTGTTTCCTAGATAAATACACAACACTAAAACTTTGAACAGCATTGTAGGACCATTTTTTGATTTTTGGAGGGCAACGGTCACACCCTAATGTATATATCACATCAAATGAAACTATGTTTGTACTTTACATTATTTATTCATTAGGATCAGATTATGACAACTTAAAGTAACTGGTTCCAGCTGCAGCAAACAGGAACTCTGGCCTCCTCCTAAAATAATCTGGCTCTGGTCAGATATTAAATGAAAATCCTGCAAAAGCTCCAGTTTGTCTGAAAAGTTTGAAGTAAAAGTTCCTCTAACTTAGAACAGCAAGGGCAATAAAAAAATTATTTGAAAACCTGACAGTTGGAGTTAAATTTATACTTAAAATAATTTGTCCACAAGGTCAAGTAATAGCAAGTTTCTTTTTCTGTTGAAATAGTTCTTGCTTAACTAAATGCTGACAGATATTTACTTGCCATTTCTGAAAGGAGAGGGGTTGGGTACCCTATAAATGTTCTCATTCAACAAACAATTATCTAGCTGTATCTGACTTTTCCATAATTGGAGAAGTAATTATTAATTACCTTCTTTTAGAGGTGCTGCTGCTGCTACTTCTCTTAACTACATGTTTCTCCTTCATTTCAATTTTTTTTTATAGTTTTGTTACTCCATTATGGCAGAAATAATGTAGACTTTAGTATGATATGCAAGGAAACTGGTTTGAGGATGTCAGTCAGGAAAAAGATTATGGCATTATAGTTAGTATTGATCTGAAGTTTTCTAAACAGTGCTTAGAGGCTAGAAATAAGGCAAATAAAATGCTAGGTATTAAGGGGAATGTTAGTTACAGGATTAAAGAAGTCACTTGTAGAGTATATAATTCTAATGTTAGGCCTCATTTAGAATACTGCATTCAAACTTGGTTACTATACAGGCCCAGATTCAGGATTTATATCAGGAGAGCCGAGCAAATCTATTTCAAAGATTAATAAGCCAATGACAAAAAAAATTTTTATTATATCCATTCTTTAATCTTACATACTAAAGTGAACACGTACACATTTGACAAACATATGAAATACAGCACATTCCATTATTATATATACCTAGATGCTAGAACTAAATCACACCAAACAAGTGCAAGGTACATTCACATATAACTTATAAGTATGGTACATCTCTAAGAATATCGCTAAAAAATTTGTGAATGCTTGCACACAATTCAGAATTATAAAATCTACCATATTTACTGAATCAATTACAAACTGCAAAATATGTGCAAATTTAATATATAAGTATGGTACACAAGCAAATAATATCCATAGTTGTTTATGCGTCACAATTACAGCTTTAAGAATATATAAAATATAAATAAAATAAATTCATAGCAAAAATTAATTTATACAAATTCAATTTTGTGCCATTATTACCTATATACAACCAATGACCAATGCTAGATGACATAACAGCGAGTCACCCTCACTCACTCAAATCCTGAAGAACATCAACCAGTTCTATGCAACATGGATGCCTTCTCATGAAGTTGTCTAAAATAATGTTATAATCCAGATCAATTTTGTGGTGAATCATTAATAGAGCTAACCCAGTTATCCTATTTTTACCCACTGTTGATCTCATTAAGTCTTGAGTGTGTGTAAGTGACTGAATGAATGCTCATACTCACAAGATGTAACTGGCATGGTAGCGAGAAGACAACATTTGCTGTGACATTTAGGAACAATGTGGCTGGTGTATGCTCGAGTGTTTCCACAATAGAATGTGGTTTTGGAAGTGTCCAAGCAGTTCACTTTGCTTCCTAGCATTGTAATTCAGCTTATAGTGACAAAAGTGCCAGAATGTCAGGGGTGGGCCATGGCCAGCTTGGCCCCTACTAAATCTGGGCCTGCTATAGGCAGGACATGAGGCATTCAGGAGAGATCACCCAATGCATGTCACCACTCCGACTCAGATTTTGATGAAAATTGACATATGGGGTTCTTCCAGGTGCTGATTTCACTGGTCAAAATGAAAAAGTTCTATGACCAATAGTTTTTAAGATATGGGCCCCCACTTTACCACCTAACTTTAATGGGCAATAACTCCCAAACATCTTACCATAGACCTATAAAACTATACATTTTTAGAATCAGCATGAAGAGATCTATTAAATACCACATTCAAATGTGTAGAACAATAATGAAAATTTTCCCCCCCTTTTTTAGTTTTATTTTTTACCCCTACCCCTCTTAGACAGTGAAATCTAAAAAAAAAATTTTTCATTTATTAAACTTCCATTAAGTGTTAAAAGATACAAACAATAAAAGATGTGGGTATCAAGTTGCAAGATATTTTTAAAATTATTGAAAAAATATGTACATTGTGAAATTTTGACATTTTTACACCTGCAGAATAAAATAGAGAACTACAAATGATATATTCACATGGATGAAAATAAACAGCAAAAATACAAATTGAACACATATATTACATAAAGTTGATTCATAATTACATGAGATTTTTCAACTCATTTTCTGGGAAAACATATTGAATACGCATTGTTCCTGGCTTTAAAGTTGGTGTGCTTAATAAACCTAAAATTTTATCTCTTGATATATGGCATGTATCTCTAATTTGCGGAAAGTAATAGTAAACACTATATCCTGATTGGTGCAGAAAGCTAACCTCAAAGTCATCAAATTCCTCATTATAAGAATGTACAAATCCCAACCATTTCTGATCATTGTAAGTACAAACTATGTACTCTCCTATTTCCGGATTAACTTCAACATTATCTTCACCCAGAAAAGCTTTGCTTATAAATCCTCACCTCACCAATTTCATCAGAAGATAATTCAAATGTTTTTATGTTATTTGCATTAATAGGTACAAATCTGTGGAATTTTTGTGTTCCTGTTAGCCACATACCTTTTTCATATCTGTCACTTAAAAATTTTTCCATAGCTTCAATTTCTTCAGAATTTATTAAAAAAAATTTATGCTGTCACTTATATTGTTTGAACAAAATTCAAACATGTCTTCTGGCGTTAATATTTGATTTGCGAATGTTCTCTGCATACTCACTCTGGCTACAGATCTTTTCACTGTACCCCCAATCCCATCACAAGCACTTTTACCATGGCTTGTGGCAAAGAAATACCACTCACATTCCAGCCCAAAATCTTCATGTTTACAAATGTTAACAAAGTTGAAACAATTTTTATATTATCCTGCACATCCATCAGTAAAATAATGTAATTTTTGACATGAAGGTGGGATTTTCTAATAATAGGTATGAGTGTATTTAAAAAAGTGTAAACCTTTGTAGTGTTATGTTTTGTATTTGGAGATAAAAAACAATAACTTGAATGTTTTGTTTCATTACTTTCTGGTTCCTTATAACACAAAGGGATGCACTGTGAATTGGATATTTTCCCAATGAAAACCTTGGGCTGCATCCTGTACTACAAATGAGTAGTTTTCTGAAAAGTCACCAAGAACTACAGCTGTATAGCTATTTAAATTATTCTTCAAGTTTTTTAGAAATGCACTCTGATTCTTTGCTATAAAGTGATGATGTGTCAATTTTACAATTTTTGTGCTTAATGAATTTATAAAATCATCTACAGATTCTGTTTTTTCAACCATATTGCATCAATCTGCAGTAACCCATTGTTTATATTTTATTTCCTTACATGTTCTTTTGGACAGAGATTACATATTTGCATCATGCAATTCCTGTTGTTGACATCACACACTGGTTTCTCCATAAGAGTTGTGTATTCCAACCCTTTAACACCCAAAGCTAAGAATTGTATTTTGGGTACCAGCAGCTCCAGCTAAAACACAATGTCTGGGACAAAGGCTGGCAAAACTAGAGAAGCCAATTTGGGGACTATCTGGATTATTTTTATAGAGACTAAAAGCTTCTTCCAGATTCATTAACACCAGTCTTTTCTGCACAGATTCTTTATACCCACTTTCATTTCTGATACTCAAGCAGTCTTTTGTACCTGGGCACAAATGACTAATTTCATCTGATTCGAAAAATTTCTGAACAGAATCTTTAGTACCTTCAGTTATTACTTTTCCTTTTGACATGGGTTCAATTTCAGGAATAATTCCAAGTCTTTGTTTTATATTTCTGCTTTTGCTTTTCTGAACTAAATATTCAGTTGTCTGAAATAGATTTATAGTTTTTGATATGGTAAATGGAGATAATGTCAATATTTTGAGTTTCCTCTCATAACTGTCAGTTGAATGGAAAGCTTCAACCAGTTCATTCATGAGATGAATCATTGACCTGAAACAAATTCATGAATGTATAATAGCTATAAACAAAGCATTACCTACATGTGCATATTAAATTTTTTGGATTATAATATTGATTTCAAGTGTAACAAAATGAGCATTCTTTGAGATGGAGTCAAATTAAACCAAAAATTATTTTGTGAGCAAATGAATTCCAAATGATTTAATGGGCCCATTGATCTCCAATCTTCAGGGAGTTGTGCTTCTAGTTTCTACTATCAAAGGTGAATACCTACATTTTGTTTTTATGCTTCAATTTTAGTTTAGGTATATTCCTACTTAATAATAGCATATCATTTTAAAATTCATACCTTTGAGTTTCATGATCCAACTTTGTAGCTTTTGATGGGCTTGGGATCTCAATTTCTAAACTTGTTTCTAGCTTTCATTTTAAAAAATGACATGCTTTTTCTATTGTTTAAATAGCTTTTGCTTCTTTTCTTGAGGAACCCAAACCATCTGAAATTTTTGAATTAATAAATATTTGACTCCATTTGATATATAAGAAAAATAATAATTAATATGTCAACATATTAATTTCATTAAGTTTTTCAGCAACTGCTGAAAAACTGTCTTGAAAGTAAATGCATTACAAATAAATAAAAAAATTATAAATATAAAAAGTACCTATTATTAAATACTTACGCTTCTTCACTGGAGTCACAGCAAGACTTTCTAGAACTTGAGAAACCTCCTCTTTGACATTACTTGATTACTTGGATCATATTCATGCTTTCTGAAATAACATTCTCAGAAGACTGATTGTGATCAGACTTCACTTTGTGATGTTGATAGCAACTCTGGTCTCTGGGTCAATAATTTTCTACAGTTACTACATAGTACAGTATTCCTTTGTAGTTTCCATTTACATCAATCATAAAGTGATTGGCTGATGGTTCTTATATCCTTGTGTATCTTTTTCTTATGTTTTTGTAAAGGATCATCACAGTATCTAACCATTTTTCATTACTAAAAATACACAATTATAAATCTCAAAAATAAGATTTGACTCAAAATAAGCACATCTGTAATAAAAAATAAGCATAATTAACAAACATTTGAGAGAGAGACTGTGTGAATATGAGTTATACATAGGATGTAAATATATCATTTGTAGTTCTCTATTTTAGTCTGCGTAAAAATGTCAAAATTTCAATGTACAATGTACAAATGTCAATGTACATATTTTTTCAATAATTTTTAAAATATCTTGCAACTTGATACCCACATTTTTTATTGTTTGTATCTTTTAACAATTAATGGAAGTTTAATAAATGAAAAATGTTTTTTTGGATTTCACTGTCGGGGGGGGGGTCAAAAAATAAAAAAGGGGGAAAATTTTCATTATTGTTCTACACATTTGAATGTGGTATCATTTAATAGATCTCTTGATGATGATTCTAAAAATGTATAGTTTTATAGGTCTACAAGATGTTTGGGAGTTATTGCCCATTAAAGTTAGGTGGTAAAGTGGGGCCCATATCTCAAAAACTATGGGTCATAGAACTTTTTTATTTGAACCACTGAAATCAGCACCCAGAAGAACCCCATATGTCAATTTTCATTAAAATCCAGGTTGGAGTGGTGACAAATTCCTTAATTTTTGGGTGATTTGTCCTTGAATGCCCCACATATACATGCTTGAAGGTATGCAAACATAGTGGAATGAAGCGTATCCCTAGCTTAAGAAAGTTAGAATACAGTGAAAGATTAAAGAAAGTGGGTATGTTTAGTTTTGAGAGCCATTGTTTGAGGGGATATAATACAATGGGCAATTCCATATGAAATTAATCAAAAATAGGGTATATTTTACATGACCCTCTCTGATTTTCATGAAATTTGGCATGTATTTTGATATATACATTCATAGCCATAGGTCATGAAATGAGGTCACACTTATATTTTCCATTTGACAAAATATTTCATAAAAAAAGAAAGATAGCCCTGCATATTGGTTTCAAATTGACATGTAAACCATTAAAGTCTATGACAAATAAAACTAGAGTTATGACGTTATCAACTTTGATGACTACTCACATTTGCATTTTTTGCTATATAGTACTGTACCAGAAAAATTAGTATAGCTCCCAACTCTTCACCAGCACTTAATTTTGATTCATAGGGAGTATTGCTGAGTACTTGAACTATATTAAGTAACTAAATCTTAAGGAAATGTCATCACCCGCAATAACTTGCTTACAACACATCTGTACAAAAAACAGTACTCTTGAAAAAAAGTGTTATATTGTTATGTAGATTATGGCCATATAGTTATTTTCTCAAAATTTAGGTGATGACATCTCCTTAAGATTAACCCTACTGCAGTGATTCCTCTCATTTACAATTTATTATTTACTTTATTCAATTTCTCTTATCATTGCTCTTTCTTCTCTTTACACTCTCTTCACTGTGCTTTATAAACACGCGGGCAGATGGGTAGATGTGGCCACCATAAAATCTTCGAACAACAAGCAAAGGGATGGGGTTAATTACACACTTTTATTTACTATTTTCTGACTTTTTATTTAAGCTGAAATACTTTAGAAGAATGGGGTAATGCAAGGGTGGAATTAGCACTAACATTTATTTGCAGAGATACACAATTTAATATTTTAAATTTACAATAATATTTAATACAAAAAAACACCTAAATGAAGCAACCCCCATGCCAAGACTGAGTTGGGTATTTCACCATTTCTCTAGACTCATTTCAGGTGTTGCCAACTAGCGCTTTATATTCTTAATTTCAAACAAACCATTATTAATTTCTCATTAAACATTACTTTCTTCTTTATTAAACAAAACATTATTAAATTCTTATAAACGAAACATTTAATTCTTATTAGACATTATCATCTTATCTTTATTAAAAACCAATACACTGCACACTAAATTATATCAAGAAATTTTAAAAAATTGGATTATACATTTTTAGCTAGGTCAGGTTAAAGGTCACAAAATGAGGTCACCTTCCATTTTTGATTTGACAAGACATTTCAAAGAAGAAAGTTAGCCCTGTGTACTGGCTTCACAATGACATTAAAATCATTATTCTAGGACAAATAGCACTCAAGTTATGGAATCTTGAAAATAGCTAACTTTGTGACCTTGGTGACCTCTATCTACAGAAGTAAAGGCCACAGACGTCTGAAATTTTGGTGGCGTTTCTTGTTGTATATTCCAAAGTGCATGCCAAATTTCATCAAAACTGGAGAGGGTCACATTTTTGGGTAATTGATTTCATATGGAATATGCTAACCCATATGTTCAAAATGTTTTCTAGTTTGGATGATATATAAGGTATTTCAGGTTGACCCTAGAAATATGGAAATTGGTGGAATTACTATGACAAACTTCAAATACCAAATACAAATTACCAAACTAAAATTTCCATGTTTCTAGAGTCAACCTGAAACACCCTGTAGATGTAACTTTTTTACTAGAATTTGATGGAAGAACTTGAGAAAATTAGAAAACAGACTTTTAGACGATCTACAAAAATACTTTTGTTATAGATTAGTACATTTTTGGAATGTTTTACTATATGTAGTAATAATATCACCTTAGCTTTAAGAAAAAATTAGATAATTTTCATGGGTATTATCGCAGTTTCAGCCCCAATCAGTCCTTGGCAATTTTGATGTATTGTTTAGCTGTATCTCTTCATTTCGGACAACTTTTTCTAATACCACTTCCATCACAAATTGATAATAACAGAGATAATAAATATAATAATTTTTGGTCCACCATATTGTCTCATTCTAGCCATGGCTACAGTGTATGAAGGTTGTGCTCATACTTCATTTCAAGTGATTCATAAATTTTTTAGGAATAACTGACTCACTCAGTTTCTTTCATTCTTACAGTTAGGTTGAGTTGGGTTAGGTTATGAAACTTATGTTTTTCCTTTTTTTTTTTTGTGTGATTCACTCAAATTTGATATCCACTTCCATTGCAAATCACTAATTTTTTGCATTTGATTTGGGGGGGGGGGGGGTGTCTAAAAAATGAGTGATCTGCAACAGAAACAGATGCCAAATTTGAATGAATTGCATCTAAAAACAGGAAAAAACATAAGTTTCATGTTCAAAACAAATTGGAGCCAAAACTGCAAATTTACCCTTTCATGAATGAAATAGCAAGTCTGTAAATAATATACCGTATATTTTAGTTCAAGTATATAAGTTACTTCAGTAGTTTTGTAAATAGTTTAAGGACCCTGTACCCAAGTTAACTGATCAAAACTGATATTTAGCGAGATTCAATGATAAAATATAGCTGCTTTGGGTCATTAATCTGACTTGGATAACCTTAATAGGTCATAGCAGCAGTTAATATTCATCTTTTAACTCACACGCGGTTAAAACAGCATAATATATTGAATTGCCATTCAAAACTGACTACGAAAATATATATCTTATGTTATGCAAATTTGTTCAAATATACTTTTTTTAATAAAATATATTTCCTGTTTTGGCTATAATGTACATTTTTTCATGAAATATTTTTCCTGATTGGGCTATTTTTTTGCTACTCTGACTTAATTAGTTGGTTAGGTTTTGTTCTAGTTATTTTTTTTTTTCTAATTGGATTCAGTTTAGTGGTGTTTGTGATAGAATTATGACGTGCCATTCGTGTGATTTTGACTTTGAGAACTTAATTCGTCATGTGCCCTAGATGAAGACAAAGGATTGGATGTTTTTATCAATTACGGCGTTATTCTCTCATCCTTAACTTAACCAAAATGTGACAGAGTGCCTAATACTGAAGGTTTAAAGATCTTAGGGTCTTTGTTAGCCTTAGCTTCTGTAGAACTGAAGGGCCAGTCAGGTCAACTAAAGGGCCCAGTCAGGTCAACTAAAGGGCCCAGTCAGGTCAACTAAAGGGCCCAGTCAGGTCAACTAAAGGGCCCAGTCAGGTCAACTAAAGGGCCCAGTCAGGTCAACTAAAGGGCCCAGTCAGGTCAACTAAAGGGCCCAGTCAGGTCAACTAAAGGGCCCAGTCAGGTCAACTAAAGGGCCCAGTCAGGTCAACTAAAGGGCCCAGTCAGGTCAACTAAAGGGCCCAGTCAGGTCAACTAAAGGGCCCAGTCAGGTCAACTAAAGGGCCCAGTCAGGTCAACTAAAGGGCCCAGTCAGGTCAACTAAAGGGCCCAGTCAGGTCAACTAAAGGGCCCAGTCAGGTCAACTAAAGGGCCCAGTCAGGTCAACTAAAGGGCCCAGTCAGGTCAACTAAAGGGCCCAGTCAGGTCAACTAAAGGGCCCAGTCAGGTCAACTAAAGGGCCCAGTCAGGTCAACTAAAGGGCCCAGTCAGGTCAACTAAAGGGCCCAGTCAGGTCAACTAAAGGGCCCAGTCAGGTCAACTAAAGGGCCCAGTCAGGTCAACTAAAGGGCCCAGTTAGGTCAACTATACACCCTTGATGATTGGTTGTCGCGATATTTTCGTTAGTTTAAATGAAAATGATGAGAGCAAACTTTTCTAGTTAATTTTGAGGTGTTTTGTATGAAACTGCCATCCATTTCCTGTGCAAATGCATAGTTTTCAAGATGATGATATCTCAAAAACTATGCATTTGCACAGGAAACAGATGGCAGAATCATGCAAAACACCTCAAAATTGACCAGAAAAGTTTCTCATCATAAAAATAGACGGTGTAAAAATGAATAATTACCAGAGTAGCTTCATGTTTTCCAAATATAATGTAATAACAATTACTCTAGAACTAAAATTTCAAGCATCAATTTTTTTCCTTTTCAGAATCTGAGGATCATTTCCACCAAGTTTCTCACATAGTGGCTTAAACCTACACCTCCACTAGCACTAACCCAAACCAATCATGTATCTAATGACTAGAAAATGATGGGAGGGGTACCGTACATGTATACTTTAGTGTCAGAAATTATAACTTTATTATAATTATTTACCCTGTAATGTACACTTGTAAAAATTTACCACCTTTTCATACAGAGTGACTTTCTCAATTTGGAAAGTGAGAATTTTGCAAATTTTGCAGTCTGGCCTAGCTGCTAGTGTTACTAACTTTAAACTCCCTAATTTACCTATGGTACGCCTATATTACATTACAGTCAATAATAACCCAATTAACTCTTTAGAGTTTAATTAGCAGTACGGTCTCCGGGATCTAAACAAGCTTTTTTTTATTTCCTAGGCCTATTTGCTACCGCTTTCTTCAAACTAAGTTACTAGTAAACTAGAATTTTTACATTTCTGAACCAGTAGTAAGTAGGCCAGCAGAATAATATTTACTCACTTATTAGGCTTTGTTTAACCCAGGTCTAATGACTAGGTTAATTAAAGTCTATGGCCATACAGTAAAGCCTAAGGTATTAAATTAGGAATGGTCTCACAAGCTTAAAACTCAAAATGATGAATGAATTATTGCGGGTTGAGATTGGAGGAGAACCAAGGGCAATAGACATTGGCCATAATCTGCGCAGATCTGCCGCAGGGAGCTCGAACGTGCCAATGTATGTAACTACAATAACAAAATTTAAAAGCTTGAAATGGAGGGATACATTGTGACCTTGTATGAGAAGCCTCTCCGAAAACTTTTGCTATTTTCAGTTTCACAGATAAGTAGATTTACAGCTAGATTATGAATTGTCCAATCAGGGATCAGAAAACTGAGTTACATATTATGAATTGTCCAATTAGAGACCATGTTTCTTTTCTTTGAAAGGATAACCAATTAGAGGAAGGAAAATACTTTAACACCTGAAATCCTGTACTATATATAAATGTAGGATGGTTGTAGCTATGAAGCACCACCGTTTCTCGAAAAGCAGCAAAGTTAAACGATAGGCTAATACAGGGTGTGTATAAAGTAACGCAAGTGAAGAGACAAATCCGATTTGAACTGGTTTAAACTGGTTTTTCAACAGCTCTTATTACTATCGGATATACAGTTGTTACAGTTGTACATGTAATAAATATCATTTATCCATCTTCACTTGCTTTAATATAATTCAAATCGGATTTGTCTTTTCATTTGCGTTACTTTATACACACCCGGTATAATTACCAAGTCTCATCGCATCTCATTTTCGAGTTATCATAGTGAAATGAATAAACAGTAATCTACAACTTACGCTTACTATTTACCATTACTGTACTCTTCACAACTTTTTATCTCTCGGGAACTAATGAAAAGTTACATATTGTTCTTGTTTCCTCTACTCTGTATGTTATTACAATCGTAAGAAGCACACTATGTAACAACTCCTGGCCCTAATACGAAACGAAATGTGCTTCCATCTGCCCCTACTTCATGATTAACACTGTTGAATGGGATTTGCAATTTGCATTGTTCACATGGGAGGGCGCTGCGAGTCAATTTTTGTATAAGCGTTTATGAATGAAATAAACTTTTATGATAAGACTTGGGTCATTATGAAGAAAATGACATGGCCTGAAGTTGAATTCAAAAATACATTTTTCTAGTGTATTTTGATGTGCTCTGTTCAAATATAACCTTGATTTCGGTATTATTTTACTTTCGGACATGACGCGTTTTTTTATTCCGAACACCAGATTCCTACGTATTGTTACGTGCTGAACGCGATGGTGACATTTATTTTTGTCGCTGATAACGCGTTTAGAAGTTATGCGCAGTATTGTGCTATGGCTGCTCCTGTGAACATTGACCGCTGTAACTCGTGTTGTTACGATTATTTTAAGTTCATCTCAGTCTTTTATGAGAACGACGATGAAGCTATTGCATTTCTGCGTAAACATGGCGTTCTTCCTAATTCTGTGGAGTGTCCACACTGTGAAATGCCCTGCAAACTACGACAGGATAAACAGGGTGCAGTACAAGCCGTGCCCATGCCACAGGAGGAAGTGCTTGACGAGGAAATAGGTGACCCTCTGCCTATTCCTGGTCCTTCTTTCTCTAATAACTGATTTTCTGTAATAACTGAATAAAAAGGTGATTATGACCCTCTGCCTATTTCTGGTCCTTCTTTGTGTAATAACTGAATACAACGGTGATTATATGCTTGCTTATTATATGCTGCTCAGGTTAGGGTAGGTTAAGTTAGGCTATTACTTATAAACGCGTTATCAGCAACAAAAATAAATGTCACCATCGTATTCAGCACGTCAAAATACGTAGGAATCCGGTGTCGGAAATTAAAAAACGCATCATGTCTGAAAATAAAAATTTACCTTGATTTCTTGTGCAAATGAACAAAAATACGTGTTTGGGCCATACAATGACAACTGTATTTCTGTTCATTTGCACAAGAAATGAAGGTCATATTCACACCAAAATACACTTGAAAAATGTATTTTTGACTACATTTTATACAATAAAGCATAACCTAACATGTTCATGTTACGAGATCTCGTAAACGATGCATTACCACAGGAAACATTCAAAACACCTCAAAATTAACCAGAAAAGTTTGCTCTCGGGCGTAAAGTTCACCTAACCGGGCATTCCATTAACCTAACCAGGCATTCAATTGACCTAACCGGGAATTCAATTAACCTAACAGGTTAATATTGGTTATTTCACCTAAATATCTTCTGATCTTTTCGTATTAGGCGCTCACTGTCACATTTCAGGCAAGTTAAGGATGAGAGAATAACGCCGTAATTGATAAAAACATCCAATGCTTTGTCTTCATCTAGGGCACATGACGAATCAAGTTCTCAAAGTCGAAACCACACGAACGGGACGTCATAATTCTATCACAAACACCACGAAACTGAATCCAATTAGAAAAAAAAAATAGCCAGAACAGAAAAACAAACTAATTAAGTCGTAGAGTAGCGAAAAAAATAGCCCAAGATTATACTTGTCGGACCAAATATGGGTGTATTTATATATATATTATTAGTATCATAATGTTCTCCATTAATATACATTTGCACAAAAATGAGTGACAAATTTGAATAAAGCGACTAAAACTACCTCATAAAAAGTTATTTTGATTTACAGGTTCAGCCCATGTCATTTAATACATATTGACCTAAGACTTGTAATTATATTAGACTATGGTTAAGCGACAATTCATCTTGGTAGTAGTTGGATTGTTAACCATCATCTATATCCACACGATGTAGCGACAAGGGTTTCTTTCACGGGATCCCGCGATCTCGGCTGTTTTTATTGGATTTGAAAATCCCGGGAATTGGACAAATATCCCGGGAAATCCCGGAATTTTAAAATTACTTAATTTATTTTTTATTGATTTATTTGTTTTTCTTTTGTTATTAGAAGGCTCTTGGGTAGAATTAAAGAAAACTGCATAATATTTACCACATTTTATTCTACTTTTCTGCTTTCTTAAATGAACACCTACTAGCATTAGCAACTTAGAGCAATCTAAAAGTGGGCCCGTATGCCAAAAACTGGCCGAGGGAATGTCGCTAGCGCTGCGTATAATACAAGGAACCGAGTCTCGTATATTATCTAGCAATCGCAGGCAACTCATCTTGCTCAGAGTTTAAGCAAGCATTTGAAGCAAGAACTGCAGTTATTCGAGACAATAGGGAACAGAACTTCAAACATCATGAATTTATTTGATGCACTGAAAACCATTCCGCCAAATTCTGTTGAATTAGAAAGAGCCTTTTCTGCAGCAGGTTTATTTATCACCAAGTTGAGAACTCGTCTTAGTGATAGAAGTATCGATTGTTTATGTTTTTTAAGAAGCTATTTTAAAAATGTTGATTGACTCTAAATATTTTAAGATAAATATTTTAAGATAAAATATTTTAAGATAAAAGGATGAAATTATTTTTTCTAATGAAGTTTATTTTATTTTTATTTTTTTGTATTGGCTAAATATTTTAAAATAAAATATGTTGAGATAAAAGGTATAAATTATTATTTTTTAATGAAGTTTCTTCTTTTTTATTTGCAAATGCACTTAATTATAATTAAAGGAATATAATATTTTAGCCTTTAATTTGTCCCCTGCAGATGAATAGCATGATAAATATTATGTTTAATAAATAATAAATACTACCACTGATTGGTAAACTCAATTCAAGTATTACAATGCAAAAGTGGTCTCCTAGGCATAAGTAATTGGTTATCCCAATTCTAAAAGGGTATTTTATCACTGAACAATAAAAAAAATTACCGTTCTCTTAAATATACAACCATTTCCTGGATTTCCCGGGATCCCGGGAATTGGCTTCATTTTTCTGGGAATTCCCAGGATTTCCCGGGATGAAGAAAGCTGCATATAAGGAGAAACCCGAGTAGCGACCCATGGTTGAGATTCCATGTAAAGATGTAGTTCTCTGACCTTTGCTATTATGATAAATAACTAAATAAATAAATGTAATGGTTACTTTTTTATGTTAATTTAATTACTTTTCAGATTATTTTCGACATTTCTATACGAAATAACTGCCATTTGCTGCTCCAAACTGCGTAGCCGAGGAAGACACAGTGCTTTCCTACAAAAACGTTTAACTTACTTTCTTCGTCCATGCCAGAGGCAGGTACGGAAAAAGGTTGAAAAAAATATCTTGACCCTGGAAAAATAGCCAAGGAAATTTTACAGAAAAATTGAGAATATATAAAAAAAAAGCTCTATAATTAGCATGCCCACAGAAACACCGTGCAAACGAACTCCTGCAGAGTTACGTTATGCTTTAGTCTGAAACCATGAGAGTATTTGGTACTTTGTCTAGCCTATTTTTAAACACATTTACACTTTGGCTTGAAACAACTATGGAAAACTGATGAGTGGGTAGTTGGGAGGTAACGAAAATGGTTCACTGAGTAGGTAGGTAGTTAATCTAACAATTATTAAATTCCTTTTATGTCAATAACTGGGTGGATGAAACCAATTGGTTGCTCACCAGAGTTATTCTCCACACTAGTATTTATATACTGTGTGACAAGAGCGTGCTCGGTAATAGATATACATTACCGATCAACCAACCGAAGAAAAAACTAAGAGGACGCTGGTGGAAAAAGCCCCGCGAAAAAGAGAACAAGGGAGAACGAAAACGAGGAACGGGGCGAGAAGACGGAACGAGAGAAGGGAGAAGAACAGACACCGAAAAAAGATCCCCACCAGCAAGTACGCTCTCGACAATTATACAGGAAGGAGAAAAGAGACTCTCTAATAACTAGCAGTAAGTGACTAATTGTGTTTTAACCCAGTTAGAAGTAAACTCATTAAATTAAGCTGGGTCAGACAACTTAGGCCTACATTGTGGCCTAAGACCTAGCATCAACTCATAGCTTAACAAAGGTGAAGGTAGATTGCCCTAACCTAATTTGGTGAGGAATCCTACTGTGGACCTCAATTTATCTGCCCGCTCTGGACCATTTCCGGAATCTCTGGGCTGACCCTTACAAGGCTAGACTTAATCTACTCTATAGTTAGACTGGAGATATTAGGGGTGGGTTAATTGGGGACCAATTCATACAGAGCATTTTTCACATTGGTGGTCCGTGTGTGGGGAATTTACAAACCTTAACCTTACTTAACAAAAATTGCAGAATTAGGCTAAATGGTCTAGCCTAAGCCTAACCTAATCAAGCCTAATTAGGTCTACAACCTAGGGCCTAACTAGGAAACATTTACATTTAAGGAGTCTCATTCTCTTATAAGCTTAGACCTGAGTGACACATAAGTACTTGGGGGGGATTAAACCAAATTTAAAACTTGACTGTTTTGATCTCTCTTCTCTGGTAATTTCTTCTTGTCCTCTATTTCATTACGATCCCCAGTTAAACAATTTTGACTTAAACATGGACAGTGAGGAATTGAAAAAGTTAAAAAAGAAAAGGGGGGGAAAGTTGGGTGCTGTTACAAAGGCCGTGAACACTTTTAACAATATTACACAACCAGGTAAGGAAGATTTAGAGTGTGTAATTCTTAAATTGGAAACTAAAAAGAAGGAAATAATAGCCATTGATGAGAGTATTTCAGAGTTAGTTGAATCCGAAATGGCTGAAGAACAATTGATAGACCTTTACGCTGATAATGATGTTCAGGTAATCTCAATTGAACAACAAATAAAGAGACTACAGTCTCGTTTGACTGACTTAACACCACATAAACCTACTTCTGATTTTAATCAAAGGAGAGCTAACTTTCAACCAAATTTAAGTGGCATGCCAAATCCTGAGTCACAAGAATTTAGGGCTACGTTACCCACTTTGCTAGTACCAACATTTGAAGGGGACACGGTACAATTCCCATCTTTCATTGAGAAATTTGAGAGTTTAATAGGTAATAAACCTTATATTTCAACTGTTGATAAGTTTAGCTACTTAACTAGTTTCCTTAAAGGCCCAGCCTATAACCTGATAACCTATTTACCAGCCGTAGGGAATTCATATGAAGTAGCTATTGATCTCTTAAAACGTAATTACATTAATAAAGATGAGATTGTATTTGAATTATCTCAACAAATTATTGATTTTGCACCCATAAAAGATAACCATAGTGATATGGAAATTTTTTATTCAAAATTAGAAGCTATTATAGGACAACTGGTTAGCAATGAGATAGATGTTAAAGCTTCATCTTGGATTATACAAGGCATAATTCTTAGGTGCCTTCCTTTGAGGGTTAAAGATGTTTTAGTTCTAAAGACGGGAGAAAATTATCCTACTCTTGAAAATATCAGAAAACACTTTCCAACTCTCCTAACTAATTACAAATTGAGAAATATTCCAACACAAAATAAGACCCAGACTATGGATAAACCAAAGACTGTTCCCAGAGACCAACTAGCTACAGCCAAACAGACAAAACTTGATACTGTAGAATCAAATGTGACCAACTGTAATACACGAACACCTACATTACAGAACTTTAATGTAACTGCTGCCTCAACTTACACACCACATTGCAGATTTTGTGCAAGTGATGAACATAGTAGTACTGGGTGTGACAAATATTCAGACTTTAACTCAAGAGCTAAAAGATGTGAACAGTTGAACCTATGTAAAAAGTGTACTCGCCAGGGACATTATAAGAAAGACTGTAAATCTAGGTTAAGATTCAATTGTAAGTTTTGTAAAAGTTTACGACATGTCTCATCAATGTGTGATTCACCAAAGTGTCCAAACAATAGTATTCAAACTCAAAAGATACCTCCACCAAACAAAGGTAATCAAGAAAATGCCACTTTCATGGGACATTCTGTTTGTTCAAACAACGTAACAAGAAACACTGAGATTCTTTTACCAACTATTACTTTGGACTTAGTGAATAGTGAGGGTAGCACCACTCCAGTGAGATGTCTTATAGACTGTTGTTCTCAACAAACATTTGTTTCGCAAAATGTAGTTAATAAATTGGGTTTGACACCAAACCCGAATGAACAAAAACTCAATATTGCATCCTTTGTTAAGGATAACTCGGACAAAAATAACTATAAGACAATTGACCTGGAACTACATTTAGAAAATAAATTAGAGAAAATTGAAGCAGTTATTATTTCTAAAGTAGGACAAAACAAACTGGTTATACCCAAACTAGAACAAACCATAAATCATTTGGGAAAACACTACAAAATAGCTGATAGACATAATTATCACAAACAACACAGTAGCTAACATTGAAATGTTAATAGGGGCAGATTATATTAATCTTATTCATAAGGGCATAGTAAAGATAGGTAATGGTATAGCTTATCAGACTATATCAGGGATAGCCCCTTTGGGTGACCTATCCAAATACAACCTAGACCTAAACCAAAATAGTTCATGACTAACAAATACTATGTGCCTCAACTCAGTCCTACATAACACCTGTAAGAATAGCAACACTTTGAATAATATTATATCAACTGAGAACATTAATTCATCACTATCAAATGAAACTCTGGATGAGGCAATTCAAACTTTATGGTTGCTAGAATCTGTGGGTATACATGACACAAATCAAACTTCAGAAGATCAGTTAATGGTAGAAAGATTTGAAGACACCATTCAGTGCAGAGACAATAGTTATTTTGTTGAGTTACCTTGGAAAATAAATTGTCCAACTTTAAGAGATAATCTCAAAGTAGCTAAAGGACATTTATATAAAGTAATGAAAAAACTCAAACAAGATAATAATATTCAAAAGTACAGTGATGTCTTCAAAGAACAGCTACAGAAAGGCTTCATTGAAGAAGTAACAAATAACCCTTTTAAAAAAGATGGTTGCCATTATTTAACCCACAGGGGGTTTATCGACAAGATGCCCCAACAACAAAACTCAGAGTAGTATATAACTGTAGCCTCAAAGACAGTGATAAACACAGTTTGAATGATTGCCTGATTGAGGGTCCTAATCTCATTTCTGACCTTGTGAAGATCTTACTGAGGTTCAGGTTAGATAAATATGCCGTACAAAGTGACATTTCAAAGGCATTTTTGAGAATAAATCTTAAAAATGAATATGATAAGAACCAACTTAGGTTCTTATGGTTCAAGGATCCATTTGATTTGAATAAAGGGTTCATAACCTATAGATTTAATGTTGTGTTGTTTGGAGCCAATTGCTCACCTAGCCTATTAGCATTAACAATTAGACATCATTTGAACCAGTTTAATAACTCTTTAACATTGAACTTCCTCAAGGAACATTTTTACGTAGACAATCTAATAGGCTCAACAACAACAAAATCTGAATTATCTGAAGTCTATGAACACTCTCAGAACATTATGCAACAAGGTAACTTTGAACTTAGAGAGTGGATTTCAAATGATGAGGATTTAAACAAAAGGATTTTAAAGGATAATAATGGTCTTACTGAGCCATCAGACAGAGTTAAAACTTTAGGTATGAACTGGTATTTGGATGCAACTTCTAACAGTCATGATTCAATCTGTACTAAAGGTTTTAAACTTGATGAGGAAGCAAATACTAAAAGACAAATATTATCAGAGGCTTCCAAAATTTTTGATCCCATGGGTCTATTCCTGCCTTCATCAATAAAATCAAAGATTCTCCTCCAAGAAGTTTGGAGGACAAATGTTGGGTGGGATGATCAAATAACAAATGAAGATCAAAAATCTTGGAAGAAGTTAGCTGCTGATTTAACAAAAGTGCAGAACATTAAAATTCAAAGGTGCTGTGGGTTTAGGGAGAAGCCCCAGAGACTTCATGTGTTTGCTGATGCAAGCACACAAGCTTATGGGTGCTGTGCGTATCTTGTAAGTCCTACAGAAAGTCATCTAATTTATGCAAAAGGGAAAGTTGCACCTCTCAAACCTACCCGAACCATACCTCAATTGGAACTATTGGCTGCTGCATTAGCCATTAAAACCATTTCATTGCTTAAGGATGCTTACCATCAATGTTCCCTCTAATTTTTTTTAGTCCGTGTGCGCAAGAAATTTTCGTTGTGCGTACATTTAGATTCATGGTAAAAAATTGTGCAAACTTTTCTGAGCGCTATTATCTTCAAAATGAAATATATATAAATATTAAATACTTAATAAATATTATTTCCATAAGGTGATAGCTCGATCATTACGGTACTATTAAATGGATATTAAAAAAACTGTTTACGATATTATATATTCTTAAAAAAGAAAACATTTTATCCATTCTAAAAATATGAATAAAATAAAAAATAGTAAAATAAAATTTAACAAAATAAAGAAATAAAATAAAAATAACATTAATTGAAAATTACTATTTTAGTTATCATTTCTCAAAACAATTTTTATCATTTAGCAATTTAAAATAGACTATCAAGATTAATACATGATTTTATCCATTCACAAAATAGGAATAAAATAATTTATTTTTTATTTTTTATGAATTATGAGATAATTACTATTCGTTTTTATGCAAAAATAAGAAAGAGAAGTTTATATTCAATGCTTTAATGTATGAAAGAAAAAAAATGCAAATACATATAGTAAAAAAAAATCCGTATTGCGCAATTGCGCGGACGTCGGCGAAGTCGGTCGGAAAGGGTTAATACTTAAAAGAGCGACTATAGAGTATGTTGATGCAAATGGTCAGACCTTGTGTGACGGTACATTTTTAAATTACAGGAATACCCCGCTTTACGATGCTTCGTTTTACGAAACCCCGGGTTTACGAAATTGTATTTGCGCTAAATAAAAAATTAAATGAAGAAATATAAAAGACAAAAATAAAATGCGTACGTCGCGCATACCACAATCTAATATTCTGCATTACAGCAGTGCTTAGTTAGCTCGATTTTAAGACAAAAATAATATGCTTACGTCGCGCATACCATACTGTACTGTACTCTATTACGTATTCTGCATTACAGCGGTGCCAATTTAGCTCGCTTTTAGCTCACTTTGCACTGTGGCAACGCAGCTGTTGTCAGTTTATATGTGCGCTTTGACAAGAGAGTTTGTGCTTTATTCACTCTCGCGCACGCTAAGTGTTTCACTGATATTCTTTTCGTACATTGCAATTACAGTACCCATCATCAATTATGCCAAAACGAAAGAGTGATAGTAAAGACTGTGACGTTAATCAGAAGAAATGAATCCAAAAGCATGTCTACTGACGCATCTATTAATGAAAACTAAATTTGCATATGTAATGTTTTGTACTATTTCTTTGTTCATTGCTTACATTTTTATTGTATTTCTTTGTTCATTACTTTCGTTTGTATTATTTCTTTGTTCATTGCTTTCATTTCTATGTTAATAAACATTTTTTCTGCAAAATTTGCTGTTTTATAACCTTTTTTTTTTCGATTTTTTAAGAAAAAAATGTAACCCAGAGGTTTATCCTACAAGTTGTTGAAGTCAAACAAAACTTGGTTTATGGGACCTAAGTGGCTCTGTAATACAGACCAATGGCCTGTGGAACAAGTTAACTTGACATTAAATTTAATCTTTTCAAATGAAAAGGTTAAACCAATCACTAATTATGAACAGTATTCTGATTTCAGCAAACTTGTCAGGGTCACAACCTACTGTTTGAGGTTTGCTCACAACTGTTTAACTACAATGAACAAACAGCTAAATAAAAACAATCATAATTATACAGAAGTTGCAACCAAGTACTGGATAGGGCATGCACAACAAAAGGAGTACAATAAAGAGTTAGAATTCTTGACTAATGGGAAACAAACAAAAGAACCTGTACCATCAGTAGTTGTGGATCTAAATTTGTTCAGAGATGAGGAAGGCCTTCTAAGCTGTAAAGGGAGATTAGACAAATCAAAACTGTCATACAAAAGCAAAATCCAATCCTTTTACCTAGATTTAGCTATTTGACACATTAATCATCAGACGAAACACAATGATGTACATCATATGGGGGTACCACAGACACTAACTACATTAAGAAAAACTTATTGGATACCCAAGGGAAGGATCACTGTTAAAACAGTCCTGAGTGAGTGTGTCACATGTAGGCGTATTCATGCTAGGCCCTATAGGAAACCAAATCCTCCTGCTTTGCCAGAGGAGAGAGTTACTCTCAACAGACCCTTTGAGACTGTAGGCATTGACTATACAGGAGCATTGACTGTAGGGGTGGGTTGACACTGAACAAAAAATGTACATTGTACTGTTTACATGTGCTGGCTCACGAGCTGTTTATCTGGATGTTGTGGAGGACCTTACAGCAGAATCTTTTGTTGCTGTCTTTAAGAGATTCTGTGCACGACATTCAGTACCCAAGACAGTTTGGACTGACAATGCTACATATTTCAAGCTGGTGAACAAGTCATCACGACTTGTTAAGCAACGAACTCACACAATTATACTGTATATCCAAAATTCAAACATAAAGTGGAAGTATATTCCTTGCCTCTCCTTGGTATGGTTCTATCTGGGAGAGGAATATACAAACAGTAAAGAATTGCTTGAAGAAAGCAATTGGTAAAAAACATACACTTATTTGGTTGCTCACTCTCCTGGCTGAGATTGAGAACATCATCAACAATAGACCACTCACTTATGTGAGTGACAACATTAATGACCAGGAACCATTAACTCCAAATCATTTGATTCGGGGAGAACAAGTTAGTCTCCTGCCGGACTACAATATAGACTCTTCAGAAGACCCAAACTGGACTCAACGACATGAGCTCCAGACTAAGTTACAACACTTAACTAGAGTTAAAGCTCATTTTATTAAACAGTGGAAAACTGAGTACTTGATGGGTCTAAGGGAGAGACATAAACAAATGACTAAGAAGGATTGGTCTGACACAATTAAGGTAGGGGACCTTGTTCTCATACATGACAGTACTCCAAGACAACTGGCCTCTGGCTAGAGTTTTAGAACTCAGACCAGGGGCAGACGGGGTAATAAGAGTGGTCAAATTAAGGACTTCAACGGGTGAAACAACAAGAGACATTTCTCTTTTGTACCCTTTAGAGTCTGGACCCAAAACAATGGACTTTGGAGAACCTTCTCCACTGACAGTAACAACTGGAGACACTGAACTTCCAGTAACTATTCCTTTGACAGTAGGAGTGGTAACGCATCCTACTACAACATTGACAGACACAAGACCTCAGCGACAAACAGCATTAAAGGCGCGACTAGTTTTACAACAAAAAATAGATGCTGGGGAATTGTAATTTTATCTTCTAACTTTCACTTTTTCTTTTCTTATGGTAAAGACCATAGACAGTTTCATCCAATGGATGTATATTTTCTCTTCTAATTAAATGCTACACCTTCTCCATGAGAAGGTGAGGATTGTCACTGTTAATCAGATTAACAGGCATTTACAGTCAAATAGTTAGCTAGTCTACACTCAGACATAAAAATTGGTGACAATGACACCAAATTTTTTATCTCCCGGGGCCCCCAGTATATGGAAAACTGATGAGTGGGTAGTTGGGAGGTAACGAAAATGGTTCACTGAGTAGGTAGGTAGTTAATCTAACAATTATTAAATTCCTTTTATGTGAATAACTGGGTGGATGAAACCAATTGGTTGCTCACCAGAGTTATTCTCCACACTAGTATTTATATACTGTGTGACAAGAGCGTGCTCGGTAATAGATATACATTACCGAACAACCAACCGAAGAAAAAACTAAGAGGACGCTGGTGGAAAAAGCCCCGCGAAAAAGAGAACAAGGGAGAGGGAGAACGAAAACGAGGAACGGGGCGAGAAGACGGAACGAGAGAAGGGAGAAGAACAGACACCGAAAAAAGATCCCCACCAGCAAGTACGCTCTCGACAATTATACAGGAAGGAGAAAAGAGACTCTCTAATAACTAGCAGTAAGTGACTAATTGTGTTTTAACCCAGTTAGAAGTAAACTCATTAAATTAAGCTGGGTCAGACAACTTAGGCCTACATTGTGGCCTAAGACCTAGCATCAACTCATAGCTTAACAAAGGTGAAGGTAGATTGCCCTAACCTAATTTGGTGAGGAATCCTACTGTGGACCTCAATTTATCTGCCCGCTCTGGACCATTTCCGGAATCTCTGGGCTGACCCTTACAAGGCTAGACTTAATCTACTCTATAGTTAGACTGGAGATATTAGGGGTGGGTTAACTGGGGACCAATTCATACAGAGCATTTTTCACACAACCTCTGAGGGAAGTTGGTTCCAGGTATTAACTATTTTATAGGAAAAGAAATTGTCGCAGACAGAGGTCCTAAATGTCTTTAGTTCCAGTTTAAACCCATTATTTCTTGTCGGATTGGCATTAAATGAGAATAAGTTTCTGTAATCTACCCTGTCTATTCCAGTGAGCATCTTGAAGACTTGAGTAAACTGACCGCGCAACCTCCTCGTCTCTAAGGTAAACAGATTTAGGCGTTCCAATCTCCGTTGGTAGTTTTGCATTCTTATTGAAGGAATCAATTTTGTAGTCCTTGCTTGTACACTTTCTAACCTTTCTATATCCTTCCTAAGGGACGGAGACCAAAACTGTGCACATTATTCCAGTTGAAGTCTGACTAGTGAATTATAAAGAGATATTACAGTCTCCTTGTTCCGAAACTGGAACTGTTTTTTAATATAACCTAATATTTTTAAGGCCCTCCTTTCGACTTCTGCACAGTGCTTCGACAGTTTCAGATCATTGCTGATATAGACTCCTAAGTCTTTCTCTATATCGGTCTCAGTCAAGTTCCTTCCCAAGAGAGAGTAATGTCTTCGGGTTTTTATAACCTATGTGTATTACCTTACACTTGTCCAAGTTGAATGGCATCTGCCAAGTAGCAGACCATTCGCCCAACCTGTCAAGATCATTCTGAAGCGTTCTTACGCCCTCCTCAGTACCTACACTACTTCCTAATTTGTATCGTCTGCAAATTTGGAGATTGTGCTTAGAAGCCCGACGTCTATATCGTTAATATAGATGATAAAAAGTAAAGGACCCAGAACGGAACTCTGTGGGACACCTGACGGCCGCCCACTCCATTTATTACCACTCTGTACTTTCTATCTTTTAACCAATCCTCAATCCAGTTGGAAACGAGCCCGGTAATTCCTAGTCATCTGACTTTAGCCATCAATCTCGCGTGAGGGACTTTGTCAAAGGCTTTTTAAAAGGAGAGAGAGAGAGAGTTACAAGGAGTTACAAGGAAAAGAAGTACCTCAAAAGGCCTTGCGGCCCATACCGAGGAGGTACCAATGGCAACAGTGCCAGGGAAAATTTTCCACCCTCAAATAGTGTGCAAGATTTGGTCTAACCTTTTCTTGAACTGATCCACAGAGGAACTGTTCACAACTTCTGAAAGTAACCTGTTCCACGTATCACAGATCTTATACGTAAAGTAATTCCCACACACACTAGTCCTAAACCGTTTCAAATCCAACTTCCAACCATTGTTGCGAGTTGGGTTATCATTTAAGCTAAACATGCTTCTAAAATCGACATCGTTGAACCCGCGTAAGAGCTTGAAAACCTCGATCAGTTGACCGCGCAGCCTCCGAGTTTCCAGCGAAAACAAGTTCAGGGCGCGTAACCGTCGATTGTAGCCAATATGCCTAACGGAAGGGATTAACTTTGTGGCCCTCGCCTGCACTCGCTCCAGCCTCTCAATATCTTTCCTGAGGGTGGGCGACCAGAACTGCACTGTATACTCCAGGTGCGGCCGAACCAGGGAATTGTACAGAGAGAGCACAATCTCCTTGTTCCGAAACTGAAATTGCCTCCTGATATAACCCAACAGCTTCTGGCCTTTCTTTTCCACCTCTACGCACTGTTTCGTAAACTTAAGGTCGCTGCTAATTAGCACACCCAAGTCCCTTTCCAAATCAGTCGCCTCGATATTACTCCCCAACATCGAGTAGTCCGACTTGGGATTGGCGTAGCCAATGTACATCACCTTCCATTTACCCAAGTTAAACGGCATTTGCCATTTTTCGGACCACTCTCCTATCCTACCTAGGTCCGCACGCAGTTGCTCGATCGCCTCCGGCGTCCCAACATTGGCCCCAAGCTTGGTGTCATCAGCGAATTTCGCGACCCGACTGACGATGCCACCGTCTATATCATTTATGTAAATGATAAACAACAGCGGCCCCAAAACGGAACCCTGAGGAACCCTACTAGTGACCGAGGCCCAACCCGAACTAGCCCCTTTAATTACAACCCTCTGCCGCCTATTCTTCAGCCAGTTTTCAATCCACCTACCTACTTCCCCACCGATACCCAGCGCGCGCACTTTCGCCATTAGCCGGCGGTGAGGTACCTTATCAAAGGCTTTCTGAAAGTCGAGATAAAGTATATCAATCGTCCTACTCTTATCATACTCACCCAACATGACGTGGAAAAACTCGAGCAAGTTGGTGAGACACGACCTATGCCGTCTAAACCCATGTTGGGAGTTCCCAAGCAGCTTGTACGAATCCAAATGGTCAACGATCCTATCCGCTCTTATCCCCTCTAATAATTTACCTACAACTGAAGTGAGACTAATGGGACGATAGTTCCCTGGACTTTCGTGATCCCCTTTCTTAAAGATAGGGGTCACGTTGGCTTCCCTCCAGTCACCAGGCACCTGGCCCGTCTCCAACGATTTGTTGAAGACTGTAGCCAGGTGGGGAGCCACCTGGTCGCGCACCTCCCGCAACACTCTGGGGAGAAACTGGTCTGGCCCAGGAACCTTAAACGCGTTCAGTTTGTCTATTCTATCGGCAACGACCGTCGCGGTACATCGAACACTATCCAGGCCAGCACCTTCGTGCCTGACGCCTGGCTCGGGGATTATGGAAAACTGATGAGTGGGTAGTTGGGAGGTAACGAAAATGGTTCACTGAGTAGGTAGGTAGTTAATCTAACAATCATTAAATTCCTTTTATGTCAATAACTGGGTGGATGAAACCAATTGGTTGCTCACCAGAGTTATTCTCCACACTAGTATTTATATACTGTGTGGGAGGAGCGTGCTCGGTAGTGGAGATACATTACCGCTCAACCAACCGAGGAATAAACCAAGACAACGCTGGTACGAGAAGCCCCGCGAAAAGGAGAACAAAGGGAGAACGAAAACGAAGAACGGGGCGAGAGGACGTACCAGCAAAGTGCGCTCTCGAAAACATAACCGGAGAAGGGAGACACTCCGATAACAAAAAGTAAGTGACTAATTGAGTTTTTACACCAAAGTTAATCTCATTAAATTAAGCTGGGTCAGACAAGTTAGGCCTACATTGTGGCCTAAGACCCAGCATCAACTCATAGCTTAACAAAGGTGAAGGTAGATTGCCCTAACCTAATCTTGTGAGGAATCCTACTGTGGACCTCAATTTATCTGCCCGCTCTGGACCATTTCCGGAATCTCTAGGCTGACCCCTCTAGGCTAGACTTGATCTACTCTATAGTTAGACTGGAGATATAAGGGGTGGGTTAATTGTGGACCAATTCATACAGAGCATTTTTCGCATTGGTGGTCCGTGTGTGGGGAATTTACAAACCTTAAGCTTACTTAACAAAAATTGCAGAATTAGGCTAAATAGTCTAGCCTAAGCCTAACCTGAGCAAGCCTAATTAGGTCTACAACCTAGGGCCTAACTAGGAAACATTTACAAAAGGAGTCTCATTCTCTATAAGCTTAGACCTGACTGACACATAAGTACTTGGGGGGATTAAACCAAATTTAAACTTGACTCTTTTGTCTGTGCTCTCTCTTCTCTGGTAATTTCTTCTTGTCCTATATTTCATTACGATCCCCAGTTAAACAACATTAGTGAACAAGCATTTAAAATGCATACAACTCCAAGCATCCAATTCTTCTTTTAAGGAAGAATCACTCAACAGATTTTTTCAACAGGCACATGCATTCCTTGCAATCTGTGTGTATATATATGTATATATACACTGTACTCGTTACATGTGCCACAAATACACTCAACCTATCTGAACATAAGCAAGGATTGCATGGGTTACTCAATGAGGGTCTTATGGCCTATCTTGGCCATGGGCCAAACAATGAGCCTTGGTCTTGTGGCCTACCTTGGCCATGGGCCAAACAATGAGCCTTGGTCTTGTGGCCTACCTTGGCCATGGGCCAAACAATGAGCCTTGGTCTTGTGGCCTACCTTGGCCATGGGCCAAACAATGAGCCTTGGTCTTGTGGCCTACCTTGGCCATGGGCCAAACAATGAGCCTTGGTCTTGTGGCCTACCTTGGCCATGGGCCAAACAATAAAGGTCTTATGGCCTACCTCAGCCATGGGCCAAAACAATTGAACCTTGGTCTTGTGGCTTATTGTGGCCATGGGCCAAACATTAAATGTCTTATGGCCTACCTTGGCCATGGGCTAAACATTGTCTTATGGCCTACCTTGGCCATAGGGAAAACTATTACAAGGGTCTTATGGCCTACCTTGGCCATAAGGAAAACTATTACAAGGGTCTTATGGCCTCCCTTGGCCAGAGACCAAACAATACAAAATAAGACCCAGACTGGATAAACCAAAGACTGTTCCCAGAGACCAACTAGCTACAGCCAAACAGACAAAACTTGATACTGTAGAATCAAATGTGACCAACTATAAAACACGAACACCTACATTACAGAACTTTAATGTAACTGCTGCCTAAACTTATACACCATATTGCAAATTTTGTGCAAGTAATGAACACAGTAGTACTGGGTGTGACAAATATTCAGATTTTAACCAAAGGGTTAAAAGATGTGAACAGTTGAACCTGTGTAAAAAGTGTACTGGCCAGGGACATTATAAGAAAGACTGTAAATCTAGGTTAAGATTCAAGTGTAAGTTTTGTAAAAGTTTACGACATGTCTCATCAATGTGTGATTCACCAAAGTGTCCAAACAATAGTACTCAAACTCAAAAGATACCTCCCCCAAACAAAGGTAATCAAGAAAATGCCACTTTCATGGGACATTCTGCTTGTTCAAACAATGTAACAAGAAACACTGAGATTCTTTTACCAACTATTACTTTGGACTTAGTGAATAGTGAGGGTAGTACCACTCCAGTGAGATGTCTTATAGACTGTTGTTCTCAACAAACATTTGTTTCAAAAAATGTAGTTAATAAATTGGGTTTGACACCAAACCCGAATGAACAAAACTCAATATTGCATCCTTTGTTAAGGATAACTCGGACAAAAATAGCTATAAGACAATTGACCTGGAACTACATTTAGGAAGTAAATTCAAGAAAATTGAAGCAGTTATTATTTCTAAAGTAGGACAAAACAAACTGGTTATACCCAAACTAGAACAAACCATAAATCATTTGGGAAAACACTACAAAATAGCTGATAGACATATCACTAACAACACAGTAGCTAACATTGAAATGCTAATAGGGGCAGATTATATTAATCTTATTCATAAGGGCATAGTAGAGATAGGTAATGGTATAGCTATTCAGACTCCATCAGGGATAGCCCCTTTGGGTGACCTATCAGACTACAACCTAGACCTAAACCAAAACAGTTCATGACCAACAAATACTATGTGCCTCAACTCAGTCCTACATAACACCTGTAAGAATAGCAACACTTTGAATAATATTATCTCAACTGAGAACATTAATTCATCATTATCAAATGAAACTTTGGATGAGGCAATTCAAACTTTATGGTTGCTAGAATCTGTGGGTATATATGACACAAATCAAACTTCAGAAGATCAGTTAATGGTAGAAAGATTTGAAGACACCATTCAGTGCAAAGACAATAGTTATTTTGTTGAGTTACCTTGGAAAATAAATTGTCCAACTTTAAGAGACAATCTCAAAGTAGCTAAAGGACATTTATATAAAGTAATGAAAAAACTCAGACAAGATAATAATATTGTAAAGTACAGTGATGTCTTCAAAGAACAGCTACAGAAAGGCTTCATTGAAGAAGTAACAAATAACCCTTTTAAAAAAGATGGTTGTCATTATTTAACCCACAGGGGGGTTTATCGACAAGATGCCCCAACAACAAAACTCAGAGTAGTATATAACTGTAGCCTCAAAGACAGTGATAAACACAGTTTGAATGATTGCTTGATTGAGGGTCCTAATCTCATTTCTGACCTTGTGAAGATCTTACTGAGGTTCAGGTTAGACAAATATGCTGTACAAAGTGACATTTCGAAGGCATTTTTGAGAATAAATCTTAAAAATGAATATGATAAGAACCAACTTAGGTTCTTATGGTTCAAGGATCCATTTGATTTGAATAAAGGGTTCATAACCTATAGATTTAATGTTGTGTTGTTTGGAGCCAATTGCTCACCTAGCCTATTAGCATTGACAATTAAACATCATTTAAACCAGTTTAATAACTCTCTAACATTGAACTTCCTTAAGGAACATTTTTACGTAGACAATCTAATAGGCTCAACGACAACAAAATCTGAATTATCTGAAGTCTATGAACACTCTCAAAACATTATGCAACAAGGTAACTTTGAACTTAGAGAGTGGATTTCAAATAATGAGGATTTAAACAAAAAGATTTTAAAAGATAATAATGGTCTTACTGAGCCATCAGACAGAGTTAAAACTTTAGGTATGAACTGGTATTTGGATGCAACTTCTAACAGTCATGATTCAATCTGTACTAAAGGTTTTAAACTTGATGAGGAAGCAAATACTAAAAGACAAATATTATCAGAGGCTTCCAAAATTTTTGATCCTATGGGTCTATTCCTGCCTTCAACAATAAAATCAAAGATTCTCCTCCAAGAAATTTGGAGGACAAATGTTGGGTGGGATGATCCAATAACAAATGAAAATCAAAAATCTTGGAAGAAGTTAGCTACTGATTTAACAAAAGTGCAGAACATTAAAATTCAAAGGTGCTGTGGGTTTAGGGATAAGCCCCAGAGGCTTCATGTGTTTGCTGATGCAAGCACACAAGCTTATGGGTGCTGTGCGTATCTTGTAAGCCCTACAGAAAGTCATCTAATTTATGCAAAAGGGAAAGTTGCACCTCTCAAACCTACCCGAACCATACCTCAATTGGAACTATTGGCTGCTACATTAGCCATTAAAACCATTTCATTGCTTAAGGATGCTTACTATGATGTGTTCATAACTAATATCCACGTCTGGCTTGACAGTCAGATTTGTCTTGCCTGGATACGGAATGATAGCATTAATAGTAAGAATATCTTTGTAAGAAATAGGCTAAAAGAAATAGCTGACGCTAATGAAAGCCTACAAGTAAACTTTCACTATGTTCCAACTAAACAGAATCCAGCAGACTTTCTGACCAGAGGTTTATCCTACAAGTTGTTGAAGTCAAACAAAACTTGGTTTATGGGACCTAAGTGGCTCTGTAATACAGACCAATGGCCTGTGGAACAAGTTAACTTGACATTAAATTTAATCTTTTCAAATGAAAAGGTTGAACCAATCACTAATTATGAAAAGTATTCTGATTTCAACAAACTTGTCAGGGTGACAGCCTACTGTTTGAGGTTTGCTCACAACTGTTTAGCTACAATTAACAAACAGCTAAATAAAAAATCATAATTATACAGAAGTTGCAACCCAATACTGGATAGGCCAGCCCAACAAAAAGAGTACAATAAAGAGTTAGAATTCTTAACAAATGGGAAACAAACAAAAGAACCTGTACCATCAGTAGTTGTGGATCTAAACTTGTTCAGAGATGAGGAAGGCCTTCTAAGGTGTAAAGGGAGATTAGACAAATCAAAACTGTCATACAAAAGCAAAAATCCAATCCTTTTACCTAGATTTAGCTATTTGACAACATTAATCATCAGAAAAATACACAATGATGTATATCATATGGGGGTACCACAGACACTAACTACATTAAGAAAAACTTATTGGATACCCAAGGGAAGGATCACTGTTAAAACAGTCCTGAGTGAGTGTGTCACATGTAGGCGTATTCATGCTAGGCCCTATAGGAAACCAAATCCTCCTGCTTTGCCAGAGGAGAGAGTTACTCTCAACAGACCCTTTGAGACTGTAGGCATTGACTATACAGGAGCATTGACTGTAGGGGTGGGTGACACGGAACAAAAAATGTACATTGTACTGTTTACATGTGCAGCCTCACGAGCTGTTTATTTGGATGTTGTGGAGGACCTAACAGCAGAATCTTTTGTTGCTGTCTTTAAGAGATTCTGTGCACGACATTCAGTACCCAAGACAGTTTGGACTGACAATGCTACATATTTCAAAGCTGGTGAACAAGTCATCCACGACTTGTTAAGCAATGAAATCACACAATTATATATACAAAATACAAACATAAAGTGGAAGTATATTCCGGTTGCCTCTCCTTGGTATGGTTCTATCTGGGAGAGGAATATACAAACAGTAAAGAATTGCTTGAAGAAAGCAATTGGCAAAAAACAGATACACTTATTTGGGTTACTCACTCTCCTGGCTGAGATTGAGAACATCATTAACAATAGGCCACTCACTTATGTGAGTGACAACATTAATGACCCAGAACCATTAACTCCAAATCATTTGATTCGGGGAGAACAAGTTAGTCTCCTGCCGGACTACAATATAGACTCTTCAGAAGACCCAAACTGGACTCAACGACATGATGAGCTCCAGACTAAGTTACAACATTTAACTAGAGTTAAAGCTCATTTCATAAAACAGTGGAAAACTGAGTACTTGATGGGTCTAAGGGAGAGACATAAACAAATGACTAAGAAGGATTGGTCTGACACAATTAAGGTAGGGGACCTTGTTCTCATACATGACAGTACTCCAAGACAAACTGGCCTCTGGCTAGAGTTTCAGAACTCAGACCAGGGGCAGATGGGGTAACAAGAGTGGTCAAATTAAGGACTTCAACGGGTGACACAACAAGAGACATTTCTCTTTTGTACCCTTTAGAGTCTGGACCCAAAACAATGGACTTTGGAGAACCTTCTCCACTGACAGTAACAACTGGAGACACTGAACTTCCAGTAACTATTCCTTTGACAGTAGGAGTGGTAACGCATCCTACTACAACATTGACAGACACAAGACCTCAGCGACAAACAGCATTAAAAGCGCGACTATTTTTACAACAAAAAATAGATGCTGGGGAATTGTAATTTTATCTTCTAACTTTCATTTTTCTTTTCTTATGGTAAAGACCATAGACAGTTTCATCCTATGGATGTATATTTTCTTCTAATTAAATGCTACACCTTCTCCATGAGAAGGTGAGGATAGGCACTGTTAATCAGATTAACAGGCATTTACAGTTAAATAGTTAGCTAGTCTACACTCAGACAAAAATTGGTGACAATGACACCAAAATTTTTATCTCCCGGGGCCCCCAGTATATGGAAAACTGATGAGTGGGTAGTTGGGAGGTAACGAAAATGGTTCACTGAGTAGGTAGGTAGTTAATCTAACAATCATTAAATTCCTTTTATGTCAATAACTGGGTGGATGAAACCAATTGGTTGCTCACCAGAGTTATTCTCCACACTAGTATTTATATACTGTGTGGGAGGAGCGTGCTCGGTAGTGGAGATACATTACCGCTCAACCAACCGAGGAATAAACCAAGACAACGCTGGTACGAGAAGCCCCGCGAAAGGAGAACAAAGGGAGAACGAAAACGAAGAACGGGGCGAGAGGACGTACCAGCAAAGTGCGCTCTCGAAAACATAACCGGAGAAGGGAGACACTCCGATAACAAAAAGTAAGTGACTAATTGAGTTTTTACACCAAAGTTAATCTCATTAAATTAAGCTGGGTCAGACAAGTTAGGCCTACATTGTGGCCTAAGACCCAGCATCAACTCATAGCTTAACAAAGGTGAAGGTAGATTGCCCTAACCTAATCTTGTGAGGAATCCTACTGTGGACCTCAATTTATCTGCCCGCTCTGGACCATTTCCGGAATCTCTAGGCTGACCCCTCTAGGCTAGACTTGATCTACTCTATAGTTAGACTGGAGATATAAGGGGTGGGTTAATTGTGGACCAATTCATACAGAGCATTTTTCGCAGGGATGATGCGGGTGTCCTCCCTGGTGAACACTCCCGCAAAGTACTCATTAAGCACATTGGCGATGTCCGCGTCGGAGGTTCGCAGAACGCCGCTTCGGCGCTTCTAATGGGCTTTCTACTATTAATATAACTGAAGAACTCCTTAGGGTTCCCCTTGCAGAGGCTTGCCACCCGTAGTTCTTCGTTACGTTTCGCTAGTCTAACCAGGGCCGCCGCTTCCATTAGGCGAGGTTAGTAAATGCTAAGGGCGCCAAAGATCTGGGGGGCGCCAGCGCCTCCCGCCCTGTGCACGTCTGATAGTATTATGTAAGAACAACATGAAAAAAATAATGAAGGAATGAGAAGCATAGACAAATGATGAAAGGTTGTACGACGTATGTACACCAGTTTAGCTTGACTGATATTTACATAATTAACTTATTCATCTTATTGGGTCATTATAGAACTTTCACTATCACGACCTTTAACCCTTTAGGGACGGGAGTCGTAAATAAGCGATTTAAAAATGTTGCGCGCACAGACGGGAGTCGTCAATAAGTAGGCTGACCATACGTACCGTTTGTTTTATATTTCCTGGCCGTCCCGTCGTTTTAATAAAAATGTCAATTTTGTCCCGGTTTATGTATTTACTTTTTCATGAATACAGAATATTACATAACCCCGTCCCTTTTTTGCCATCCCAATGTCCCGTTTTTGTCTCAAGGAAATATAGTCAGCCTATCAATAAGCGACTCGGCTTATTTGCGGCTTAATATGAGTTCCGGGAATCGTCAATAAGCGAATAACTGTTTTTATGTGACATATGCCCTTCTTGCTTGGAAAAAAACAGTAGATATGTCCTTTTTGCACGCATATTTTAGCACTTTTGAGCGTTCTGATTTGTTACTACATATGCCTCGCTTTACTCGCTGTTTTGATTGGTCATGACACTTTCTTGAACTGTGAAATGATTTTATAATTTTATAATAAATGTATGTATTAGCAAATTAAAATAGATCAGTGTAAGGCAAATAGTTTCTTCAATATGGTACCTTGATTACTTTGTGGGCAAACCCAATCGTGAAGTGGGAGGCGGGTGGGGGCGCCAGCTGCAGTCCTGCCAAGGGCGCCAAATAGGCTGGCGCCGGACCTGAGTCTAACCTTCGCCTTCACTTCCCTACACAGGCGGACATACGCTTCAGTGTTCTCATGGGAACGATTGGCCTTCCCCCTCCTATACGCTACTTTCCTATTTCGGATAGCCGAAGCGATGTCACGATTGAACCACTTAGGCTGCGTTGAAGCAGGGGTGACCGGTTTTAAGGGTATGGCAGCAGAGTGCAGCACCGTAAACTCGTCCCGGAATGCACTCCACACTCCCTCAACATCGCCGCCGACCTCTAACCCCATCTCTCCTACGCTATCGCTGAGGCTAACAAAGTTCGCCCGCCGGAGATCGAGCTTACTGCCTCTCGAGTTACTACGCTTCACCCGAGGGACGCACACACTGAACCTAATCAGACCGTGATCACTCCCGCCCAACGATTCGTCAACGGTGAGGCCAGTGACAAGGTTGTCTTCGGTCGTGAATACTAAGTCTAGAACGCTTTCGCCTCGTGTAGGCTCATTGACCGACTGAGTGAGGAAGTTCTCATCAGCAAAGTCAACTAGCCTCCTCCCTTCAGCATCAGCAGTCCTGTTTTCCCACTTTATGCTGCGACAGTTGAAGTCTCCTAAAACTACACACACCCTATCCCCTAGCAGGCTACTGAGTTCGGTGTACAGGGCTGTATCCTCCTCGAGGAGGAGATGCGGAGGTCTGTACACCAAGATTAACCTATAGCTCGTCCCTCCCACATTCAGATCGACGCCAAGCAGCTCCCGTTCCGACCGGAACTGGCAGTCAACCGGACTCAACGTGTCCCTGACGTATATTAGTACCCCCCACCCCCACGGGTACGGTCTTTGCGAAACATTCTATACCCGGGAATTTCGAACTCCCCAACGTAGTCTACGATCAGTATGAATCCAGGACTCGGTGATAGCAACGATATCGTGGTATTCTGATGCTAAGAGCGCCCGTAGCTCGCAAAACTTGTTCCTAATCGACCTAGCATTAAAAACCATTGCACAGAGGGAGCCTTCCCTATTCTGACCGCCCCCTAGCACGACTCGTTTCCCGAACAGCCAGGGCTGTCGGGAGTTGAAGAGCCCCTGACTAACGAGGGGGCACCTTCCGCAGGAGCCTGAGCCCCCTCCAACGTGGAAGGAGGGTCACCCACCTGTACCTGGACACACCCTTCAGTTGAAGGTACGTCCGCCACCGGCTCATCATCATCCCTCCCCGGTGGGGGCCCATCATCTCTCCCCGGACTCGACCTCACCATTTTGTATAGGTGCCGGTCGAGCAGCACGCCTAGCACACCTTTACCCTTGTTATTGAGGTGGACACCATCCCTCTGGTAAAGGTCCCACCTACCCGAAAATGCGTTGAAGGGGTCAATAAACCTCACGCCCAGCGGGACGCACAAGTCTTGCACCCTCTCGTTGATGCCAATGAGCTTACTGAGGGCGTGGTCACTGGCATTCATTCGCGGTAAAATACCCATTAACATTCCCCTGTCTGTCTTCAGTTTTAGATCATCCGCAAGAAACATGATCTCGGTGATGATCCCTTCTGTAAGACCTACCTTACCGCCTTTGAGGAACAGGTCGTTGCCACAAGCGTGGACAACGATTGCAGTCCTCCGACTAGCCACGGGCACATTCTCTACCTCCTTCCTTAAGTGCGCCGTTCCCCGCACAGGTAAGCATCTTACCTTCCTCCCATCCCGGTTTGCAGAAGCAAAGTGACTATTATTAGGTTATCCGGGCTATTTTTTATTTTAATTTTTTAACTCAACTTAAAATTTAGCACTGAAATCTAACCACATCCTCACCTACAACTAAGGAAGGAATGTGAAATCTTGGTATGAAAATGACCCGCGAAAAAGCCACCTAGCGAACTGTTACAAACTGTTATGCGGTCAGCTATTAGTTAAAAGAAAAGGCTGTACTGTAAGCTTTTACATGAGTGGTTATCCAATCTCTCCCTCAAGCTTGCTTCAAAAAAGAAACAACCGTTACATTTATAACACTTTAACCAACGATCAAATTATTTAACAAATTATTAAGTTCTGTTTACTTCATAAAAGCTTTGAATGCAGGAAAGGACAACAACAATTATGCTATGCATAAATGATCATATAATGAAATCGAAATAATAAAAATAAAAAGATTTAATGAGAGGAAGAATCTAACAGGTGATTATAAAGTTGGTCCCTTTTAATTTTTATTATAAATTATGTCGTATGACAGTGTAAACTGGTATACTTTAGACTTAGACTTAGTTCCCGTTTGGAGGTCTCCAGGTTGGGTCCCGTGCGATGCGTCTCCCCCGTCGGTAACCTCGCCACTGCCCCCCCCCGTCTCTGGCCAGATCTGTTCCCTGGCGCCAGGTTAAACCCGGATTCTCTTTCTACCGTCTTGAGCCACGTCGTCTTTGGGCGTCCCCAGGACCTCGATCCCACTTTCTTCCGTACATCAGCCTTCTCGGAAGTCGCTCCTCTCTCACATGGCCGTACCATCTCCTCTGCGCATCCACCACCCTGTCCACTATGATGAATTTAACGCCGAAGTTGACTGCATCATAGGGTAACTTACTTCGTCTTAGGATTGTACGTTATTATAGTAGATTTCTTTTCGAGTTTTCTTATTATTCATACAAAAAGATATACTTTATTTCAGAACACATTTTTTAAAATACTGAAAGTTAGTTCTACTGTATGATTACCGTATTTTACGCCTCATAAGACGCTACAAGTGGTAAGACGCACCCTATATTTAGCAAAGAATATTTAGGAAAAAAATATTTCGAAGATTTATCAGCCTGACAAAAAATATATTCCCATAACTTTATTAAAAGAACATTAAACAAAACAATAACATATGAGCCCTGAAGTGATTTTTGGAGATGTTTTTCAGGAAAAAAGTAGTCTTATGAGGCGTAAAATACGATATTACTTGAGCTAAAATATATTTTATCTGCACAGTTCACAATTATTTATGTCATGAAATGAAAATAACGTTCATGTTATTTTGTATCTTCTAAAAGTTTACTCTTCTTTCACGGACTTGACATTGGCATTAATATTGGAGATACTTTCTTTTGGTATTTCCTGGTCTTCGAGAAAGCAAAGATTTTTAAAATACCACAGACTAGGTATGTATACATCATCAGCACCTGCTCCAGATTTTTTTTGATGAATTAATTTTTTTCATTTCTTTGGTATACACTACCAGCAAAACATGGGGGGGGAACCAAGTGAACACTGTTATTCCACAACTGCAGAACAGCCTCTGAACACGGGTATTCTGCAGCAGACAACGTTTATGCAGGACAGTGTGTTAACTTTACGCAATTACCAGTTACACTTTAAAAGTCTTTTCTCGGTTGCTTTTTGTCTTTTAACATCCACTTCGAGATTTAATTTTTTAGAAAATTTTACGTTCTTGAAACTCTGTAAGGTGGGTTTGAACAACGTAAACACTTTAGCTGCTTTGCGACTGAAACTTGAGGAAAATCCTCGATTCGAGAGCAGCACTATTTCAGATCTTTCTCCCTCAGTCTTTGTCATTTCCACAATACACCGCTTACGTTGCAGGCATGGGGTAGTTGTAATTTATTGTAATTGATTTAACTTTTTCAAGTAACTGCTGTGTAATTGTAATTGACTAACAAAATGTAATTGTAATTTAGATCAATTACATTCACCGTGACAATTTCAATTGACTCAATTGCAATTAACCCTTCCTATGCTCGATGCATCAATTGGTGAACCTAGAGAATGAACCCAATGAATATTGAACAATTCACCTATTATTACATTGACTGCTAATTGACAGTGCTGTGCCCGCTAGCTCCTAAGGTTAGCGCCGCAAACGCTAACTACCATAAAATTTAGCGCCGCTACCTCTAATGCTAATTTTGTCGCTAACCACCCCAATTTATATGTTTTGTTTTCCGTAATTTACTTAAATATATCAGCACACACCTTCATATAATTGGTTGCTAAATGCTAAAGTACAAAAATGTGATGTTTTCGGGCCGGGAATTTAGGCTACGAAAATGAAAAAAAAATTATGTAGGAGTCGAGTTTCTTTCGTATACATTAATAGGGGAAAACAAACCAACGGAAGAATAAATTCTATTCAATTTATACAAGTGTTTTTGAAAAATTAGCGACTTCCTCTAAACACTTAGTGAAACAGGTAAAAGAGCTAACAATTTCGAAAATTAAGCGGCGCTGTTGAATATAAACATAAGTTTGATTGATAAATATTTACTGGTAATTATGCCCATTTACTGTATGTATATTTTAGTATACCATTATTATTTTGTCGTTTTCTATTTTGTGTTCTTCTTTTGTTTTGTTTTGCGTTTCGCTCATTCGTCTGTCTCAGCTGTTCCAAAGTACACTTGCATAAATTGTGTATTCGGTGTTTTATTTTCCCCACAATGCTCGTATTTGTCATCTCCACAAAATGACCACATCAACAGGTTATGGGCCCAGGTTACGTCTTTATTTTGATGGAGATGAGGAAAAATACGAATTGTGGGAAGTTAAATTTAGAGGGCATCTCCGACTTCAAAAGTTGCTTTCGGTCGTAGAAGGAGCACAAGATGGCGATGTTGATCCTGAGAAAAATGCCGAAGTTTGTACAAGTGCTCGATGACAAAAGTTTGTCTTTAATCATTAGAGATGCAAAAGACAATGGACGAGAGGCATTAAAAATTCCCCGTGAGTATTATCTAGGTAGTTCCAAACCTAGGGTAATCTCCCTCTACACTGAGCTCACATCACTAAAAATGAGCAGACAGGAGAGTGACAGCATATATGATTAGAGCGGAGACAGCTGCCGCATCATTGAAGATTGCTGGTGAGACAATTTCTGATAGCTTATTGGTAGCAATGATTTTAAAAGGATTACCTGATGATTTTAAGGCCTTTTCTACAGTGGTCACTCAGAGGGGTGATACCATGAATTTTGTGGACTTTAAGTCTGCATTGAGAAGTTATGAAGAGTCAGAAAAGTGTAGGTTAACCTATAGTACTAGTGATGACAATGTCATGAAAGTCAAATCTAATGTCAATAGTAATTCAAAATTAAGGTGTTACTCGTGTGGAAAACCTGGACACAAAGTTTCAGTGTAAAAATAAAAATAGTTCTTTAAAATCTAGTAGATGGTGTGACTTCTGTAAAAGTAACTCTCATGATACAGAATTCTGTAGGAAGAAAAATTCTGTGAGCCTTGTTGTGGATGATAATAGAAAAGATGAATCTTTTATTTTCAAAGTAAATACCAGTGTAACTTTTGATGAACACAATAATGAGATAGATTCATGCAATATGTTGATTGACTGTGGAGCAACTGCTAATATACTTAGGGATAAATCAAAATTTGTTAATTTGGATAAGGATTTTGATTCATCAAAGCATTTTATTGAGCTTGCTGATGGAAGCCGATCCAATGGCATTGTGTCTGCCAGAGGTGATGCTAATGTTGTTATTAGGGACTCTCAAGGTAAGAAAAGGAAAGTTACCCTTAAAGATACATTGTGTATTCCTTCTTACAAGCAGGATATATTTTCTGTTCAAGCTGCAACAGAGAATGGAGTATCTGTAAAATTTTACCCTAATTCCACAGAACTGATAGCTCCAGATGGTACTGTGTTTGATATAGAAAAATCTGGAAAATTATATTTTTTGAACAATGTGAAACCACAAAAAATGCATTCTCTTGAAGAATGGCATAAAATTTTAGGACATTGTAATGTCAAAGATCTGTTGAAGCTTGAGTCAGTTGTTGAAGGAATGCAAATTATTGGTAAATACAATTTTAACTGTAAAACCTGTTATGGAAAACTGATGAGTGGGTAGTTGGGAGGTAACGAAAATGGTTCACCGAGTAGGTAGGTAGTTAATCTAACAATTATTAAATTCCTTTTATGTCAATAACTGGGTGGAAGAAACCAATTGGTTGCTCACCAGAGTTATTCTCCACACTAGTATTTATATACTGTGTGACAAGAGCGTGATCGGTAATAGATATACATTACCGATCAACCAACCGAGGAAAAAACCAAGACGACGCTGGTGGAAAAAGCCCCGCGGAAAGGAGAACAAAGGAGAACGAAAACGAGGAACGGGGGCGAGAGGACGGAACTGGGGAAGGGACAAGAACAGACAACGAAAAAGATCCCCACCAGCAAGTACGCTCTTAACAATTAAACCAGGACGGAAGAAGGGACTCTCTAATAACTAGCAGTAAGTGACTAATTGTGTTTTTAACCCAGTTGTACGTAGATTCATTAAATTAAGCTGGGTCAGACAACCTAGGCCTACATTGTGGCCTAAGACCCAGCATCAACTCATAGCTTAACAAAGGTAAAGGTAGATTGCCCTAACCTAGTTTGGTGAGGAATCCTACTGTGGACCTCAATTTATCTGCCCGCTCTGGACCATTTCCGGAATCTCTAGGCTGACCCCTCTAGGCTAGACTTGATCTACTCTATAGTTAGACTGGAGATATAAGGGGTGGGTTAATTGTGGACCAATTCATACAGAGCATTTTTCACACCTGTGCTGAAGGAAAAATGTGCCAATACAGATGTAGAAAACCTGATAAAAGAGCTAACAAACGTTTAGAATTAATACATTGTGATTTAGCGGGCCCAATAGATCCAATTTCAAGAGAAAATTCTAGATTTGCAATTATATTTGTTGATGATTATACAAGTGTAGTATTTGTTTATTTCTTAAGGAGTAAGAGTGATGCTACTTCTGCTACAGCAAGATTTTTGGCTGATATCGCTCCATATGGTTCTGTTAAAAGATTTAGGACAGACAATGGGACAGAATTTACCAGTTCAGAATTCAAGTCTCTCATGGTGAGTAATAAAATTAAACATGAATTTTCAGCCCCTTACTCGCCGCACCAGAATGGTACTGCTGAAAGGACATGGAGAAGCCTTTTTGAAATGGCCAGATGCTTACTATTAGAAGCAAAATTACCAAAGAAACTATGGAATTATGCAGTTAGAGCTTCAGCATACACCAGAAACAGATGCTTTAATCAAAGAACTGGGAAGACACCTCATGAAATGTTCCATGAAAGGAAACCTGACATCAGTAATATGCACACTTTTGGCTGCAATTGTTTTGCCTATGTACAAAAGAAGCAAAAATTGGATGCAAGAAGTGAGCAGGGAGTTTTTATAGGCTATGATGTTAGCAGTCCTGCTTACCTGGTATACTTTCCAGAGAAAGATGAAGTTAGAAGAGTAAGATGTGTCAGATTTCATGAAGTGAACCAACAACATGAAGTTACCCATGATGATCCATTAGATTTTATACAACGTAGAACCCCAGAAGAAAATGAAAAAGTTGGAACCCCTGTAAGAAATTTAGGTGAAGCTGAGCCGAGGACAGAAAAGGAAAACCAAAAGCGCCCACAGAGAAGACGGAATGCACCCAAATATCTGGAAGATTATGTGGACCCAGATAGCTTAGACGCTGCAAGCTGCACTATTGATTACTGTTATATAGTCAGTAATATTCCTAGGACTTACAATGAAGCCATTGCATCTCCCGAAGCATTTAAGTGGAAAAATGCAATGAATGATGAAATAAGATCCCTAGAAGAAAATGATACATATGAACTTGTACCAGCGCCTAAGGATCGATCCGTAGTAGGTGGAAGGTGGGTTTACGCCGTGAAGCTAGGACCAAACAATGAAGAAAAATTCAAGGCTCGTTATGTGGCGAAAGGTTATTCCCAAATTGAAAACATTGACTATGTAGAAACATTTTCTCCAACTGCCCGTATTACATCAGTCCGTTTACTCATGCAGTTAGCTGTCCAGAATGGTTTTGTTGTCCACCAAATGGACGTAAAGACAGCTTACCTTAACGCTGACATAGACTGCGAGTTATTTGTTGAGCAGCCTGAAGGTTTTGTAAAGACAATGAAAAATGATGAACGACTTGTATGTAAACTAAATAAATCTTTGTATGGACTTAAACAAAGTGGTAGAAATTGGAATAATATACTTCATGATTTTTTTTTATTAGTCAAAATTTCAAGCAGTCATTTTGTGATCATTGCGTTTATACTAAACATAAAGATGATTTATGCATAATAATAATTGTTTGGGTAGATGATTTAGTTATATCTGCTAGTGATTTAAATACTGTTAATGATGTCAAATTTTCTTTGAAAGATTTAAAATGAAAGATTTAGGTCAATTAAATTGGTTCTTAGGTATTGAATTTCAGTTTGAAGGTGATAGTATCAAAATGAACCAGACAAAATATTTGGAAAGAATATTGCGTAGATTTGATATGACCAATTGTAATCCTAAATTGATTCCATGCGATATGTGTGTGAACAAAGATATAGTTTCTGATTCCAAGGAATTGATTGATCCAAAATTATATAGAGAAATTGTTGGTAGCTTAATATATGTCATGACTTGTACTAGGCCAGATTTATGTTACGTGGTTTCTAAACTGTCTCAGTATATGTCTAAGCCTACCAATGTCCATTTGAACTTAAGTAAGTTTGCTTTAAAATATATTAAAGGCACACTAGATTATGGTTTAACATTTCAAAAGTCTTGTAATAATTTGAATTTTGTTGGATTTTGTGATTCAGACTGGGGAGGCTCTAATGACAGAAAGGGTATCTCAGGTTATTGTTTCCAGTTGAATGATAATGATCCATTAATTTCTTGGAAATCTAAGAAGCAAAATTGTGTTGCCTTGTCCTCATGTGAGGCAGAATATATAGCGTTAACATTTGCCATTAAGGAAGCAAAATTTTTGCAACAATTACTGATAGATATGCAAGGTTGTAGTGAATTATCAGTGACCTTATATGTTGATAATCAAGGAGCACTTGAGTTGGCTAAAAATCCAGTGCACCACCAAAGAACAAAGCATATTGATATTAAATACCATTACATAAGGTCTCAAATTCAAAATAATAGTGTTATTTTACATTATGTACCTACAAATGATAATGTTGCCGATATATTTACTAAACCTGTCAATAAAGAAAAGTTAAATAGATTCAAAATTATTAGAGGTTACAAGATTTGAATGGTAACTATGATTTATATATATGGTATATATTATTGTGATATTGATATATATTGATTCAATTTGATTATGGTATGGTATTGTATTATTGATATATGGTATATATATGTATGATTTATATCAGGTAGTATAATATATATTCCGTGTTATATATGTATTGGTATGTATACTGGATATAATGTATATTTATACAGGGTGGGCGGAAAGTAGCTCCCTATTTTGGATTGGTAAAAAATACGTATATTATCCATTTATTTCAGAAGAAATAATATGAAAAGGTAGGCATACATGGTAGGTTTTCTCTAAAATTCAATGTGGGCTCCAACTCTTTCCACCAGCTTCTGGAGCCGCCCAGGAATGGCGTCCACTGACTTAGCAGGAACTCCGGCGGGATGGAGGACATGACTTCCCGAATTCGGTCCTCCAGTTCTTCCAATGTCCTCGGTTTGGTGCGGTAGACTTCTTCCTTTACCCATCCCCAAAGAAAGAAGTCGCACGGTGTCAAGTCGGGGCTCCTGGCTGGCCATTGATGTGGACCACGACGACCCATCCAACGCCCAGGGAAGTGAGCATCCAGCCACTCACGGAACAAGAGCGAAGTGCGGAGGGGCGCCATCTTGCATAAATATCAGATCGTCGATGTTCTCCCATGTGCTGACAACCGGCCAGACCTCGTTTCGCAACATAGCAAGGTACCGCTCAGCATTCATGGTGTTGCGCAGAAGAGAAGGAACGGGCCCACATGATCTGAGGTCATACCACACCACACCGTTACACTGAACCGATTCTGCCGTTTTTCAGCGGTAACCGTGCGACTTCTTTCTTTGGGGGTGGGTAAAGGAAGAAGTCTACCGCACCAAACCGAGGACATTGGAAGAACTGGAGGACCGAATTCGGGAAGTCATGTCCTCCATCCGCCGGAGTTCCTGCTAAAGTCAGTGGACGCCATTCCTGGGCGGCTCCAGAAGCTGGTGGAAAGAGTTGGAGCCCACATTGAATTTTAGAGAAAACCTACCATGATGCCTACCTTTTCATATTATTTCTTCTGAAATAAATGGATAATATACGTATTTTTTTACCAATCCAAAATAGGGAGCTACTTTCCGCCCACCCTGTATATGTATATATTTTTTATTTTTTTGGTTTGTCATACCTATGACTAAAGTGTAACAATATTTTATTTTGGAGGGTATAATTTTGTATCTTCAAGAAAAGGAAACTTAAGTTTAAGAGGGGGTGTTGAATATAAACAAGTTTGATTGATAAATATTTACTGGTAATTATGCCCATTTACTGTATGTATATTTTAGTATACCATTATTATTTTGTCGTTTTCTATTTTGTGTTCTTCTTTTGTTTTGTTTTGCGTTTCGCTCATTCGTCTGTCTCAGCTGTTCCAAAGTACACTTGCATAAATTGCGTATTCGGTGTTTTATTTTCCCCACAACGCTCGTATTTGTCATCTCCACAAAATGACCACATCAACAGGCGCTAATAGTATAGTTTCGTTAATCCCAGCACTGCTAATTGAACTGTGATTTAAATACATGTTCAAATATGATAGAATAATATTGACACAGTGGGTATGGAAATAAAAAGTTGTTTGTAAATTGATGGTTGACTTCTTTTCTTTCCTTTCATTTATACTAGCTAAAGTGGGCCCTACGAGCCCATTTAGCTAGACCTGCAGTGCTGGGGCCTTCGGACCCCCAATTACTACGGGGTTAATTGTTCTGTCAATAAAACTATAGAAAATAATGTAGCCATGAAAATCTTAAGCTTCACAAATCTTGACCCAATGGGTTCGGATGTGAAGCTAAAGATTTTCATGGCTGCGTTCTTTTCTGTAGTTTTATTGACCCCCCAATAATTGGGGGCCCTGCGGGGGGACATGGGAACCTCCAGTAATTAGGGGGAGGCAATTATTCGGCCAATAAAACTATAGAAAAGAACGCAACCATGAAAATCTTATGCTTCACTTTTGAACCCATTGTCAAGAATTATTCTCCGCCCACATTGGTGACGTCACTCATTATCTCCGCCCACTTTATGACGTGTCTATGATGTCACTATCTTTCAACCAATCCGGAATATGTATCTACAAACGGACAGGACTGTCATTTTATGGTATACTATAGATTATAGATTAGCCGTTTCCACTAGCGCCCATATGTGGGGGGGGCACTTGGACACGTGCTTTCCCCGTCGTCTGTATGTATATAAATATTGCTATTATATGTACTCGTCAAGCGACATGGTTTATGTTGCGAAGGTTCAACAACCCCATTATTAATTTAAGGCAATGATACGGGAAGAATGGGAAAAAAATTGGGAGTACCACATGCAAGCACCTTGTCCTTGTCGACCAGCATTTCTTAATCTAGGTAAATTTCAGGAATCCAGGGGGGATTTACGGCAGAATTTTGTTTGGTGATCATATAATTAGTGTGCATTATAAGTCTGCTAATGTTATTAAATTTTGTCTTCGAGGCTACTTTTTTCCGTATCCTACTGGAGGGGGAAATCGGGTAGGGCGAACTGGTCAATAGGGGGAAATGACACGAAAAAGGTTAAGATTAAGAACCGCTGTTGTAGATAGTATGTACCGAAGACTTAAACAAATCATAAAAAGGAAACATAAAACATTAAATACATCTAACCATTTGGAATTGCATCTCAACTGATTCCCAGCATGGCTTCCTGGACATAGGTTCTACCTGACAAACCTGCTGGGATTCATCTACAATGTGTTTCCGGAATAAGACATACGATCGCGTGTGCACGCTCGTACCTACAAAATATCCTGTAACAAAACGAGATACGCAGTGTATGAACTAATTTTCAATGCATCCAAATCCAAGATTTCTTCATGATCGCAATTACAACTGTACTTCAACTTTTTTTTTTTCTAATGAAATTAATATAAATACAATTGGTATTAAAATTCAGGAAGAAGTGTAGTTTACGTCTCCCTGACGTAAAAGGGGACGCAAACTACACTAGGGCAAAGTTGGGGAACGTAAACTACACTAGGATCTTTAGAAGACATTTTGGATCACCTAAAGATCAGGGCCCCTAGCCTTCGTTAGTTAACCTTATAAGGCTAACTAACGAAAATATCACGACTTAACCTAACCAATCGTTAGGTCAACTTTACGCCCTTGACGATTGGTTAGGTTGTCGTGATATTTTCGTTATTTAGCCTTATAAGGCTAACTAAAGAAGGCTGGGGGCCCTAATCTTCAGGTGATCCGCCATTTTTTAAATGAATCCATCAAATAAAATGTTAAAACTAATGAAAATCCTACGACTTAACCTAACCAATCGTAAATAAAATAAATAAATAAATAGACAATTGGTTAGGTTGTCGTAATATTTTCTTTATTTTTAACGTTTTATTTGATTAAGTATACGCGAACAAAGTTGGGGAACACAAACTACACTAGGATAATGTAGGGGAATGTAAACTACACTAGGCACCACAGGGGGACGTAACCTACACTTACTCCAAAATTCATTTTGAGGTATTGAAAATAAATAGAACTGACTTGGTTGGTTGGAGAATGGACTTAAACTGTTAAAGTTGTGTCGAGAAATGTCCTCACTTGCCAAATACATAACGATTCTGTAGAGTTCAGTGCAGCGATTCTCAAACTGTGGTACGCGGGGTACTATTAAGTGGTATGCCAAACAAAAACTGAGCCACGCCTAATATGACGTTATTTTTTATTTTATTGACATTTCCTGTAATTTAATACTTTGTCAGTTGTAGTTGGGGTATCCTGTGATTGGCATATAAAACTAAATAAAATTTAATTAAAACAAATCAATAAATCAGTAATAAAGAAAAATAAGACCCTATTTTCCATTACTGGACGATATCAAATAGTGAAAATAACCTGCTAGTACAATGATGTGGTACAGTAATTATACAACTCCCGAGGTGGTAGGCGAGGAAAAAAGTTTGAGAACTACTGGTTTAGGGGATATTTTTTGTATACAAGTCAGTCGCTTCGCAGATATTCATACCAAAAGGTCATAGTCACATTGTGCATCTCGAACCAATAGTTTCTCAGATTTCTTATTCCAATGGTCGCCTTTCGTACTTTTTCCGAGTTACATAGTGCCCTTGAAAGTTGCATTGTGCTTTTCCATAGTTTATAGGGTTTTCGAATTTCACATTTGAGAAGTGGGGCCTTTTCCGAAATTTTGAGTTTCCGATTTTTTTGAAAATAAGATATTTAATGTAGATTTTTACGCTGATTTAAAAGATGCAAGTCTTTTTTTTTGAGAAATGAGCGGTTCAAAAGTTATGTTTGTTATTGTAATTTTGTATTAGGTCAAAAACTATAACAATACAACTGAAAACTAATACAAGAGTTATTGTATTCTTTAATAATATTGGCTTATGTCACTAAGCATGGCCGTTTCTAGCCATTAGGGGGCCCTAAGCAGTATACCAATCTGAGGCCCCACCCCTCCATCCACCAACTCACGCCTTACTACATCACCTCAGCACACACATACAAAAAATGGCTGTTAATAAAAAACAACTATAAACAATTTTAATGAAACATTTATGTCCAAAACAACAAATATGTACTTTCAGAAGGCAGAGAAAAAATACTCCATGAAATTCCTAAATTAGCTTATACATTATTTAGAATAAATGACACAGAACTGAGTAATTGTTTGGTAGTTGACAAGTGCATTATTTTTTTTACAAACTCTACGATACAATCGTGCAATAGATAACAGTTATACAGAACGGTATGTATCTTCAAAATTTTTGCCTCCTAGATTTTTTCTGGGCGAAATCATCAATAACATCATATGAAATCTCCTTGCCAACGTCCTGGTTGAAGCTTATGATGCCAAGGCCACTGAGGCGATCCTGCCCCATTGATGATCTGAGGTAGTTCTTGATTAGCTTCATCTTAGAGAAGCTCCTCTCGGCTGACGCTACTGTCACATGTAGAGTGCAGGTAATTCTTAGTGCAACCCAGAGATTGGGGTATAGTTCCTCCAGTTGCTTCTGATGAATGAAGGAGAGAAGCTCCAATGCAGTCATGTTGTGTGAAGGTAAAGTCGGCAAGTTCTCTTCCATCAATGTCAGAGTCAGCTCCAGAGCTCAGTATCTTAGAGAGCTTTTCACACTTGCAGGACAAGTCTTCCTTGTTCATTGTGGTGAAGTTTAGGAGAACCCCAAATATGTCCCTCATCATCTAATGTTTTGAATCTCTCATTTATTGACCCGATGGCACAATCCACCACCACATTGAAAAATTTTACTTCCAGCCTCTTTAAGGCTTCTGTAAATGGTTCGTCAGGAGCTTCGTAAGCAAAGTGCTTTTTGTGATATGAGCTCTTCTCCTTCAGCACAGCCTCCACATTCATTTTCTCACATATGTCCCTAGCTACGACTTGTGCTGCAACAAAACCTGTGTTTCTGTAGCTGGTGAGTGAGTCTTTTGTTTTTGTGAGGAGGTTGACTGCCACATCAAACTGCATTGTAGAGACTGCAGAAGTTTGCTCACATGGTTAACTGCATGAAGAATGTCATACCATACTACTGTGCAAATCTGAAAGCTATAAGACCCTACCTCCTCTGCAAGTGCTTGTGCTTCACTCCTGGCTATGGCATCTGTGGCATTGTTTCTGACTTCCAACAGGGCCTCTCTGATGATGTGGCTCTGGTATCGCACAGCCTCAATGCTCTTAAGCCAGCTCTCCCACCTGGTTTCACTCCAAGACTTGAGTGTTATGTTCACGTGCTTCTTTAGGGTTGTCCATCTCTGTGTAGCTGCTGCAAAAAGGTTGTACAATTTTTGTACGTTGCCAAAGAAGCTGATGGCATCTGTGGAAGCTTTAGCTGCATCAGCCACTACAAGATTCAGAGTGTGAGCCCCACATGGAACATAGAGTGCACGACAGTTCTTCTCTAATAACCTTGCCTAAACACCTTTGTTCTTGCCCTTCATGTTCGCTCCGTTGTCATATGACTGTCCTCTGCAGTCATCAAAGTGAATATTCAGTTCATCTAGTCTCTTCAGAATCAGAACTGATAAACCCAGGCCTGTACTTTCTAAAGCCTCAAGAAAGCCCAAGAAGTATTCTTTTATTTCTGGTACTTCACCCATTTTAACAGTTCTGATAATAATCGACATCTGTTCTTGGTGGCTTATGTCTGGAGTGCAGTCTAAAATGAGAGTAATATTTAGCTTGTTTTATTTCTGCAACAATGGCATCCAAGATCTTCCCACTAATGGACCCAATGAGCTCATTTTGAATGTTGTTTCCTAGGTAACTTGAATGACTATATTGGCCACTTTCGACTCTGTTGATGTGTTGTTTCATCACTGGATCAAATTTGGCAGCAGCTCAACCTCCTTCAAGAAGTTGCCATTGTCTCGATTGTACAATGTAGAGGAAGACCCCAGAAAGCAAGGTTTCTCTCTGCCAGTGATTGGATTATACTTACAAGATGTGTGAGAACATCTCGCCAGCGTCTTCGCTCTACCTCCATAAATGACATTTCAGTTTGGTCAATGGTCCTCCCAGTTTTTAGCCGCAGTTCCAGATCCTTCCATGTTGCCATGTTATCTGCATGTTCTGAACTATTTTCATGGCCTTTCAGAAGCGAACCAACGTTTATCCAGTCTGAAAGTCCATCCGTAATTAGTTTGTACGACTTCCTTGAAAACAACTTGCAGCAGAAGCAATAAAGAGCATCATTCCTTCTTGAGTACATCAGCCAGCTTCGCTTTATTTTTTCCCCATTAATTAATGTTCTGTACGTGTAATGGTGATGAACGCTTCTACCGTCCTCTCTTTTAGGGAATGTGAAATCTGGACTGATTTGAAATGATTCTCGAGACACCAGATGTCTTCAAGGGATCTGACAGGACAACTGGCCAGTCATACGGATCAAGCGGTGGAGCAGATCTTGGTTCTTGTTGCTCAGTAGAAATGCCTGTGTGTGGTGTTTGAAGCCGAACAGAAGATGTGGGACACTTGTTGGTTCATCAGGCTCTACTTCTACTGGTGTTTGAGGTTGCATAGAGGATGGTCCTGCTGTTGGCTCATGATGCTCATCAGGCTTTGCTGAGGATGGCTTTTCCAAATATTTCAGTAGTGCTCCTGAGAAGAACATAACATTACATATTCTGTTAATTTTTGCTAAAATACTCTTTCTTATCTTGTTTGATAATTGATCTGTGTGAACAGAATTTGAGGTGATGTGATCCATTAAATTTCACATTTCGAAATATTATAAATATTACAGAGACTAGCTTACTCTACACGATTCCTGAGCACTTGCCTAGCTTGATGGTCTACCTAACCTAGTTGCCTGAACTGTAACCATAAGAATATACAAGTGACACATCTCACCTGTGCTACTGGGAAGCTTCTCCTCCTCTATTTTCTTTTTTTACCGTTTTTCAGCTCCTGATGGATAATGTCGTTTCATTTTCCAAGATGCACGAAGTCACATCTAGTTAACCACAACTAATCTGCTAAATAATCATGATAATAATGATAATGATAATGATAATGATAATAATAATAATAATTGTAAAGTTAATCAAATACATTCAAATAATCAGACCATTTAGGTTTCAACCAACAAAATTCACATTATCTGAATAAGATGAGAAAAGAATTAATAAACTTGAAAACATAACGGAAATAATCCTAGGTTTTAAAGTGTTACAAAATCTCTTAATAATTAGTAAATTAGTGAAATAATGTTTTACAATACTAGAAAAATTAAGCATTTAGGAAAGTATAAGCATATAGTAAGAATAAAGTTAAATAATATAGACATAAGATCTCTCAATAGTACTTACACACCGACCAAAACGTTTCGTTTGTCTCCGTTTTATCACATTTGTCTCATACAAAAACTTTAATTAATACGACAATAATAATAATACTACTAATAATAATTAATAATAACAACAACTTCAGGTATATTCCTATTCTTGTCCACTGAGCTATGACCTGGGAGCCTTAGAGGCCCCCCTAGCAGCCGCTTAGTCTGCTTATGCCAGGAAACAGCCCTATCACTAAGTATTTGTGTAAATAGATTTGAACCGCTCATTTCTCAAAAAAAAAATTACATTTTTTAAATCGGCGTAAAAATCTACATTAAATATCTTATTTTCAAAAAAACCGGAAACAGTCCAAATTTCGGAAAAGGCCCGAGAAGTGTATTAATTTAAATTTGTATTGATTTTTCTCTATTGTTTATTTATATTTACCGAACGAGCATTCTTAAAATAGTAATCCTTTATTTTAACGGGGTTTGAATTACTTAACGACTGCTCAGCTTTCGTTAGCTTATTTCTGTTACGTATTGGAGTTAAAGAAAAGTTCGTCCACGTTAGTAGTTTATTGCGATCTGAATCGCATTATAAACTAGCATCGTGTTAACTTAATTGCATTTCAATACTATGTTTTTGGATTTGGGTAGTGGTTTTTGAACAGGCTTCAGTTATCGCCTATTATTATCGCATTTATTCAAAGCAATTTGTTTATTTTGGCGACTTCTTGAGGTAAACGCCGGCCAGAGTAGGATATTGGCAAAAGTGTGGAATTATTATGTAATTTCCCGACTTATTATTTGCGACAAGAATCCCCGAATAATTTTCAAGTAACCTCCCTTTCCTTTTTAATGGGTCCAAGGAGAAATTTCAATTAAAAGAAATTAAACCCTCAATCTTGGTAAACTTTGGAACCGTGTACTGACCCAGTTCGAGTATGGCCGGCCACTCACTCCGATTGCTCGAGCTCCATAAGTAGTGGTAAACCTCGGAATTCCCTCCCACCTTCTTTCGTGTGGGGAAATAGGAATTTTTAGATTTTTTAAGTTAAAAAACTAAAACAGCAATAAAAGCGAGAGAGTCTCTGAGAATCGATTCTGCAAGTCAAATTGACCAGCTATTATTGAAGACCCATCTATTCCACACACTTTGAAAACAAAGACGCACAAAATAAAAATTTATTTTAATATATTACACACTACACAGATCTAATTGTAAATAAGAAACGCGTATTAGATTAATCTATACTATAAAACTCTTGAATCACACTTTGGACAAGTACTCTTTCCTATTCAGGTTATAAAACCTGACCTTATCTAATCTGATACGCAAGAGGTTAATTAAAACTAGAAAATTTAATTATCTTCAAAATTTGCACAGACAAAACAACACTAAATACGAAGTTACAAATCCACCTTACTTTTTCCTATTTGCATATTTTTTTTTTTTTTTTTAAATTTCCACTTCAGTGAGGCCATTCCTCCTAAATCCTTATTATTTTTCTCATTCTGATTTTTATTAAATTTTTATTTCTTAAAATACATTTATGAAACTTTAAATCACAATTTCATAGTTCCAGAAAAAGAAAAACTACCCGATACCAGATTTGGCCCATTTGTCGCTGGTAGTTTTTTTTCAGAAAAAAAAAACCCACCTGAAAAAACAAAACCCACGCAACTGTTTTTTTGTTATTGTTTTTCCATCATAAATCAATGAGTCAGTAATAAAATAATATAATAGATTAATTCTTGCACAGTACTCATTAGTGAAATACACTAAAATATGAAATATGGATCGATAAGAGATTCCACATTCACACAACTTGACTGAGATATTACAAACGAAAATAAAATGCTCAAATAATTATTAATAAGCAAAACATATACTTAACTGCCCATTGAAATTACGACTCGTGGTAAATAGTTATTTTTGTAATAAGATCTTAGTTATTTAGCTCCCATAAAACCGATATGGGTTGGTTTTTGTCAGCCCTGTACCGGATGACAATATAGCCGGATAACCGGATACAGGATATCTGGCTTTTTATTTTTACCGGATACCGGATAATCCGGCCGGATCAAGAAATGGTCGGATACCGGATAATTGTCGTATATATATATATATATTTGGCCGGATCATGTATTCTTAAGGGCATAAAATTTTAAAACTTGCCCTTAACTAGTGGTTTAATAAACTTTTATGGTTCCTACTATTTTTACAAAATCATTATTCTCCTAAAAAATAAAATGCAGATTAGAAATTTTGTTTTTCAATAAAAAAAAATATCCATAAACCGAAAATAAGACTAACTTATATACAGGGTGTCCCAGAATTAACTATCTATTTCAATGAAATTGGACACTTTTTTTAAAAACACACTTTTATTTATGTTTATTATGTTTAATATGTGTTAAAAATGTATAAATTTCTAAATTTTTTTCATAATTTTATTTTCATAATTTTTTCATTATCTGGTCCAATGAAAGACCGTCTGAAGTCATAGAATGGCAAAGAGACTCTCCAAAAGTTAACGTGTGGCTTGGAATGACCAAATCAAAAATTTATGGCCCATTCTTCTTCTTTGCGGAAGCAACTGTAATAGGTACCGTCTACCTTGATATGCTTCAGCAGTTTCTCGAACCACAGCTTCTTGATGATGGCATTCTTGATAATGTTGTGTTTCAACAAGAAGCATTGATCTTTTGGCGATAAACCTTTGTTTTTATGAAACCCCATGCAAAGAAATCCAGGGGTGTCAAATCCGGAGGCCAAGGTCGAGGTCCTCCACGTCCAATCCACCGATTCGGAAGGCGTCTGTTGAGGTATTCTCGAACAATTAGAGCATAATGACATGGTGCTCCATCTTGTTGAAACACAACATTATCAAGAATGCCATCATCAAGAAGCTGTGGTTCGAGAAACTGCTGAAGCATATCAAGGTAGACGGTACCTGTTACAGTTGCTTCCGCAAAGAAGAATGGGCCATAAATTTTGGATTTGGTCATTCCAAGCCACACGTTAACTTTTGGAGAGTCTCTTTGCCATTCTATGACTTCAGACGGTCTTTCATTGGACCAGATAATGAAAAAATTATGAAAATAAAATTATGAAAAAAATTTAGAAATTTATACATTTTTAACACACATTAAACATGATAAACATAAATAAAAGTGTGTTTTTAAAAAATGTGTCCGATTTCATTGAAATAGTTAATTCTGGGACACCCTGTATATTAGGGTGGTCCACAGAATGGGGTAAAAAATCGAACTTCAATTTTCTTTCCTCCCAGGCTATAATCTGGTTCCTTTTAGCTAAAAAAATATTTCATGTAAAATTTAAGGCAAATCGAATAACTTTTAGGGGTGGCTCAAAGCTGTTTTTTGTATACCATTATGCCCTTTGTTAATATAGTGAATAATTAAAAGAAACATTATTTACAGATACATTAACTAATGATTATTTTTCTTTCAGATAGATTTATTAAATTTACAGGTTTTGCAATGTCAAATAAACGTACATTTTACTTAATGAAAAAGTCAGAGGAAACAATCACTGGAGCCAAGCTGCCTTCCCGTGGCCAGGTCCTCCGCATGTTCCTCCACCATCATCAAGTCTTGAAGAAGGAGATCAAACCTAGTTCAGAAGCTGTTTTTGAAGAATTGCGTCTCTTCTGGGAGAGAGCCCGAATCCCTACTCAAAGGAAAGACCACATTCTTCACAAAATTCAGGCTCTACACTTGGAGTGGAAAGCGATTAAGAAGAATGCTGGGAGGAAAAGCAACTCTGTTAGAAAAAGAGAAAACCTTTCAGGAAGAAATGGAGAACCTATTTGATGTCACCCATGCTGATGCCTTTACCTTAATCAAAAATGAAGAAGACCGGCAGTTCTTGATCCAACAAAGGAAAGCGGGACGAGTGGGATCAATGGTCTCTGCAGATATGGTGACTGACAAGGCAGAAAAGAGGCTGCTGAGAAGCAAATGAAATTGGTAAATAGGAAGCGGAAAGCTGAAGAGAAAAATATGCTGCTTCACAGGAAGTTATGCTAGATCAGGGAAGTTCTTCTTCTGAGTCTTTATGTGAGTCAGAAAGAGAAGATGAAGATTACCTTATTAATCCCCCTCTACCAGCGGACCAACTCCACCAAAGAAAAAGGCAGCAAAGAATATCATATCTCCTGAATTGGCTGCTGCTCTGGACAGGACTGGCATCAGTGACAGGAGGGCCACCTTTGTATTAGCTGAAACTGCATCTAGCCTTGGTCAAGATCTTTCAGAGGTGAACATCTCTCGTTCTTCAATCAAAAGGCACCAAGAGAGGCATCGAAGGCAAATAACCCATGCCATTAAAGCTAGCTTTAGTCCAAGTATTTCGATTGTCCACTGGGATGGGAAGTTGATCCCTAATCTACTTGCCAAGAATGAAAAGGTAGACAGACTCCCAGTCCTTGTCTCTTCAGTTGAATCAGGTGATTCAAAACTGCTTGGTGTTCCCAAACTACCAAGTGGAACAGGGGAAGCTCAATCAGCTGCAGTGTATAATCTTCTTTCCGAATGGAACATAGATAAGTCAATAATCGGAATGTTATCAGATACTACAGCATCAAATACAGGAACAAACAGGGGAGCATGCGTTCTTCTGGAACAGAAACTTGGTCGACCACTCTTCTATTTTGCCTGTAGGCATCATTGCATGGAAGTCATGTATGGAGGAGTGTTTGAAGCAGTCCATGGTTCATCTTCTGCCCCTGAGCCACTTTTGTTCAAAAGGTTCCAATCTATGTGGGACTACATTGATTTAAAAACCTCCTCTACATCACAGGATGATGATGAGATGAAGGAGCAAGTTGATCCTTTCAGAAATGAAATAATTGCCTTTGCCAAAGAACATCTGGCCACTGGAAATTTTCGAGATGACTATAAAGAGTTTTTGGAACTTTCTTTGATCTTTCTTGGTGAAAAAATTGAAAGTTACACATTCAAACGTCCTGCTGGCACGCACTATGCAAGGTGGATGGCTAAAGTTATCTATGCCATCAAAATGTGGCTTTTTCGAAATCAAATCACCCTGACTCCTCGAGAAGAAGAAGGACCTGAAAACCCTTACCCTGTTTGGAGTCCTAATCTACTTAAAAAGCTGGATCACTGCTCCTATTCCATCACAAGCTCCGAAGAATGATCTGGATCTTATCCAAAAGTTAAAGGACTATCATGACCAGAAAGTGGCCAAAGCAGCTCTCAAGAAATTTGAAAACCACCTATGGTACTTATCAGAAGAACTGGTGGCCCTTGCTCTCTTCGATCAAACTGTTGCACCAGACACCAAGGGAATCATGGTCCAGTGTATGAGGGAAAAGGAGGGGTCATTAGACTTCTCAAAGAGAAGAAGACTCAAGGAATGCAAAGCAACACTGAAATTAGAAACTCTTGCCACAAAGAACTCATTAAAGCTTCTTAAGGCCCTACCGATCAATATTAGTTTTCTTGATGATGACCCCAGCACATGGGAGGAGAATGAAAACTTCCAAGAAGCTAAAAGAATCATAGGAAACATCAAAGTAGTAATGATCATGCTGAAAGGGCAGTAGCTCTCATTCAGACCTTCAGCGGAACTCTGACGAAAGGAGAAGATCAACTCCAGTTTCTCTTAAGTGTGGTGGATGAGCACCAAAAGAGGTTTCCTGATTCTAACAAGTCCACAATCTTAGCTGGGCAGCAATGAGTGGCCTGGTCAGCCATGATACCCCCGCCAACAAGCGGATAATACCCATATATATGGGGGGGACCCAGAAGCCATGAATGTGGACTTCTGGGGGTAGTTGAGCCACCTCTAAATATTAACCGATTGAACCCAAATTTTGCTCAGAGAAGTTTTTTGGGAAAAGGAACCTAATGAAACCCTGGGAGGAAGAATTTAAAATACTTCCATTTTGTGGACCACCCTACTGTATATATATATATATATATATATATATATATATATATATATAAGGACCTACACATTGATTATGTTTGTATCAGGTGATTCATTAATCATTGTTGGCAACACCACGTCGATTCGGCTGCCATCTATCATACATTAGTTATATGAGTCAGTTAAACATGGCGCGCGCGCGCGCGCGTGTGTGTGTGTGTGTGTGTGTGTGTGTGTGTGTGTGTGTGTGTGTATTGACAAGAACATTTTCTTTCTTAATGTATAACTATTACCTGTAAATGATAAATGTGTGATAAATATAACTTGTGTGAAAATATAGTTATATTTTTCATTATGTTTTCAAGAATTTCATATTTTTCGTCTGGCATTAGCCACAATAAAATAATAAAGTACAAACAAAAAGTTTTTTATCAACAAAATGTGATTAAAATGTTAATTATCCGGTAGCCAGCCGGATCATACTTGATATCCGGTATCCGGCCGGATACTGAAGAAGTGTCCGGATCGGCCGGTGCATCCCTACCTGATACAGTTGCCAATAAACGAATATATCGAAGTTTCTTTGAGAAATCAAATCAACTACGCAAACAAATATTTTTTTTAAATATAACTAATTATAGTAACTTTTTTATTCCCTTTCCACCAAAGTATCTACAAAATTACTCGACTCCTACAATTTTAACTCGCGTATTCTTTTTGAAGGATTTTAGCTATGGTGTTTAGCTGCATGTGCGAAGTGCCTTCGTATATCGTACCAGCTTTACAATCTCGGTAAAACTTCTCAACTGGGAAGCTTTTGACAAAGCCAACTCCACCTACCAGTTCAACGCACTTCGAAGTCACAGTGCTCGCCACCTCTGAAACGGGAAGGTAAAGTTAACTAACTTTTAGTACCTTCTATGGACCACTTTTATAATGTTTGTACTCGTTTGTTTGTTTATATAGTTAATAATATATTGTAATAAAGCAACCACTTATTCCGAAATGATTTTTTTCTCAAAGCTATTCGTTAGTACTATGCTATTTCGTAAATGTCATTTTAAACAATCCTACCAGTCGTAGGATTGAGGAAAGATCCCAGTGGTTCATTAGTTGAGTTACCGTTAACTCATAATTGAACAATTGGAAGTGAAAATGATTCGAGTACATTTCTTACCAATTTCTGCCTTTTGTTAGAAAGTGACTCAAATACTTGAATCCGCACTCTGCGCGCCGAGTGCGCGCCGCGAATTGACACAAATCTCACTTTGTGGAAAGAAAAACATGATCAGAGGTGACTCAAGTACTTGAATCACTTCTTGATTTTGGCGTTCTTAATGCACTTGAATCACTTTCACTTCCAAACGTCCAACTGAGAGAGAAAAAGTAGAGTTTGAGTTTCTGAACAGAGGAAAATGGAGAATCGATTTATTAAGTCACGATAATGATTAATTTAGGATCACTAAAAACAAGGCATTTATTGCAGAAATTAATAAAAAATATGTCTTTCAAACTCCTTATCCCTCCAAGGAGAAGCCTATTAAAGCCGACTATTAAGAATTTCGTTTATAAAAATATTATACATTACATCTTTCTGTCTTTCACTTGATAAAACAGGTGAAGCCAGCTTCAATTTATTTGAGTTCGGTTATGTTCTAAATTCTTCTGGTAATATTGTAAACAAACCAAATATAAGCACACCGGACAAAAAATTAGTCACCCCTAATAGCACCGATAGTAGGAAGTTCAAGGTCACACAGAGCAGAGGGCGCTGATGTAGCATTGGTAAGTGACAAGTAGCGGTGACGTAGCACACAGGATCAGATCTGTTTCGTGAGGTGGTGAAGAACAAAGTGTGTGTTGGATATAGTCTGCAAAATGGGTCGTGAGGCAGACGTTACTCAGTGGCAAAAAGGAGCCATCGTGTTTGGCAGAGCCCACGGACACAAAATGTCTGAAGTAGCCCAATTTGTTGGTGTGTCAACGCGTACTGTCCAGCGAGTTTACAAAGAGTGGTGTAGTTCGCAATCAACTGACAATCGACGGCGTAACTGTGGCCGGAAAACAATTCTCGACAATAGGGGCCGCCGCCATGTTTCTCGTCTAGTAACTGCAAATCGTTTTCAAACCAGAGAACAATTGCTCCAAGAAACCAATGAGGTTCTCCAGCGACCAATTTCCGAACGGACATTGCGACGAGAACTGCATGCGATGGACATCTGGAGCAGGGTACCACGGAAGAGGCCGCTGTTAACAGCAAGTCACAAATTGACACGTTATAAATGGGCTCAGAGGCACAAAAACTGGACTGCGGCAGATTGGAAACGTGTAATTTGGTCCGATGAGTCCCGTTTTTGTTTGTTCTCCAATGATGGGAGGCGACGAGTACATCGCAGGTCCAATGAAGCCTTTAATCCTGAATGCGTCGAAGGTGTTGTTGTTCAGGCTGGAAACAGAAAGTGAAGCGCAGGACTCTGGCGGAACTTCGGGACCGGCTGATGAACGAGTGGCAGCAAATCGATGTTCAGTACATGCACAACCTCGTAGAGTCTCTGCCTCGCCGGATTCGTGCAGTTATCAAGGCCAGAGGCGCCGTCACACGTTATTAGGTACATTCTGAGAGGGGTGACTAATTTTTTGTCTGGTGTGCTTATGATTCACAAAATATTTAAATGTTATAAGAAGCCTCAAATAAAAATTCTTTTAGAAGAAATATTACCCAACAAAAATCCACGTTAAATAGTCTTCTACGTTCAAGTTTGATTACAAATTATTTTTTCACTCGACCCTCATTTGTTTCATTGTTTTTGCTTACATTTTGAAGTTCATTTGTCGCCAAGTATTTAATTCCTTGCCCTTGCTCCACTTAAAAGAGAAACTCGATATTCAGAGCGTACAGCTCATAAATATAGTTGCTACACTGTAACTCAAGCTCGATTTAGTCGCTTTATTAACACATCTTCTTAATGCTTTAATAAAAGTACAAATCCAAATAAAACTGGCAATTAGTGAACTTAGGCAGCCACGATTTAAACCAAAGTGAAAGTTAATGATTAGAAACAGTATCTAAGTACCGTGTTCCATTTTACCTGAACTGTACAGCTTAGCCATTGATGCTTCTTTTATGCAATCTTTTCCTTCGTCCCTCAAACGAGCCGCATTATAAGTTAGCAATCTGGCACATTCAATTTCGGTAGCCAATCTTGCAATAGCATGTTGCATGGCCTAGTTAGGAAAAGGAGTTACTTTCTTCCTCATACACATCTTATCATCACCTTTCATATTAACTTTTCAACTCATGATTTCTCACAGAAAAAGTAATAAAAAAATCTGCATATCATACGAATTTTGCTCCTTTTTGGACTTTTCCTGGTGAACTTGCTTAAACAAACAATTTTAGTAATACTACAACACTTACTTGGAAATCAAAGAGAGACTGCCCGAATTGTTTTCTTTGAATGACATAGGGGACGGTGACATTGAGACATCCCTGCGCTAAACCAACCATCTGAGCGGCTATTCCAATGCGACCTTTATTCAATAAACCGATTGCCAGTTTGTACCCTTGCCCAAGTTCACCCATGATATTTTCCTCTGGAACCTGAAAAGCCAACAATTAAAATCTTACACGCACCACCTACATATGGAAAGCAGAAAATGTAAGAATGAATTTGCTAAGACTATATTTTATATCCAAACAGGACAGAAAAACCATACTCAAAATAATCATACGCACAATATATCATTCGAAGTAATAATCAGTAATGGCTAATATTGAGTTTCGGGACCACCAGATTTCGGTGATCTGCCCATTTCATCCATCAAACCAATTAGGATGAGTCTTACGTCCGGGCTAGGTGATCGTTTTAGGTTGATTAGCTATTTTCCACGTGTTGGACTTTCAGTCGATCAGAGGTCCACAAAATAGGTAGCCACTAAACTTAATATTCACCTCGGTAATTAATTACTGCAATTTTTAAAGTGCCATTTCCAGTCAAAATATAAAAGCTACAACAATAAATACTCAGTGCATCAGGCCTCGAGTTTCACATGGCCTCCCAATTCTATCACACACTCGTAAAATATACATTCCAGAGAATCATACTCCACAGCACATAGTTTACCTAAATAAAAATTTATACACGAAACATTTAAAATTAAATGGATTTAAACTATACTTCACTTATATCTCTTGCATCACACACACACACACACACACACACTCTTATTCTCCATGGGGTGAGTACAATGCTTAAACTTGAGACCCGGAGACATCCAAATCAATTATGCAAACAAAGATCAGGGATCACCACCAGAAATAAGGTATCACCCCAACCACAGGGACCCAGCGTTACCTTTCATACAATTCTATCATTATTCATTCAATTTGTTTTACACTAATCATACTTCTCAAGTATTGTAAGGTTACGATAGTTCGCTGTCAAAATTGGCAAGTGTCTGGCATCCATGTATCAGTGTTGGCACCTTTGAAAAAACTATATAGGCCTATAGTCATTGACTATCAACCTGGCGATCTGATGAAAACTTCCTATCCGATTTACTGCCTTGGTTAACTCCAAAAAACCTACGCTTTTTCGCTATAAAAAGGTGCGTGTAGGTGTAGGTCTTCAAACGACCTCGTTGGTTAGTTTTTGGTTAAATTATTAAATTAGTTTGCCTTCGTTATTACGCGTAACCCATGGCAAGGAGATAAAATACCTGTAGGTTACTTACCTTCTGTTTTGTTGAATCGACATATGTTAACTTAAATCGGGCAATCCTTTGCGGTTGCCTACATTCTCGTTTGTTGATGTAGGCTATTAGGCTTTGCAAGGCGTCTGTTGTAATCAATCAACACAGGCAATTAAATCATTGTGCCTAACTGTTTCACTGGGATAGGCCTATCCTATTAATTTATTCACTCAAAACTCGTAGAGAGAGTAACACACCTTCCTCGCCTAAAGCAATGCTTCCCTCTAGGCGAGCTCCGCGTTATAAATTTCCTTTGATTGTGTTTCTTTTTTTGCTTACGTTAGTAGACTGAAAATCACCAGACGTATAATTACATATTTTCGTTATTTCTCTTCTCGAAATAGTTTTGACAAGTCAACGATGGAAAGTTTGGTGCGAAACTACATTCTCGTAAGTCTTGTTTGTTGTCAATATAGGCCCAATGTTTATAATTTCTTTTGTTCTTTAGTCCTACCTATGGTAATTTTCCCTATTCCCAACGGGCTTCATCCCAAAACAAGAGGAATTTGTAGTTATACAATAAATTAATATTTTGTATTACATTATGACAAAAGGTACTGTGTTGTAGGCTTATTTATGCCTGGGGTTAAAGTAGGTATTGCTGTAAACTGTAATGTAAATTGTATAACAGGCGTGTATAGTTTGCCCACAACACCAACACATCTTCATGTAATCCTCTTGCTGCATTTACACTCGCGTACTACCTACTTGTTTTTTTTATTGCGCCCTTTTGCTACGCAGTAACTAAAAAGCTTTTTATTTAGGCATCAAAAACTATAAAACACTCGCATTAATATCGGTTAAAATAAATTTTAATAATGATTTTATATATTACGGGATCTTAGTAAGTAAATGATGATCTTACTTTAGGTAATTAATAAAAAATTGTTTTAGATTTTGTACATGGTACATTTATATCCAAGAGCTGACTAACTGCTTAGTACAGGTTGGCCTACTTGGCAGAGTAATTAATTTAAAGGTAAGGTATCGAAAAACTTACAACAACGTCATCGAGATGTACAGAACAAGTATGCGAAGCCCTGAGACCAAGTTTATCTTCTTTGGGTCCGACCGACAATCCAGGAGTGCCAGCATCCACGAGGAAGCAAGTGATTCCTTTGTAACCCTAAAATAATACTTTAACTGCTTGTACTCGGTTAACATCCTTAAGCCCTAATTTACATAGAAATGAGTAGCACAACGTGATTTTCACTTTAAAGCATAACGCGGACACTAACTGCAGCATTATATATTACACAAGGAAAATGTGATAGCTTACAGCACTTGGGTTTGCGTTAGCCATGACGAGGAAGACGCCAGAGTGAGAGGCAGATGTAATCCACATCTTGGTTCCGTTTAAGATGTAATTAGATCCGTCTTTCTTTGCCACTGTCTTCAAGGCGAAGGCATCTGAACCAGACTCGGCTTCTGACAGGCAAAAACTGCCTGTCTTAATAACGAATGACAAAGAATATTAGATGGAAATGTAATTACGGCATGGACATTATACTGAAGATTTTAAGTTAACCAAACTTGCAATAACCTCAGAATCCAGTAGATTATCGTATCGTGTTCATCGAAAGCCACATTAAGGCAGCAAAATTAATTTTCATGCCATTTACCAAGTTTAAGTAAGGGGTCATTCAAAAACCACATGGTCCCTTTTCGGGTGGTTTTCACCCCCCCCCCCCCTTGTGGTCATTTGTGGCTAATGACTTAAACCCCCTTCCAAACCCACGTGGTCTTCTGATGTCATCCCCACCCCTTCTTAATCTTATGTAAATTAAAATGCAAATTAAAATAAAGTAAATTAAAAATAATCAAATTAAAAGTATGGCCAATTTGTGTTTCATGAACATTAAAGATGCGAATCTTGTAGAATTTTTCGAAATAAAGGTACAGCGAATTTGTGTTTATAAAGATTAGAGTCTTCTGGAATTTTCTAGAGTTTACGTATATATATATATATATATATATATATTATATATATTATATAAAAAATGTTATAAACAGAATATTTTAATGCTTAGTATTGGCCACGTGGTTAAACGTCAAGACCCCCCTCTCCATGTGGCCCTTAGTGGTCAAATAAGGAACCCCCCCTTTTATGGACCATGTAATTTTTGAATGGCCACTAAGAGATATTGTGTACATAACAAAGGTAACATTCACTCACATATTCAGAAGCAAGTTTGGGTAGATATTTGTCTTGTTGTTCTTTAGTTCCATATTTTGTGAATGCCGTATTAAGCAGCGTATTTTGTAAATCACACAGAAGGCTAACAGAAGCGTCAAATTTAGCCAGTTCCTCAATAGTAAGAATGGAAGTAAAGAACGTAGAGCCACACCCACCATACTTTGGATCAATTTCAACTGCCATAAACTGAAAAAGCGACATTTCACAAAAATTAATGAAATAGTTATAGTGAAAAGCGATACAAAAAAGCGAGAACCAATCGATAAATAAGGTAAACAAATCCTATGTTAAAGTCAATGGAAATCCATCGGCAGGGGTTCTATTCCCAGTGCGGGTAAGCGGCGCCCAGATCACCCAGTTCATCCTTCCATAAGAAAAAATTGGCAAGTAAATGGGCACCCTGGGTAGCCTAGTGGTTCAAGACGCTAGGTCGTGAGATCGAGTCCGCACGAAGACTTTGTAATTTCTGATTTCCTTAGTGGGGCGTGGTGGGGTGTAAGCTTGACCTTCGTCAGAAGGAACAATTCGGGCAAAGCAAGATTCAGGTGTGTGTGTGTGTGTATTATATATATATATATATATATATATGCACTAAAATCACAGAACACGATCTTATTAATAAGCAAACAACCACAGGGAAAAGGAAAAAGAAACACTAAATCCGAGCGCTTTCGTGATATATTCACATCTTCAGGGAAAAAGTTTTTCCCTGAAGATGTGAATATATCACATAGGCGCTCGGATTTCGTGTTTCTTTTTCCTTTTTCCTGTGGTTGTTTGCTTATTAATAAGATCGTGTTCTGTGATTTTAGTGCATATATCGAGTGAGGACCATGGTGTAGTGGTTATCATATCTGACCGGCAATCGGAAGATCCCGGGTTTGATTCCCGGGTGGTTACTTCATTTTTTCATTTGTTCGTTCTCCCTCCTCATCTTGCGTGGAATGTTCTCCTTACAAGCGTCATTCTTTACGATATATATATACGACGAATTTCACAAGTAAACACATGAAATTAATAAATGATGCACACCCACATGGGAAAATAAAATTTATTTCAAATTCTTTTGTGTATTTAACACCACCTCATCAGGACCAAGCATCGGAAGTGGTCTGGACCAGTTCAGAACACTATTTTTTGGTTTCAGCAAGTGTACAGTGTGAATTTTAGTTAAACTACTTACTCGCTTTAATATGGAATATAAATAACGACCGAATAACACGTTTCTCGTGCAATTTGTGACTTAGCTGTGCAAAGCAAGCATATTTCGATTTTAGACTAGTCCAAAGATCTCAGGTGCATTATGTATACAGTATATAGTTATATAAAATTATAACTTTGGAGCGAATAAATATTTTGTAATTCATCAGGAGATTCACTCATAACAGACGAGGAATAGAAATACACACATTATTCCTCACCTTAGTTTGTCTTCATCTCAAAAATCACTTATTTTCATAGGTCTGAAAATCACGGAATAAACTAAGCTTAGATGTTAAAAATGTTTCTAATGCAAGTGCGTTTAAAAGCAAGATGAAATCAATCTTAATAAAGGAATATTAAAATTGTATGAATGTATTTCAGGTTTAAATAGTTACTTTTTAAATTTACTATAAACCAAGTACAGAGGGTTTCATAACTATTATGTTCACCAGGATTTATTGTATACTGCTAAGAGAATTCATTTCTTATGTCGACCACAAGTTCGTCTGCATCTCTTAAAAAATTACCCTATATACTGTAACTATAAACCTCGCATTATCTTACGTAATCATAATTAATCATATTTATATATTTTATAATCATAAATACTGGGTATGTTTTACATAATGATTAATTATAATATTTATACTACCAAATCGTTACTCCTATATATGAAATGCTTTTAGCTTATAATTAATCTATGAGCCAAATAAAGCCTAAAGTTTAAGGGCCAAACTACGCAGGTAGAAATAAAATATATTCCGTTAAAAATTACTGTAATACTGTAAACTGCAGTACTGTAATATTTATTTTTACCAATAAGGATTAACACACACACACAGTTTTGTTGGATGGAGTACATAACACATTATTTCAACTCACCCCATTATCAAAAAGTCCTCTAACTAGGGATTCATCCAATTTGGTTTCTTGGTCCATTTTATTAACTAGAGGAGCAATTACATCTTGTCCAAACTTGGCAACTTAAAAATAAATAAAAAATATCAACATATCCACTTAAATCATAATGTATAAATTTCCAACAAATCTAATATTAATCACTTATCAGACAGGGTGTATCCAATAATATTTAAAAATTTACTATATACCTTACAGACAATGGAACTGATTTTCAATGTATCCCATTTTTTCTTTAGACCGGCTCTATTTATGTACAAGATTCTTTGTCCATAATTTATGCCAGTTTTCACTATATTAATTAATTATGTTTATTTTAATTACAATTTTTATTTTATTTTTTACAGCTCATTGTAGTTATGAACATGGAACATAGTTTATTTATTATTAAAAAAAAATAACTGTCCCTATATTTCATTCTTAATAAAATATAGGCACACATGATGAGCTTTGCTATTTGTTCTTGAGGACAATCATCATGGAATATGTGTAGCCAGACATTGAAAAACTATATGGACAAGGGTGTGAAAATACATCAGACATCACAAGAAATTGTACTTATTTATAAACAAACAAACAAACAAAAACAAAGTAAATAAATACACAAATGAATAAAACAGAATATTACTTAATTTGAAATTTTAACAATAATTCTGAAATAATTATTAAAAGATGACTAAAATAGTTTTAGGTATTGTGCAGTTATTAGTTATATAAAAAGGAATAGGCAATAATTAATATCAATATGCAGATCAAAGTTGATTACGATATTTCACATTCTCACATATAAATAAATAAATAAATAAATCTACAATAAATCAATTCTCACGTATTACTATTAATGCTGTGATAACAACTAGTGATACAGGTTTTATCTTGGGATATGGGCACACACCAACCATTATTGTGAGAATGTTTTGCTGATTAATGTTGTGCATATAAACACATGTGTGTATTCATATACAATGATAGAATCAAGATGCAGTTATTCTCAATACAATATAATAATATATTGTAAATGAAAAGTTATTATCCAGTAACCAGTTGCAAAAATAAAAATAAAAACCTATACATAGGCATATAATGCATATGCCTAGTTATGCCACTGATCATGGGGTCTATTTACTTTTGTATACAGTCTGACCCCACAAATCTGGGATTCTATAATCCAGGCCATCGCTATTCCCAGATTGGTTTTTGGACTGGGAAAAATTTTTTAAATTTAAAAAAATATATTAAATATGAAGGTAAACTGAACAAAAGTGGTAAAAGCATTTGTAATTTTTCAGTTTAAACATTTTTATAAAGTTTTATAACAGTACAGTAACATATTTAATACTGTATGTAATATTAAATATGTACTGTACTGGAGAGAGTGAACAATAGTTAGAGAATGTGAATGAACATAGCATAGTGCGCCAGTAAAAAAGAATGGTCTGTTTAAAGGGTTTTGTTTTTGTGTCATATCTTTACATTTGATGCATACTACACACTACCAAGTGTGCAGTAACTGTAAGGAGGAATGGCCAGCCTTGGGGCATTCAAAAAGGTTAGTTTTATACAATATTATTATTATTATTTTGTTCTCACATCTATTTAATTGTTTTCAGGTATACAGTACAGTACTTCAATATTTTCAGGGGCAATTTGGGTCAAAATCATGGTCTTCCTTTATAAATCATAAATCACAGAAGCCCATTCTGTTAATCTGGGTAGGTCATCATGCTCTATTATCCCAGATTTGAAGGGTCTGACTATATACATACATACATACATATACACATATATACACACACACATTGTTAGAATTCTGTATGAGCATGGGTAGGCCCGTAAGCCAGTGCTTAGCCCAGTCCATGGGCTGGTTATGGGTTGGAAATACAGTTTTTGGCCATGAGCCTGGGTGGGTATAGGCTTCAACTTTTTTCAAATGTGTGGCAAATGATAAAAAATTTAAAATTTTAATTTAAAATATTTTGAATTACAAAAAAAAAATATGCTCCTAACATTAATTTTACAGTTGCTGCTTGTCATAATACTGGCTTGTATATACCATACCTACCGATACTACCTATTTCTTAGTCAAAAGAAGAAATACAACAGTCCCAAGATTAGAAATTAGATGCCAAGATTACACTAAAACTGATACTGATTTATCTCTCTTCAGCTACTGAAATTATAATGGCATATTATTATTATTATTATTCTCACATACTTTACTCATGAACATACGCATAAAAAGAGGTCCAAAAATCTATCATAATCATAATACTTTTATTTAATGTAAAAACTGGAATGGTATGTTCTAAAATTCAGTCACTTTACTCTTGACTGCCAATAATTAAAAAATAATAATAATTAATAATAATCTATAGCAAAAAATTATGTAAAAACTAGAATGGTTGACAACATATTTAATACACTTTACTGAGGAAAGGTTTCCAGCAATAGTGACACTATAAAACACTACTGGCAGTTGTTCTCAATCTTCAGTCAGCTCATACAAACTTGCTTTTTAATTTAGTCCCCATAGAATACAAAAAAATCATTTATTCTTCAACAATAAGTTATGTATGACATGTTCCTAAAATAAAATTAAGCATTAAATTGATAAATTTCAAAAAAGAAAAGCAATCATCAGTTAATCTGCGTAAATATAATAAAAAAATTGTAGTGGAATTTGTATGAAAACACAAGGTATATGTATTAGTCAAATCTCTTTCTCAGGAGTAAGAGTTTCTCCAGAGAAAATATGGTGGGCACAGAGCCTACCTGTTATATTTTATAATTTAACCTATGCTACTTCAGCAGCAATACAATGAATTTAAAACACAGTTTGGCCCATGCTTATAGCAGTACAGTTTGAAAATCTGCTTGAAGATTGCTGTCTACAGTATGGTATTATAAGTAGTACCAAAGTTAACTTATGCCTGGTATGGTAAGACTATTGGTTAATTTTGATTTGCTTCTGTCTGAATTGTTCATTCTGACAAAGGGCAAGCTTGTCACTCCATCTTAGACCCAACCATGGGTGGTCAGAAATAACAGTCCTCACCAAGACTCAATCTCACAACCTCCAATCAGCAGCTGTGTCTTAACCACTAGGCTACCACAGGTATCCATTTATCTACCAACCAATTTTTATTGTGTGGAAGGATGAACAGCTGGGTTTTGCTGTGGGCTGATGGATTCATAATCAGTGATGCTAACCACTACACCACTGAGGTGCATCTGCTATTTAATTGAAAGTTCAAATAGGTCTACTTCAATTTCTTAAAACCAGGTAACACTGATGGTTACTCATCTTGATGTGTACTCACTGATTTTTCTTTAAACTACTACCTATACTAGATTAAAAAACTTTTAGCACAACTATAATCTGTAAAACCAATTTCCAAGAGCTATATTAAGTTCATGAGCCTAAGGGATGATTTTTTTTATAAAACTAAGCCCAATTAATATGTCATAACCTCTTAAATTAAAATCATTAAACACAGACAACTAAACTATCATGAAGGACTAGCAATATAGTACCCATGTCTTTTGTAAAATTGCTTTTAAGCTTACCAGTTTCACGCATCATATTTTCTTCCTCACTCAAAACTGTTAAAGGCATTATTTTGCCTTGATGTGAAGTATTTATGGATGGACTTGTTTCTTGTTGACTGGACTTTGAAATACCAGTAGAAATAAATCTTGGGAAAGACTGATTGAAGCATCTTTTGGCTATGTTCTTTAAAAAGAAGAAAAAAAAAGAGCACTAATAACATTATATTAACCAGTTCTTGTTCCTAAGAACATATAGTATATACAACAGTAGGCTCACGATATTTTGTGGTTATAACGATTTTTGTACTTTATGAAGCCCTAAATTACTACAGTAGGGTCTTGAGAATCCAGAACTCAGTAATCTGAAAGTTTTGGTGAGCCTGTGCTAGATACAGTGATGCCAAGTGCCCAGAAAATGCTGGCTCTCTCCAGAGTTTTTCTCTTAGAAAGTAATAAAATCAGAAATTCTTACCCAAATTGAGAAATTTTGCCTCAAATAATCATTTTTTTATTCAACCTCCAGAAATTGTAAAGGTAAAATACACAAGTTTTCTCTTGGGGATGTGGCAACACTGGCTAGACAGTTTACTGGGTACCATTGTTGTGAACAGTGGAATCTGTGAATTTGTACTATTTATCTTTAAATATCTGTGTAATCATTATCAATCTAATCTTTAATTATGTCTAACACTGCACATAAAATTACTAATACTGTATTCTTTTAGTTTTTCTTGATTTATAGGTAATTTACATGCAAGTCTCAATAATCTGAAAAACTTGCTAATCCTAAACTTGTCTGGTCCCAAAGTATTCAGATTAACAAGACCCTACTGTACTTTTTTTTAAAAAAATACTTCATGAGTGAAGCTTGCGAAGTATTTAAGAAAAAAGAAAAAAGTAGTAATTTAGGGGTTTGTGAAGTACAAAAATTATTATAACAAATCATGAAATATCGCGAGCCTATATATATATATATATATATATATATATATATATATATATATATATATATATATTTATTACACACAGGGTGGTACAAAAGTTGCACATCATAGGAATTTTCAGTGTTGACTAGATTTTTTTTCTTTTAAGTAGGGGATGGCTGCGAAATTAACAATAGATGAGAGGGTGGGCTTGGTTTTAATGCAAGAAACATTAACCTTTATTAATAATAAAATAAATATAATCATTTCAATTTACAATGACATGAATAATTTTAAAGCTCGACTATTTATTTAATTTAATTTGGCCCTTAAGCTTTAGGCTTTACTGGGCTCTTATTAAAAATAAATGGCTAATTATTATTAATTAATAATAAATAAATAAATAAATAAGTAAATAAATATTATTAATAGTTAAAACATATATTAATCTTAAATTATCACTACTGACATGACAAATACAAGGTCACCATTGAAGGCACTATACCAATACCATACAAAGAAACCAATATTATACATGAGAGATAAGAACTGAACAATAGGGCAGCTCATTTTTACACTTTTTTCGATATTTGATTGGGGGTAGTGCGGAAAAGTTGCGATTTGGAGAGAAAATAAAGTGTGTAAAATTTTTTTGATCTACGTCAATACCTTCCGGTGGTGGCGAGTCCTTAAAAATCAAAAAATAGGCCTAACGGGGTAGATTGGAAAATGGTTTTAAAGACTTACAATATAAACAATAAAAATTTCAGCACAATCTGTTAATAACTTCCGGTGGCGTCTTAGCCGTTAAAATATCCAAAATATTGATTTAAAGCAAGTTTTAACATGATGTTATACAAATGTTAATTCCGGTATATTTCTGTGCAAACAACCCTGAGAACACTATTATAGGCTTGAATAAATTAATAGCAGTCATTGAACAATGAACATTATATAAAAATTATATAAAATTATATAAAATTTTTGTGTGTTTTTAGGTCTATTTTTCGATTTTTAAGGACTCGCCGCCACCGGAAGGTATTGACGTAGATCAAAAAATTTTTACACTTTATTTTCTCTCCAAATCGCAACTTTTCCGCACTACCCCCAATCAAATATCGAAAAAAGTGTAAAAACGAGCCACCCTACTGAACAATCCCAAGAAATGTGTTTTTAATACTAGATTACATGATATGAGAAATTAATAATTAGTAAACAATAGTAATGGACATTAATCCTAGATTTTTATTAGTATGCCATTATTAATCAGGATTTCAACTTGGTTTTAAACAAATTTACATTCACAATATTTTTTATATCAGCATTTAAGTCATTCCATAGTTTCAATCCAATGAAAATGGATAGTTTTTGAGATGAAGACAATCTAAATTGAGGTATAACAAGCTTTGATCTATTTCTGGTCTAATACGAGTGGATTTCTTGATGAGTTACAAAATATCTATTTACCCATTATAAATTAATGATTTTGTTCTTACACTTGTAAATAATGTGCCAGTTTGGTTATATCATTGAGCTTTAGTAGGTTTAGCTCTTTAAATAATGTACTAGAGTGATCAAGGAAATCAGCATCAGATGATAACCTTATTGCTCATTTTTGGATGACAAAGATACCATTTAATGCGTTGTTAGCAGAGTTTCCCCAAACAAGGGTGCAGTACATTATATAAGGAAGAACAAGAGTATGATAGAGAGTCAGTAAAACTTGTTTAGGGACTACATTTCTAAGTTTAAACATTATAGCAACGCTCCTTGAAATCTTTTTTGCAATATAATTTACATGATCACTCCACTGCAAATTCTTATCTAGCATTACACCAAGAAATTTTGTTACAGTACACTCCTTTATAGCGATTCCATTAACATTAAGTTCATCAAGATATACATTTCTTTTATTAGTAAAAATCATGAAATTTGTTTTACTGGTACTTAGGAAGAGTTTATTGGTAGTCAACCATTTCATTACACTGATGAATTCCAAATTAAATATATTCTTAGCTGAATTAACATCTTTGCAAAGAAAAGAGACAGTTGTATCATCTGCAAACATTATGAAGTTCAGTATATCAGATGAATGTGGAAGGTCATTTATATATAATAAATATAACAGTGGACCCAGAACTGAGCCCTGTGGCACACCATGTTTGACAAGCATTTTAGTTGAGCAAAACTTATTTACTGAAAAAAAATTATATCTATTAGACAAATAACTTTTAAATCAATCACTGATTGCTCCTCTAAAGCCTTAACAATATAATTTATTAAGTAGAATATTATGGTCTATTACATCAAATGCCTTACTCAAATCCATAAATATTAATATCATTATACCAGGTACCACAAACTGAGGAATCAGTACAAAATTTAAATTCTGTACCAATTCATCAATTTGTAGTACCTGGTATTCCATGTGTTAAAACCAAACTCACACTCTCAGCTATTGTTAATTTCACAGCCATCCCCTACCTAAAGGAAAAAATAATATTAATATGGTTAACACTGAAAATTCCTATGATGCGCAACTTTTGCACCACCCTGTATATATATGTAAGGAGTCTCCATCACCTAACTATTCTTTCAACTGATGTTTCACTTCATCAACTTTAGCTACCAGTACCAGTCCCAATTAATTTTTACCAACTTTCATATTACAAAATGCAAGAAAAAAATGTCAAAAAACAACTGCTCTTCAAAACCAACATGGTCATTTTTATTAACAATGAACTCGGTGGAACTCTCGGTGTAAAAACCCTATTTTTCTATGTGCCCAGTATGTACTGCAGTAAGTTACCTCTCTCTCTTCCTGAGTCAATCTGCCTGATGTTTCTTTTTAACAACTTTTCCCTTCATCAACTGACCTGACCATACAATTAAGCAAGTTAATAAAGACAATACTGTATTACACAGTTTGTACATTAGGGTGTTTCACTCATACAGAGGAAAATATCAAAGGTCAATATTTTTCTCCACTTTGCTTGTGCTTTTATTCCTTTTCATGTAAGGAAGATGTGCACCAATTTTGAAAATGATTAAGTGATATTTAGGGGTTGCACACATTTGAACCTTTTATATAATAAACAATTTTCTTCAGTGTTACGAAAAAATTCTCCTTTGGAACCATGGAAAATGAAAAACTCTAATAATAAAATTGGAAAATTCAAATCAATACACACTACAATACTTACAATTTAATAATACAAAATTTTTCTTCAGTGTTACAAAAGAATTCTCCCTTGGAAGCACAGAAAATAAAAAACTCTAGTATTAAAATTAGAAAATCTGAATCAATTTTTGAATTGGTACAAGGATGTTCCTGCTTTGGTTCTTTTTGGCATGTCTTTTCGATGATGTTCAACAATCTGCAACAAGAATTGTTTTTGCTTCTCGTCCTTGACTAATTCATTGAATTGCTTGATTAATGCAATTCCCCTCTCCTTTGTGTCATTTACGACTTTCAGCACATTGACTGACTCTCTCAAGCCATCATTTTTGGTGTACTCCTCTACATTGTTGACATCCCCGATGCCAAAGTTGTCGAAGAATGTCTTCATCCTTTGAGTGACGAAGTTGCTCAGATCCTTGCCATCAAAAGTCAGGTTTTTCCACTCAAGTCATTTGAGTTCCTTCCTCAATGCAAGTTTGTTCAAGGCCTGGAACATCTTTTCTTTCTCATTTGGTGATATCCATTCATCAAGGAAAGCCAAGCCAACTAGAGTCTCTGAGAGATACTAGAGATGCCTTTTGGCAACTCTCAAGGCAGCCTGGCCCAGGTCCTTGTTCGGATATGAAATCAATAGTTGAATCATGTCTAGGTCATTTTTCAGGGCCCACCTACTGACCATTGCCTCATGCCAGAACCAGACATAAATGAAACACATAAAAAGGGCCACATCGTGCAATCCCTTCACCTCTTGGTCGGTGAGTTCCAGTTGCTCCTGGAACAAGACCATTTTCAGCACATAGCTTTTGCCATCCACCTGGCTTGATGATGGGCTCCTGGAGTCCTGAAGGAGAACTCAGCTCCACCCCAGCCTCCAAGGAAAAGGAGTGACGGCTTGAGGAGTTCCTCATAATCTACTCTTGGGTGACGAACTTTCAATGACTCCACGAAGATAACTCATCATCCTGATTCGTTCATCTTCCAAGTACCTAGTGGCTGGCTCTTCTTCATCGATCATGGTTTTGAAACAATTTTTGTTAATAAAGTCCCAATGCTGCTGAAGTTGTCGAAACAACAGGATTTTAGGACCACTTGTTGGCCCCAGGGACTTATGAAAGACCTCCTTCAAAATGAGCTCATAAATGTGGTGATGGCAAGGCAACCACAAGTGTGACCAACCAAGGAATTGTTCAATCCTCATACATGCCCCTTGCAGAAGTCCAGTATTGGACGCTGTAGTGTCTAATGAGAGGCCAATGATGCAGCCCTGAATTCCAAATCATTGCAGCTCCTGGATGACAGCTCGAGCCATTTGTTCACCAGTACCATCCTGGGCAACAGGCACTCCAAGATGATACTCAAACTCCTTCCCTGTTACCACAACAGCTATTCTGTCTTCCAAGCTTCTAGAGCTTCCGCCAGCAGCTTGGGGTAGTAGCTTGCTGTCCCAGTGCAGAACTAAGAGAGGTGGATCTTTGAAGATTGACTTCTCAAGTTGTTTGGCCATTTTCTCTCGATACTTGGCACGTGCTTGATGAACAGTTGATAGCGAAATAATAATCTGTGATACATCTTGTTCGAGACTTTTAGCAGTTGCAATGAAGGAAGTGCTTGCTTGTCGAATGGAGAGTTGTTCTCTATCCCAAGTAGCCACAAGTGTTGGATCAAGTGTGTTCTTGGAAAGATGAAGTGACTTTGAAGCCAATGGAGCAGCAAAATCTTCATCATCATCTGTTGTCACCATTGAGCTAGAGGATGTGCTATCCAGCTTCATTTTCTCAGAGATCTTTTCAGCTTCTGCATGCTTTCGTTTTTGAAGCTCAAGTTTCTTGGCTGTTGCTTGTTTCCATTTGACAGCCATGGTGTGTTTCCTATCCACCCCAGCCATTGAAGAACTCATTCTGTCCTCCCTCTGGGAGGACAAGAAAACCTTGTCCTCTTCCGGAACTGAACTCATGCTCATCACACCTTGACAAGCGATGTTGAAAAGGTCAGCAAGGTCTCCCTTCCACACCTGATGCTTCATAATGGCTTTGTCCGTCTCTTTCAACTTCTCCTCCTTCAAGTTTTGGTACTCTTTGTACAGCTTTAGTATAGCAGCTCTAATGTTCTCCTCTGTCTTCAAGGGGATATTCGCCTTCATCCAAACTTCTTGAAACTTGATACTCAGACTTGATGGCAAGGGGGACTGTTTCCTTCAGCTCCAGGTGATGGTACATAAAGCAGAGGAGGACTTGCTCCTGGGATGGCAATCTTGCTCCTAAGAGCTCTTCGACTGGAGTCTTTTCAATCAGCCAGATCTTCTTTCTTTCCATTTTCAACACTTTTTGCATCTGTGGAAGAAAAGAAAACATTACAATATGTTGGAAGTTCGGATGTTCTCGAGATTTGGTTACAAAGGGTTAACCCTTTAATGACGGATGGTACCTTAAGGTCCACCAGAAATAATAATATAAATTGTACCGTGGCCAGTCGATTCGCTGATGAACATTTTGCCAACAGACATTTTGCTGACAGATGTTTCCCCGAACAGACGATTCGCCGAATGGACTGTCATTAATATTTCTATGACAAAATACACACACGTTATTAAAGGTTATTATTAAATGTTATTGAATTATTTTGTTAAAATATTAAATTATGTTAAATTGAGTTATAGATGCTTGACGTAAAAACATAGATACCTTTAAATAAATTTATATTGATAATACTATATAAAATGTTTATCTATATCTATATCTATATATATATATATATATATATGTATATATATATATATATATAGTTTAAGCTATTCTGAAACGTTTGTTCGTTTGTTGCCTTTTTTAAATCTTAGTAACTTATGTCTTAGGTTTTCGCACTTAAAATTGCAGTCATCCTGGAACTTTTACATTGTTCACTGTTCAGTAACCCACAATGCCTCTTCAATTTATTGATTCAGAGAAAGGCCATAAAAAGTTAGTACACCCTTAATGATTGGTTAAGTCATGATATTTTCATTAGTTTACTGTTAAAACATACGAAAATATCACGACTTAACCTAACCAATCGTCATTTTTTTAAATAATATTAGTAATAGTTTCTCTAGATAAATTATTGTAGTTAAATTGTATCTGCAGACTAATTGTTGTAGATAAATTGTTTCTTTAGACAAATTGTTGTAGACAAATTCGCCGGACACCGTCAAAGTGAATGCCATGGTCTAAAACGAAAGTTTTAAATTATACAATATACACCAAGAAAGAGATATATATATATATATATATGAAAATTATTTCACGAAAGTAACGTGAAAAATATTTATGATGAATAAAACCACAAAGGAAAGGAAACACAAAATAGTGCTCAAGCGCTTTCGTCTAATGACATCCTGAGGATGTCATTAGACGAAAGCGCTTGAGTACTATTTTGTGTTTCCTTTCCTTCGTGGTTTTATTCATCATATATATATATACACAGTATATAAAAACATTTTATATAGTATTATCGATATAAATTTATTTAAAAAAGGTATCTATGTTTTTATGTCAAGCGTCTATAACTGTCAATTTAACATAATTTAATATTTTAACAAAATAATTCAATAACATTTAATAATAACCTTTAATAACATGTGTGTATATTTTGTCATAGAAATATTAATGACAGTCCATTCGGCGAAACAGCCATCGGCGAATCGTCCGTTACAGCAAAATGTCCATTGGCAAAATGTCCGTCGGCAAAACGTCCATCGGCGAATTGGCCGGGTACCAATTGTACTACAATGCCTTGTTTCTATAAATGTTTCTACATGTTTATATACAGATGTCATTTAGTTGTCAGGAAAGGAACCCAAAATGTGTATCATTTCAGTGACTGGTTTCCAAAATATTTAGTTTTGAATAACAATAAAACCTATACATTCTGGTAACAAGTGTGACCACATATGCTGCTGACTCGTCTTTAAAGGGTTAAGGTATCAGAGGTGACATAAGTGTGCAACCTCTAAATGGTGTTCAATTTGCTTCAAATTTGATACATATGCTTTACAGATCATAAGATGTACAGGGAACAGCAGTGTAGTGAAATTCACAACTTGATAAAAGTGGAACACCCTATCGTACATACATAGTATATATATATATATATATATATATATATATATATATATATATATATATATATATATATATATATATATATATATTACATATAAAACCACCTGTAAATGATATTAAAGTATTAAACAACCAGTTTTTTCAACAAAAAATTGTATGCAGTATAGGGGCCTATGTAAAACACAATAAATCATCTTCAAAAAAAAATTATTCAAGTTATACTTTGAAAGTTTCCATTATACCAAAAATAATGTACCACATTTAATATTGACCACTTCATTTTATTTTAATTAGGCTCCTACTGGTATTTATTTTTTATTCAATCTCAAATATTTTGCCTATAAAGCTTGCACATACCCAGGGATGTAAAAAATACTAAAATATGTTACTTAAGTTCAAGTACCAGTACTTTATCAAAAAGTTACTCAAGTACAAGTAAAAGTATCCATCCTGAAATTTACTTAACCCTTTAAGGATGAAAGGTACAAATTGCTAACGTTTCAAATACAAGCATTCATAACTTAACCCTACAAAAAATTCAGGGCTTAAAGGGTTAAGTTAGAGTAAAAAAGTACCATATCTACTGAATAAAGTACTGTACTCAAGTAATGAAAACAAAAAGTACTCCCCTACAGATCTCGCAAACCATACTGGTACATTTATGTTGTGGGCCATGAGGTCTTTAAGCAAAATGCTGTATGTTAAGTTAAAGATTTGCCAAACTACATAAAATTGAGATATACAGCCAGGGCTGTGGAGTCGGAGTCAGAGTCATGGAGTTGGTCAATTTTGAGTGGAGTCGGAAGTGCATAGTTGGATGGAGTCGGAGTCGGTGCACATCCTTCAATTATAACCATAGCAGCCTAGGCCTAGGCATAGCTCAATTTTATGAATAAAACAGATTTAACTTAATGTTTTAATATATAATATATAATATATATAATATATAACATATAATATATAAATATAAATAATATATAAATAGTTGCTTATAATTAATAAGGATTATAATTAATTAATTAACATAATTAATAAGGAAATTTAAAAATTTTGTACTAGCAACCCTAAATCTTTTCAGATTTTTTAGATTTCAATTTGATAATTTTGATAAGCATCACTGAAAGAAGATTTAATGGAAGCGATCCTTTTTTTAAGAACAAATTCAGTTTAGGTTAGTACATTTTGTTACGGATGTTTATAATAATACAAAAACATCTTATTAATTTGCTAAACCAATAATAATCTTATTTTGTTTAAGTTTCAATCAGTTTGTATTTTGGGATTTATTGTAATTTTTGAATAAAGAGAAAAAAAGCCATTAAGGCATAGTTACAGCCACTAAGTAACCTGATGAGTCATGTGGTGGTGACGAAATGCCTTGTTTATGAATCTCCATTGGCCTAATAAAGCTAATCATAATCAATTTGGCCTTAACATTCCATCGGAGTCGGAGTCGTAATTATACAAATCAGATTTCTGGAGTCAGAGTCAGAATGTTAAAATTTTTGGAGTCGGAGTTGGAGTCGGCAAATTTTATCACCAACTCCACTGGATACAGCAGACATTGTAGTGACACAGAGTTCTTGTTAAAACCTTTCATTTTAAACAGTTCAGAGAGATATGCATTATCTTCAATGGAAATGTTGGACATCCTGGAAGATTCTGCAGTCTGCACACACAACACAAATACAACCTTGAAACTAACGTGGGAATAGAGTGATGCTTATGACTTGGCAAGGCACTAGCCTGCTGATGCATGTTATTGGCTGATTAAAATACTGCAAACAACTTTCAGTTTGACTGGCTGGCAGCTGCCACAAATTTGAGTTTTAAGAATAGTAAAAAAAATGGATAAAATTAATTTTACTTGAGTAAAAGTACAAGAGTTCCTCATTTTATGAACGTTCATTTTACATTTTTTTTTTATTAATGCCACTGAACAAGTAGGGAACACTTTTCACTTTACGCAGACATTTTTCAGATTGACATAATCACCAACAGACCTGTAACTAGTTAGTTTTGCGCCCAAGGCAAGATCATAAAATTGCGCCCCCCTATTTCTATAACACTACACAATCCTCTAAGTGGTAAATTTCTGTAGTGCATCATCGATACATTGTCCGCACAAGTCTTTTTTGAAGGGATTTCCATTTACAGAAATTTTCACGATGATTAGTTGAATTTTCATGTTCTACAATATGGTTTAAATTTTTCCAGTCATTAAATCCTGTTTTCTGATTTGCAATATTTGGTTTGGAAAAGTGCTGATCGAATAATATTCATGGAAAACAGAAAATAAAGTACTGAAAATTTATAGAAATGCGCCCTTTCCCTAATGGCATGGAGTGCTTGGGATAGTAGATACATATTTCATATAGTTTTTCTGCACCCCTCAGCTTTGCGCACCCGAGGCAAGTGCCTCACTCGCTTTGCCCTTGTTACGGCACTGATCACCAACGCAACTCAGAAAGAAAATTGATGTTACCATGTAACATATTCCTCATGCCTCCACAATCGGATGTAGTTCTGCTCAGTGTACTACCATGCAAACCCTGAAAAGGTTTAGATGTACAGTATTGGGTTTATGATGACATATAAGTTACATAGTGATTAGAATGCATCTTTAATATTTAGCTTTAAATCAATGGTAAAAACCATTTTCATTTTACGCAAGGATTTCCAGGAATGCATCCCTTGCGTAAAACAAGGAACTCCTATATGAGTAATTCTCCCAAAAATTACTTAAGTTATGGTAAAAGTACTTGAAAATATAAATACTTTTTAAAAAGTAGATACTAAAAAAAGTTACTTAAGTATGGTACTTAAGTAAAATTACTTCGTTACCTTTACACCCCTGTACATACCCTACTTCATACATTTTTTGTTATGCAGAGAGGAGGGGCCAAGGGCAAATGCCCCCCTCCCATAGAAGAATAGCCAAAATCAAGGTCTGGGGTTTTTGAGATGCCTAGACACTCTGCATTTGAAAGATGGGAGGTCATAGACAGGAGGAAAGATGGACTGAGGAAGATTGTTCCAGAGTTGACCAGTTGAGTAGATGAAAGATGAAAATACCAATTAACCCTTGCATTAGATAGTTGGACAGAAAAGGAATGAGAAAATGCAGTTAGAGAGTTCAGAAGAGCAATGTCCATTATGATAGCAATAGTAAAGAGGGTGTGAGGCAACATTGCAGTGAAGAGAGAGATATTGAAGACAATCAGTAAGCGACAGGGAATTGAGGAGATTAAAAGCCTTTGATTCCAGCTGGTCAAGTACGGCGGTGTGGGTTGAACCACCCAACACACGCTTTCCAGGAAAGATCACAAGAAAAGGAAATGCCAAGAATGTTGAGAGAAGAGGAAGGATTGATTTGTGTATTCAGAAAGAATACTTTGATTGCATTACTTGCTACTACATATAAAATTGAGCATAAATTCCAAAAGCCTGTAAATTGTAAACTAAGTTATGATAATTTATGGATTCACTTTTTTTATGCAGGAAAGAGGGGCCAAGGGCAAATGGCTGCGAAAGAGTGTCAAAAGTTAATCTTTTGACCTTGAAGTACCATGAAATAAAAAATTACTAAACATAATTTGAAGCCCTATCAATATATACTCTTTTGATTAGCGAAATACAATTTTGTCTTTTAGACCATCTATCACAGAGGCAAATATTCTGAATATACCTAATTTCAGCAATAAATGGACCAATTTCACAATAGTATGTACACATCAGTGACCCCACAGTAATTAAACTACCAAACAGTAAAAAATTAATTTTTGGCAGTTTTACTTACGCTAATTAATAATGGCTTACGCTAATTAATAATGTTAAATTAAGGTTATATTGGGGGAATCTAAATTATAAAGGGTGAGTTTGTATTCACATTTCTGGTAATTCAATTTATAATGCTTATCAATCAATGCCCCACCTGTCTTGCAATATCCTAATAGAATAAAAATATAGTTTTATGTTTTAAATCTCCATGGAAAATTTTTGATTTTTATAGGTTTTTAATTAGGCTCTTAAAAAATAATGATGGTCTTCAAACATTTTAAAAATATACATCCTGAGTCTTGATGAAAGTTGTGTCAAATTATACAATGCCTCTTACCCTTCCTCATGCCTATAGCTGTACGAGAGCATAAGAAGCATAAGGATAACTCAAAACCACCAGGGCATCTCAATGTTATCCTTGTCCAAAATAACAACCCAGCTACCCCATATACATACCATTATGTTTTACACTATAATAAAATAACTGTACAAAGAATCACAGCTATTTGCGAGATTTCCCTTCAAAATACATCTCAAATCACACTAATTAGATCCATGAGACTATCATTCATATGCATGCTAAAATCCAAGTTATTTACTGTTTATGACTAGGTTTACCCTAGAAAAGGGATTATAGGAATGTTTTCTTTTGAAAGAAGGTGTATCAGAGGTGATATGAATGAACTAGCTATACAAAATGTTCGTATTTCAGGAAAATTCTACCATATCTGATGCATCTGATAATGCACCTCCTATAACCCTATTTGGTTATAGGAGGAGATTGTAAACACTGATCAACCAGGGAAGTACTCCAGGGGGGGGGGGGGGGGGGGGGAGCATTATTGAACCTTGAAGACTGTTTTTGGCTTTCTTCTGTGGAGGGGTCACTTTTGCACGCATTCGCCTTTGGTCCCCTCCTTACTACATAATAATAATAAAAAAAAATCACTTTTCAAGCTAAAATGTTAGTTTTAAACATGGAGGGACCACATTTTAGATTAACAGTACCATTCAATGGATTATCTGGGTCATTTTTCTGTTTTCTACATATAGGATTTGGAGTTACTTCACTCCTATTTAAAATGCGTGTGTCACTTCTGCCAAACTTCTAACCTCTACTGGAGCCAACAGAGTCTGATGGAACTCAAGGGCATATTAAGGAAATTAGAAAATGGACTTGTAGACTGAATTGAATGTAAGAGAATACTTTTTTAATCATGAAGTAACAAATACTTGGAATGACTTGCCATATGTTATAATGTTTCAGACCAACAAAGACCCTAGGATCCACTCATGGCTGGTCTACCTAACTGTGTTTGTAATTGTGTATGTCCTCCGTGGTGGCGGAGAGGACCTACAATTTTACGTGGGTTCCGAACCACAATGCCTTAATTTTACTACATTAAACTATACCCAATCTATCAACATATGTGTCTAATCAATTTTTAAACATGTTTATAGACATGCTACTAATTACTTCCACCAGCAAACTATTCCAGCTATTTACTATTCTATGCGTAAAAAAGTTTTTGGCAACTGCTGTCTCGAACCTTCTACTTCTCAACTTATACCTGCTATTTCTAGTCCTATTATATTGAGATATTTCGAAAAAGCTATCTCAATCTACATTATTGAACCCATTCATAATTTTGAAAACCTGGATTAGATCACCCCTTAGCCTTCTAGCCTCGAGTGTAGTCAATTTTAACTCCTTCAGCCTATCCTCGTACAACTTTGACCTAAGCGACGGAATCATCTTAGTTGCTCGTCTTTGAACTCTTTCAAGTTTGTCTATATCTTTTCGCATATGCGGATTCCAAAATTGGATCACGTACTCCAAATGGGGTCTAACTAATGATTCATAAAGAGGAACTATAATATCGCATGATTTGTACTCAAAATTCCAAGCTATAAAACCTAACACTTTGTTTGCTTTGACCGCTGCTGTACTTTGTTTTGCTACTTTTAGATCACCAGTGACTATAACTCCTAAATCTTTTTCCTGCTCTATGCTTGTTAACTCCTTCCCTGACATACTATACGCAAAATTACCATTACGCGAACCTATATATAAAATTTTGCACTTATCAACATTAAATCTCATTTGCCATGTGACTGACCAATCAACGATTTTATTCAGATCTTCCTGGATTTTACCTCTATCTTTGTCATTAATCACCCTACCACCCAGCTTTGTGTCATCTGCAAACTTTGAAACTGTACCAACTAGGCTGACATCTAAATCATTAATATATATAAGAAAAAGCAAGGGGCCCAATACAGAACCCTGAGGAATGCCACTTGCTACATTAGCCCAACATGACTCCGCTCCATCAACAACCACCCTCTGTTTCCTACCTCACAACCACTCTTCTATTCAATTTATTACTACACCCCTGATTCCATGAGTCTTTTGTGTGGTATGGTGTCAAATGCTTTTTGAAAATCTAAATACACTATATCAACCACCCGATGACTTTTATGAATGAGTGTGTTTATAAATTATGTAAATAATATACATTTTAGCTAAGTTATGTAGGCTACCTCAGTAGCTAGCTCTGTAAATAGTTTTTTAATTTGCTAACTTCAAATTTGCAAAATTTTATTATTAAATACAGTATAGCTTTGGATCATTCATGACTGTGATAACCTCAATAGGCCCAAGTGACCATGTTTTCCAAATGTAATGTAATAGATAGAGTAGATATAAAGAAAAAATTGTCATTAGCAACTGACAACAGAACTAGAAGTTATACAAAAAATTGGGCAGCAAATTTCCAGAATCCAGATATAGTTCAGTGACAGAGTTCATAACTGCTTGGTAAGATATTAACCTAAATTAGTTAGGTCAGCTTAAGTTGGGGTTAGTTAAGTTAGGTTAAGCTAGGTTAGGTTAGTAAGTAAGGCTCATGGGCTGTCTCTGAATTGTATCTAGATTCTGGAATTTTACCAACTGGGCTAATATTCAATTTCAGGGAAAAGATTTTGGTAAAATCCTATTTTAATATGGTAAATTAAAGATGGCTGGAAGACCACATACACATTCAACAATTGTCAATCCACATTGAATATTACTACACTATGTTAGATTAATTGAATGCCCGGTTAGGTCAACTGTACGCCCTTGATGATTGGTTATATTAAGTCATGATATTTTCATTAGTCTAAATGAAAATATCATGACTTAACCTAACCAATCATCAAGGGCGTACACAGTTGATCTAACTGGGCAGTCAATAAATTAAATTCCAAACCTAGATTAATATGGTAAATTAAAAAATTATTCCAAAAACGTTTATTTTCATTAATTAAACTGGATATACTATTTTGATAGTATACATAATATTATTAACAACAGCGTTTTTGGAATTTAATTTACTGTATTAAAATAAGATTTTACCAGGATTTCTATGACTCACCAGCAAGAATAAGCGAGATTATAGTGCACTTATTAGTGCTTATTGCTCACCTCTAAATTAGTAAACTTTAATGTTGCTAAGTGTGGTTGGTATTTAAAAAGTTTATATATTTATCATATTTGTTTTTGAATTGATTAACAGTGGTAGAGTTCAGTATAGTAGGGTCATGCTCCACCAAGTTGTTCCATTGGTTCACAATTCTCTGAGTGCAAAAATACTTTTATATCTTTATTGCATTGTTTTTTGTATATTTTGGAGGGATTTCTGTTGTTTCTGGTAAATAAATTTTCAAAGTTAATGTTGTCATGTCCTTGAAGAATCTTAAAGGTTTGGATCATATCTCCTCTGTCTTCTTTGTTCTAGTGTAGTAAGGTGTAATATTTCAAGTCTTTCAGAGTATGGCAAATTTGCAATTTCTGGTACTAATTTAGTAGCTCTTCTTTGAACATTTTCAAGTTTGATCACATCTTTGCATAAATAAGGGGACCAAGACTGAATGGCATATTCTAAGTGTGGTCTTATGAATGTTTTGTAGAGGATCAGAAAGAGTCAATGTCTATGAAGTCAAAGGAAGATCTAATCAGTCCAAGGGTCTGAGAAGCTTTCTTGACTATGTTATGTACACAAGTTTCAATTTTCAAATCTGAGGAGTGGGTGACACCCAAGTCCTTTTCAATGTTGGTTTCTGTTAAATTTGCAGTGTTTATATAATTGCTGATATTATTAATTCCAAAGTGCATCACTTCACTTAAAGTAGTTTTTTGATTTATTTGACCACTCAACTACTTGGATAAGATCTTCAATGGTCTTGATATCTTCTTCTATTGCAGCTGGTCCATAAATTTTTGTCAAATAAGTTTCAATCCAGTTAAGTATATTGCCATCTATTCCATAACTGGCTAAATTTCTATAGAAGTCTTCTGTGAGGGATGCTGTCGAAGGATTTTCTGAAGTCTAAATAAATCACATCAAAGGGCATGCTGTCATCATACATTTTTGTCCAATCTTCAAGAAACTATCAGATTGGTGAGACAGGATCTTTTAGGGACAAAGCTGTGTTGAGAATTGGTGGCAATGTCAAAGTTGTACAGGTGAATCATAATTTCATTCTTAACAATAGTTTGGAACCATTATTTTAACAACTTGTAATACAATAGAGATAGGTCTATAATTAGATGTAGTTTTCTTGTCACCCTTTTTGTGAATTGCAGTTATTATAGCTGATTTCCAATCATGGGATAGTCTAGAACATTGTAGAGATTTATTAAATATAATTGATAAGGGCTTAGCTAATTGATCAATTTGAAGCAATTTTCAGTATCCTGGGATGAATGGAGTCAGGTCCAACTGATTTATATTCATTCAAATTTCTTAAAATTTTTAGACCTTTTATTTCTGCAATGTGGAGGTCTCCAATACTGTTGGTTGATATTTCATCAAGCACTGCTTCATCATTGTCACTGGTAAGTCCCGAAGATGGCAAATGTTGCATCATTCAGTATTATGGCAGTCATCTGGGTCCTCTTTAAAAACAGAAATGAAGTAATCATTCATTGCATTTGCAGTTTCTTTATTATTTTCCATCAGTTTACACTCTCAAATAAAAACCTTGGTAATTTGAGTTTTAATCTTTTCATTTTGATGGCATATTTGTAAAAGGCTCTTGTTTGTTTGTTTTCATACTTTTGACAAGGTCTTTTTCAAAATCACATTTAATTTTTCAAATGGCTCTAGCTGTTTTGTCTCTTTGATGTATACGTTCTTTGTATTTTCTTCTCAATTTAATTGCTTTATATCTATACCATGCACAGGCTTTTGCCTTCACTGCTCTGGCAGCAGCTTTATTATACCAGGGGGGTTTAGGTCCAATGTCATATTTATTATTCCTAGATTTGGGTACATTAATTTCAATAACATTATGGTATATGTTTGTAAAAACTTTCCAGGCTTCATTGATATCTAATGGTGAGAGGTGTTCTTCCCAGTAAGTTAAACTGAGTCTTTATATTATCTTCATCTCAGTTTATCTTGTATAGATGATTCAATATCAATATTAGCAATATATTCAAATTTCAAGATGGCATGTTCACTTTCACCTAATGGATTTTCCACAATAATACTATCTACCCAAAATGTATTTCTAGTGATAATTAAATCCAATAAACTAGGTTAATTAGTGCCTCTCACCCTCGTGAATTCTTTCACATTTTGGGTCAAAAAATTATCTAAGATTATTAACAAGATTAACAGAGAGGGAATTTGGCCCACCAAGACCTTGGAATATCTACCAATCTATATTAAGAATATTAAAATCTCCCACTATCAAAAGGTGATCAGTTTTTAGGGATGCAGCCTTACTTAATAAATCAAATAATAAGATGTCATTTTCCCTAACAGCTGCTTGAAATCTATAAATTAATCCAAAAATAATAATTTCCTTGTTAACATTTATAAACACACCATAGTGATTCATCAAATATAGATTCATTCAATTCAGCACATATTTCTAATGAGTAAGTATCCCTAACATAAATTATAAGTCCACCTCTTAATCTTGCACTCTCTTTTCTTATAAAACTATAACCACTTAAATTTAACTGATAATCGAGTATCAAATTTGTATACCAAGTTTCATTAACTGCTTTAACATCAGGTTTATTAATCTTAATTCTACTTTCAAACTCATTAAATTTATTAATTAGTGATTCTGAATTAGTGTACCAACATTGAAGACTTCTGACATTAACTTCACTAGATTTGTCTAATGTTGGTAAGGATGATTTACTATTTAGTTTTTTTTTAGACCTACAGTTAGGGCTCATTAAATTAACACGAGCTGGGTAGGCCTTATTTCCACTTTCATTATCAGTTACAATTTTAAAGTTCCAAATTTGAAGGTTCCTTTCTCCTGTAGCTAGTCTATCTTTTAGCTCATCATGAGCTTTTTTAGATAACTCTCATTGCTTCAGAGGATAATCTAGTGCAATGTACACACTCTGTTTCCATTCATTAATACCAGTAGCATTCTTTATATTCTTTGCAAATTTAAGGATTTCATATTTCCTGTCAACATCTTTTAGTTTCACACAAAGCAGTCTTGGCCTAGAATTGGGATTATCCCTGGGTTTGCCAAGTCTGTATATTTTTTAAATTTCATCACTCTTTTTTTCTAAGTCACCTGATAGACCAGTGTGAAATTGACACATCATGTCATGGTGAAACTTAACTCTGTCCGCAGAATTTTTCACTTAGGGACCTGTTCATTCCAACCAAAAAACACTAGGATCAATGAAAGAAATCCACCCCCAGCCTTCTTTAGTTAGCTTTATAACATATAAGGTTAACTAACAAAAATATAATGACCTAACCTACCAATCATCAAGGGTGTACAGTTGACCTAATGATTGGTTAGGTTAGGTTATGATATTTTTGTTAGTTAGCCTTATAAAGCTAATTAAAGGCAGCTGGGGGTAGCTTTCTTTCATTGATCCAAACACTATGTTATTTTTTTCTTTTCTATCTTTTCATTCATATATTCATTAATTTTTTCTTCAATAGTATCCATAATCACCTCTTCAATGTAAATAGGATTATGGAGTGGATGGATAAGTGGCAGATGCAATTTAATGTAGACAAATATAAAGTTTTGCATATAGGTTCTCGTAACAACAATTACACGTACATGATGGATGATAGAGAGTTAGCGGGCATTGATAAGGAAGTAGATTTAGGCATATGCGTATCTAAGAATTTAAAAGTTAGGAACCAGTGACTGGAGTCTTGCACAAAAGCTAATAGGATGTTAGGCTTCATAGCACGTAATTTCAAATTTAAATCGAAGGATATTATATTGCCCTTTTACAAGTACCTAGTCAGGCCTCAGAATATGCCATTCAGTTTTGGTGCCCGTATTTGCATGAGGATATTGATAGGTTAGAAAGGGTTCAGTGTCATGCCACGAAACTAATTCCATCATTGTGCAACAAGCCTTATAAAGATAGGATAAAAGAGTTAGACTTGCATTCACTCAAAACTAGGAGATTAAGGGGGGAGCTTATTGAAGTTTTCAAAATCATTAATAATATCGATAACGTAAATTTTGACAAACTGTTCACTTTCGATAATAGCAATACTCGTAATAACAGATTTAAGTTACGTGGCAGATGTTTCATTACTAATATCGCTAAAAACTTCTTTATGTTTAAAGTAATTGATAAATGGAATAATCTTCCCGCATCAGTCGTTAACTCTACCAGAGTTAATATGTTTAAGAACCATTTAGATAGGCATTTTAAAAATATTAACGTTGTTTAAAATAAAAAAAACAATTGGCAATAGGAGCTCTGGTGTTGGTGGTTGAGGATGAGTCTGTTGACGATAATGCCAGCAATGAAATTATTATTAAAAAAAAAAAAAAAAAAAAAAAAAAAATTAGATTAACACGAACGTAGATGTGGCTCATAGTGTAAACTAACCCACTTTTTGTTTAACTTTACCTACATTTTTTTGGTAATTATGTATATAGACACATTCAGTCATTTTACATACCAAAATACATTTTTCTGGTAGTATTTGATGTGATTTGTTCAAATCTGACCTCCATTTCCCTTGAAAATGAGATCCAACAAAGTTATAGTACTTTGAAGTTTGGCTCATTTTCAAGGGAAATGGAGGTCAAAATCTAAGCAAAACACATCGAATATTACTAGGAAAATGTATTTTGGTATTAATTAGAACGTGACAATACTCAAATTATCCAAATTATGCTAGTTAAAAATAAAAAAAAAAAGGATAAAGTAGTTTGGCCACAAAAAAAAAAAAAAAATATAAAACCTTATACCGATCAATTTGTGATGAGTGATCTTTACAGGGGCTCCACCCCCATACCCCTGAGACCTAAATTATACATGATTCTATTAATGAGCACTCATTTCCGCACAATTCACACTTACGGGTCGATGGTAAAATATTGTGTTTTGTAAATATTTCTATTGCCCAGGAGTCATTAGAATGCACTTCGTATATTAAATCCTCAAAATAATATTCACACCCTTCATATCATCATGACCAACATCTATGAAAAACTAACATAAGTGGAAGTAGTAACCTAAAAATCCTAGCTCATATATCATGTTTTCATGATGTCATCAGGCAAACATTGGAAGGGCAGGAAAAAAATGCCACAAAAATGTCATAATATTCAAATCTACATAATTTGGCTAGGACGCATCTGCGAACAGAGTGACTTATATCAAAATGCTGAGAAAATTATGCTTTAATATTTTATCATTATATTTGTTTTTGATATTCTGAATGTGACGATACTCATATTATCCTTTTTTTTCCTTTTCTTATCCCCTCTTTACTTGCATGTCTGTAACTCTCTTTACTTGCATGTCTATAGTTTGCATGGTATGACTGAGTTAAGACTGTTTGCATGGTTTGTAAGCGTTCTTATTTTACTACTTTTCATCTTTCACCCCTTTCCTATTCTCTTTGACTATTTTTCTGACTTGTTGGCAGTGGCCAGCGGATGATGATGGCGAGTCTTTTTTCTCTTTTTCTGAATGAATGTTAACCGACGAATGATAGGTGTTGCTACTTACTTAACCCCTTATTCTCTTCTCTTAACCCCCTATGCTTTCCTTTCTCTCAGGCTAACTTTAGAGTGGATCTTAGGGTCTTTGTTAGCCTTAGCTTCTGTAATCTGTAGATCATCAATTCTTTCTTCCAAATCCTTGATTTTTTTTTTATTGCAGTCATCACCTTGCCATCACACTCAGTACATAACTAATGGCAAATATTACTCACTGCTTTAATGGCCTTGTACTGCTATTTATTTTTACACATTTACAGTAGAACCAAACTTGACATCCCTCACAGCACATACTTTGGGCCAATCAAGGTGACTCTTATGTCTGGGCTAGGTTACACTAGGTTAGGTGGTCATTCTATGTTGGTTAGTTATTTCCCCACATCACCAATTTTCAGCCAGTCATGGTCTAAAAAACTGGTGGCTGAATATTTACCCAAAATTAGAAAGAATTGTAGGTTACACCTACATAACTTAAATAGGGTACTACTTCAGTTTTAGGGTGGTAGATTTTTTGAATGACTTACCAACTGCAGTAGGGAATAGTAGTGCAGGGTACAGTAGATGCTGGATTTAGTGTCCCCAGATACCATATTGTGTCTCGCCCAGAGTTGTTTGGTTTAAACCATAGTTTAAATCATTTAAAAAAAAAAAAAAAAAAAAAAAAAGTATATGAAGAAAAAATATAAGAATACAGGTAACCTTGCATTTATATTTTGTGCATGCATGTATTTTCATTAATCTAAACATAACCCCACTTGCATGATGGAGATCTATCACGGAACTGTCTGAAGATGTGCAGAACAATGCATCAGTGTTCATAACTGTCATCTCATGCTGCAGTTGAAAGAATCTTCTCTGCTTTTGGACTGGTACAGTCCAAATTAAGGAATAAATTAGGAGTTCATAACGCTTCTAAACTTGTATTTATTTATGAATGTTTTAACAAATAGCTAATATGAAATAAATTTAGAGGCTATATCTATAAACTTAAAGGCCAAAGAACAATATATTTTTTTATTTATTTTTCTATTCAGTACTGTACTATACATTAAAGGATTTTTATTTTTTTAATATTTGTTTAGCTATATGCACAAAGTCAAGCTAAATGTTTATTTTATTTAGTTTATGGTTAAACTATTGATTTCTTTCTTTTTTCTAATTGTCAGCAATTAAATTATATGAGAAATACTAAAAGTTTTCAATTTCCTCAATTTATATATAAGCCTACAGGCTGTATATTAAAAACCAATGGTTTTTGGTTTTTTTACCAACCCTGGTCTCGCTGCTTATAGTGTCTCAAAACTAGGAAACAGTTACCGGTACTTTTACATGGTAATTGCTAGTATAGTCTACTTGGCAGCTCTAGTTTACACTTGTATTTGTGATGCCATGCTGTTTACAGGCTTACTAGATGGCCATGAAAGGAAAATGTTTTATTTTAATATAAAATGAACATAGTACAGTAGTTTTAACATTTCAGTCAAATTGTAAAAACAATTTTAATGAGAAATTGCATAATAAAGGTGTTTATGTTGTAAATATATTGATATACAGTACATATTCACTATTTTTAACTTTGCAACCCTCGAGAGACCAAACTGTGGATATAGTGTCTCATCGGATATAGTGTCCTTTTGGCTTGGCACTGAGTGGGACACTATAAACAGTGTAATATACCTTTGATAACTTTAAGAAAGGACTTGATAAATTTTGAAATAAGAGAGACATCTTATAAATAGTAGAAAAGTTAAGTTTGGTTTGTAGTGACACAATCCAATGGCAGAGCTATGACTAAGGTAAAAAAGGTATATCTCGTAAATAGCTGGAGTTCTTGCTTGCATCTGAATGACAATCTCATGGATCTAAGAGTAATTCAAGATATATTTTGAGGGGGAACCTAGTAAATAGCTTTGATTCTTTGTACAGTTATAGTAATATAGCTCAGAGTAAAATATTGAATTACGTATTTGGGGGTTGTTTTATTCTTATTTTGGACAGGAATAAAGAGACCCTGCTAGTTTTGAGTTATCCTTATACTTTCTATACTTTTTGACAAAACTGAAACTTGTTACAAAGACTGAGAGCAATTGGTCATGTGAGAAATAACTAACCACTCCAAAATGGCCATCTAACCTACTGTAACCTAGTCTCTGCAAAACTTAATATTAGCCCAAATTTCAAGGTCCATTTACTTTAACTAGGCAGTTATACTTATAGCCCGTAGGCTACAAACAAATTTCTGTGGCAATTATAGGTGTAAGCATTGATGTCTATGAAGTTTAAGGACAAGTTACTTTAAATTTAAAAGTCTTGGGTATCACATTTTGTATTCTGCATAACATAGTGTTTGCCTATTTAAAAAATCTGATACATACTACGTTACAGTACCACCAAATCAGTATGTCACTGTGAGAACTTTGGCAGAAACTAAACAGATCCAGGAAGGAACCTCCATTCGCACTATAAACCTACGAACAGTATAACTAACTTGGTCCCGGTCTGGTCTTCCCAGACCCAATACCTGAGCGCAAGGCTGGCATTCATTACTGAGGTAGTCTGGGCTACGGAATACCTTAAAATGAAGTTAGTCTAGATTACATAAAAAAAATATTATTTAACCGAATTTACGACAATTCATGGTTACAACTTACCAAGCCCATATGCTTAATTAAACCCACTCTAACCATCCTGTACGTTTTAACTGAGCTGAATACGGATCGTAGCGAAGTCATGGACAATGGCTAATGCCAATGTTTATCAGTTTAAATTGCATAGTTCACTATAAAAATGTATGAAGAAAACGTTAAATATTATAGAAAGCTTAACATTGTTCAAGAGATACTTAACTATTACCAAATACTATATACGTAAGCTTTGTTACTACTAGGATTACTACTACTATTATTAATAATAATATATTAGTTGTAGTAAATAGTATTAAAAACGCTAGTATATGGTACTGTTCGTAATGTGTTTTTCATGAAAGCATTCAAAACTAATTAAATAATAATGATGTCTTGTAAAATTAAAACATGAAATTTACAAAAATCTAAATTTGGAGCACAGGAAACAAAATTATATTGATAAATTTAAACTTTCGTTTTACATATATTCCTCGAAACCTTGGAAAAGTTCCGCGTGATGATTCCTCACTACAGGAAGGTCAGGGTCGTGGTCCCAACTCTAGGGCTGACTTGGTGGAGGAGAGAATTGCTTTCTTGAGTTCTCCATTTCACATAGCCAGGTACATGTAGCTCAGAAGGGATTGCCCTGAACCAGGTGTCTAGTCTTTTTGTGAAGACTTCCACATCTATACAATTTGTGTTCCATTTTGCCTTCCCCAGTGTTGGTTGAATGATTATAGGGTTCATTTTGAGATTCGGAACTACTGTAGTTTCTCTTTTATTTTCCATGTGTAAATTCACTAAATTGTGGTGCACCTCTTTCTTCTTCTTTCTAGGGAATATAGATTTAATTTAAGTAATCCTTCCCAGTAATAAAGTTCTTTACATCCATTGATCTTAGATGAAGTTTCTTTGAATCCCTTCTGATTTACTAATGTCTTCTTTTTTATATGAAAACGTTTAAATCTGAGCAATGTTTCAGTTTCCGTGGCTTCTTTGTTAAGAAGTTCCTGCAGAAGCAGGCATCCCTCTTGTAGAAGGGAAAAGGACAGATTTCGTATCTCGAGTGTCAGGCAGGACTGTTGGTTACCCACAATTTCAACGCAAATTCTCAGACTCCGCATTATTTTGTTTTTTTTCTTATATATGATGATTAATCAACGGGGACCCATAAGTACTGTGGGTACTTATGGGTTGAAACGGTGGCGTGAAACGAATGTATACAAAGACGTTGTTTCTGCGTCAGTTTGTAAATGGAGAGAGAGAGAGTTAACAGGACATGGCTGTCTTACTTACCAACGAATGTTAAAGTTTACTGTTTTGCCTGTAAGTTTTTTGACGCATCAGGTGATGGTAGGCTGACCATACGTACCGTTTTGAACGGGACAGTACCGTTTGTTTTATATTTCCTGGCCATCCCGTCGTTTTAATAAATATGTCAATTTTGTCCCGTTTATGTACTTACTTTTTCATGAATACAGAATATTACATAACCCCCGTCCCTTTTTTGCCATCCCAATGTCCCGTTTTTGTCTCAAGGAAATATGGTCAGCCTAGGTGATGGTCAACAGCTCGCAGCACGGGATTCAACGACTTAATGCGCATGAGACTTCTGAACGTTATCGTCATCGTTGTTTTACTGGTGACACGAGCAAATACAGCCTGTCGTGTTGATTATGAGCTGGCTAAACAAATGGAAGAAGAACAAGCCTACAGGCATGCGATAATATCACGCATTGTCATAACTTTTCTAGCTGAACGAAAACTTGCATTCCGTGGGTATGATGAAATTATTGGCTCACTAACTAACCGCAGCTTCTTAGGTATTCTTGAACTACTGGCACAATTTGACCCATTCCCTGCTGAGCACATTCAGGAAAAAACTAATAAAGACCGCGGTTACGCGTCATACCTATCTTCAACTATCTGCGATGAGTTTATAACTTTATATCTATTATGGATAAACAATTGTTTTCCAGTATCATCACTGAAATCAAGAAGACTAAATATTTTTCATTATCTGTGGACTTCACACCAGATGTGAGTCATTCTGATCAACTCCCATGTGATATTCGTATAGTTTTACCGGACGGATCTGCAGTTCCGTTATTTGACTTTGGCCAGCAGCTGTACGTATTATTTTCGGCTTCGACTACGTGATGGAATATGCTGTGAAATGAATTAAAGAGGAAAATTTTGCAAGTGCCAAAACGTTTAGCAAAGACGTGATAGTCAACTCATTCGCATGTTCCATGCACACTGCTAAATAATGATAGGAAAAAGCAGATGTACGAAATGCAGGGAATGGGTTAGCAAGAACAATGTCACGACTGGACTCAGTCATCAAGGCAGAAGTTTGGTATGTCCTTTTGATTAGATTCAGTCAAACAAGTCAGATCTTGCAGAACCCAAGGATTGATTTAACTCTGCTGTCACTTTGATTAAATCTCTGCAGGATTTTGTGCAAAAGTTCAGGGAAAATATGATGACTTTGTGGAAGCGGAAATAACCAGATGTGGAACAGAGACCTTTCACGAAGAAACATTCTACGCAGTACTGAGGAAGTGCAAACCTACAGTATATAAATTTGAATTGTTTTGCGTATCTCCAAAATTTTTGGATTCAGAAATGATAAACCTTTGTCATTTTCCTTTTAAACACTAAATTTTATGGACGGAACTAAATTGTCGAGCTTATGAAGGAATTCATCAACATCCAAATTATCAGGTTCGGCAAGACCATGTCTACCTATTTGCCATCAACGACTCTTAGGAAGTTGTCAGCGATCAGCATGGCGGTCTTATGGTAATCAGTTTGGGAGCAAGCAGTGAAGACCTTGATTGCATCTTTCAACCGGTTGTGGTCTTGAACACTAGAGTGTCCAGCTTCTGATGTCCACCTGCCCTTTCAGTCTCTTTTCCAAAGAGTACGCAGTGTCTGCAGAATGCTCCATCTTCCTTACACGAATAGGACAGCGAAGAGAACCTGTCAAGCCAACTCCACTGAAATTACATGCTGTTACAATTTGCATTCCACTGAAATAACTAAAATATGTTGTGAGCTAATAATAATAATAACAATAATAATAATGTTTGGGGTTTTATAACATCTCCAGGCCATATGACGGAAATTTTTTATACATTTCCATGAGATTCTGAAGGCCGAGCTGAGACTTGAAACCAGGCGTTTTACCATTTCACGAGCTAATGACATTTCGTCGATGTAACATTTCATTGAAAACTTTTTTTTAGGGTTAGATTAAGTTCGGTTAGATTAGGTTGGGGTAAGTACGATAAAGTTAGTTTATTGGAGTGTTGATGAAATTTCCCGTATGACGAAATATTTAAATGTGACGTCAGTTACGCTTTTCTTAGGCTTAGACTGTAAATAAAAAGGTATTCCCTCCTTTTAATTTAAAATTATGATGAAGTACTTTACAGAAACTAATTATTGACTGTACTTATTGACTGTAACTATTGGAGGAAAAATTACTTTACTCTTAATTTTAAATGAATAATAATAATAATATATATATATATATATATAATATATATATATATATATATATGATAGTAAATGAAATTAAAATTCTTTTTTCGGCGCTAAGACTGGAAAAGTGGTGCCAAATGTTACGAAGGCATTAATTTTACATTACCTCTGTCAGTGGCATAATATAAGAAGGCACTTAAAAAAGTAATCTAATTTTAAATTATATTTACCTTAAAACTGTAATTAAATAAAATTGTAATTAAATTACTAATACAATTACCACGCTTTCGAAATAATTAATTAAAATTAGTAGTTAATTAATTAAAATTAATTAATTAAAATTAATGGTTAATTATTAAAAAGTAATTACTGTCAATTCAATTACATGAAATTAATTATTTTACAACTCTGACCTTTACCGTACACATGACGACGCTAATAAAAACCCTATGAGATTGGCGCCCCTCCCGAGACTACCATCAAATACCAGTAAAGCAAGTAGACGTTCCGAAGACAGCCAACGTTAAGCCACTTGGAGTCTTTAAGTATTTCCGGATGCTTTTTGACCTACGAAACACTGCACAGTTATTCCAGCGTCTCATCGACTAAGTCTTTGAGGGATCCCTTTCGTTCTCGCGTACATGGACAACCTCCTCTTTGCTAGCACCAATGAAGCAGAACACATCTAACACCTACGATTGGCATTTGCGTGGCTGGAAGTATACAGCATTATCATCAACCTGGGCAAGTGCCAGGTTGGCGTCGACTGACTACATTTCCTTGGGCATCACATTTCCCAAGAAGGTATCAAGCCCATATATGAAACAGTTGACGTATGCTCCAGAAGTTCCCTTTACTCACAAAACAACGCACACTACGAGAGTTCCTGGGCATGATAAATTTATATCACCGTTTCATTCCTCTCTGTGAAATTCTTCTACAACTCTTGCATAGCGGATTGACCCTAGTACCTACGCTACTAGCCTGAAGTCTTTCATGAGACACTTTTGTCCAAACCCAACTCGCCTCTCTCGCGGTCAAAAGGCTTTCGTTCTTAATTTTCAATAACCTTACCTCTTGCAAGCATGTCTTCATTCGCCGAGACGCTGTCCATTATCCAGTTCAACAACCATGTGACGGCCCTTTTCTCGTGCTACAACGTAAAGGCAAGACCTTCACCATCATCTGCGCTGAAAGAAAAGAGCACAGTCTCCGTCGACCACCATAAACACGCGTACCTTGACGAAGTCCTCGCCGATGTTGTTATAGTTCCTGTAATTCGTAGTGATACCTTTCCAGTTTCGGACCAAACACCTACTAAAGACATTTTGTCACCGTCTCCGACAGTTATTCGAGCTGGTATCTCGTGCGTCAGCCCTGCCATTTACTGGCTGTATTATTTGATCGGACCCTCTCGTTTGGGGAAAGGGGCTGCCAAACGAACACATTAAGTACCGTCGTTAATTCAGCTTCAATTCTCATCAGTTTTACTCCGTTTTTCGCTGTACTCACTTGAACTCCGTCCCACTTGACGTTCGCCTCTCCAATCATTATGGATAACTCGCCAGTAGAACGTCTTCGGCTACTCTACGGTACTGAAACACTCTAGTAACCTGCAATTCTTTTGTTCATCTACCTTTGTATTATTTTTACTTAATTTGTCTGTAATATTTTACTGTAAATAGAGGTAAACCAAACCTTAGTTTCCTTGCCTCTATACCTGGTGCTGCACACCTTTTGTTCTGCATGCATTACATAGTACAAGGTTTTTCCCTCTATACTCCCCCCTCCTCTTTTTTTTTCTTCTTTTTTGTCTTCCTTCTTTTTCCCCTTTGGTTGCCATGGAAATCATCAGGGTAAATAAAGGGAGTGGGAGGGTTGTGTGACAGGGGAGTGCTTGCGAAGGGATCCAGTATTGCAACATTGCGATGATGCAAAGGGTGGAGAAGGGGAAGAGGGAGGTCACCCTCGGACATGAATTTGCAATTACAATTGCAAATTCCTCTGCCAGAACCCGTATTATTTTAACATTTGCCAGTTTTCAGAGCGGCACATATAATTCGAGTTGCCATGCCGTTTTTTGTTGCAAGAAACTATGACAAAAATGTCCTAAAATTATAAATGCAAGCATGAAAGTATAAAAAACATAGATAAAAAATGTGGTTAACGATATTAAAAGCAACTTTAAATAAAAATATTCCGATATAAATACTAAATACTAAAACATTTCTTTTATCGGACGCCTGTCATTATGTTCAATTTTACGTAAGTGCCAAGCGTACGATATAGAAAGCTTTTAATAAAAATATTTAGTAAAGATACTTATAGTGAATATTTTTGGTTTAATATTGGATTTAATATCTCTGGTATCATATATCATTTAAGAGATGTACACACGTCTGTTATGTGACCCATTCCATCTCTTCTTTATTCAAAACATTCGCAAACGAAGCACTGACTGTCGTCGATGTATTTATGCTTTGAATCCTTCTAAATTTTACCGATAGTCATCAAGTAATTTAGGGACCTTTCATTTTGTCACAGCATGTGAAGCGACGCGAACACCTGAGTGAGCATCATTCGGTCAATATGACATCAAAAGATCACATAAACTATAAAACTCATTTCACACAATCGTTGTTTGGCGTATCATTTTGTGGCTCCTCGTATCATATTTATCATATTTTGTGTATTGTCTCTTTATCGTTTGTTACATAGTGTCCACTTTAATGATAACATAGTATCCACTTTAATGATATTATTCTGACTACCGTCAGACAATTTTATTTGATATTTGGGGAAACCTCTAATAAACAGAGTTAACTGACTTTATTTCATATGATATATTTCCATTCAAAGCAATTTCCCACTTTATTTTTAATTATTCAGTTGAGTTTTATTTAAAAATGAATTAAAAAAAAAATAAATGATTATATATATATATATTATATATATATATATATATATATATATATATATATATTGATTCGTTAAACAATGCGTTTATGCTACCAAACTTTAAGCAAGTTCTTTTAGGTTTTTAGTAAAGATAAAACGTGAAATTTCAGTATCGCAAGGGCTATCTCCCATTATATCAGCAAGGTTAAAAGACGATGGGTCTGTTTAGATGATGTAGCAACCCGTGCTTCGGGTCTCACGTAAAGCTGTTGGTCTCTTCCATCATATGACCTTTGCCATTACGAGGGGGGTAAACATTATTATTTGTCTCGTGTCCAGAAACCCCGAGATGAATTGATATACGATGAACAACGACTTAACTTAATTCGTGAATACGGGAATGTACTAATGAACCTAACAGAAGTTGTTGCGTGTGCGTGTCCTCCATACGTAATCATAAATCTGTAGTAGAGGAAGACAGAGTTGAGTACTATAGGGTGTACACAAGGTCCTTTCCCAATTATAAACTTTAATTACATGAAATCCAAAGAAGACAAAGTAATGCTTTGTTTTGCATGTTGTTGCATAACACATCAAGTTTTTTCTTTTATTTGCAGATCCTGTTGTGCCTGATTGGGAGCCATTTGTGATTGACCGAAACAAAATGGCAACTCCGCGGGAGAAAGCAAAATGTGTTGTTTGATTTGCGGAGTCAAAGTCCGTGATTACTGTGATTAGCACCCCCCCCCCCCCCTCCAGTTGGAAGACCTTCACCCATCCATCATTTTATAGCAAAATGGTGTGCCTCTACACTGGGGTTTGTTAGTGCGTAAGTTCTTGAACATTACTTTTCCCGGAAGATGGATTGGGCGCGACAAGCCGGTGCCATGGCCTCCATGATCCCCCGATATTACGCCCCTAGACTTCTCCCTGTAGGGATATGTAAAGGATTATCTGTACCATACTCCTGTTGCTGACATTAACACTCTTCATGCAAGGATTTGCGATGCCATCAACAGTGTCACCAGAGATATGCTAACGAACGTATGGCGTGAACTCGAATTTCACTTGGATGTACCACGTGTAACTAACGGGGCACATGTTGAGATTTAATGAGAAACGTAATAAACTTTGTGTGTTATGCAACAACACGCAAAGCAAAGCATTACTCTGTCTTCTTTGAATTTCATGTAATTAAAGTTTATAATCGGGAAAGGACTTTGCGTACACCCTGTACTACTTGCTTAAAGACTTGCTTAAAGACTTGCTTAAAGAATATTAGCATAATTTTTCCGGAACGTTGGACAGGGGTTTGTACTGTATATGGGTCTGGAGTAAACACTGCGGTAAATTATTCCACAAGTACAGTATCTATAGCAATTATTTCACTAACCTACTGACTGACTCCTGAATAGTAAATCTTACCAATTAAGATGGTATTTCATCCAGAGGAGTTCATAAAGAAACTTTTAGCATTAAGTTATAAGTTTGAGAATTCAATAAATGACCATACAGACCAACCAAGAAATCTGTATGTGCTTCACCAGATGTCGCTTTATCTACGAAGTCGAGGATTTTTTACAAATTGTTATTAAGAGTTGAACGCGATGGTTCTTTCATTTAAAAGGAATTTATAATGTCTGAATATTTAGAGTCTTATATTTTGCTTTTGTTATCATACTTTACCTAAATTTATAATTCATCTATTAATTTGTGCCAAGTTATCAAACTTTAAGGTTTAATTATAGTCCATTTCATGGGCACAAGGCTCAGAGTGTGTTATTCGAATCATATAGACCTATTTTATAGAGCTGTAATTTCTTTAACATGTTGCGAGGAAATGTATACTGTAATACATACTGCTAAAGGCTATAGGTAACTTCTCATATCTATATAATTATGGTCAAGTTCATTCGCTGAACCAGCCATCCATTAGGTGGAGCTGTTACTATACTTTCTGCATATCTTTTCAAACTCGAGTTCGTAAGTGGCCGCCAGACACCATGAACCTTTATCTTTTTTTATGTAGTATGTTCTTTCAACTTTATGGTTTTATTTGTAAACTGTGTAACTAAAGTATTTTTATTTTATTAAGTAATTTTTTTTTATTATATTAGCGTTTAATAAGAAATAGTGACAGTACTGACATCACTTCACTTTTGGACGGATGTCGCTATATATTTGTTCAAGCATCTTATTACAAATATCTCTTCATTCGTGTTTTCATTCAAATTATAAAAATAAACAAAGTAAAAATACTAAAGCTTTAGATATAATTTTCTTTGCTTTTCTCAGAAATGAACAAAATATGAATGATGACGCATGTTTGTCCTTAGTTACAAGCACGTTAGCAACGACTCCGCTCCAAAATTTGCGCTTTTGTTAAATATGATTTGCAATAAACAAATGAAAACAATCGAAGATTGAACTACGTTTCAATTTCCTCAAAGAATACTATACTTTCACTTTTATACACGAAGATATGACATCGGCTGAAGTACGGCATTTTAGCGCAATAGACAGAGCAAATCTCCATTGCAAAATAATGTAACAGAACTGATGTTTCCTGCTGCAGTTTTATAGTTTCCAAAGTTCACTGAAAAGTAGGCCATAATAAACTCCCAAAACCGAAAACTATTTACCCCGTTACAGTAATATTAAAAGGACTACCTCAATTCTGATTAGGTGATGACGTTTGTTAACGTATCGACCTCCCTTGAAAAAAACTACATCCGTCACCTCCAGAGAACATTTACACCAAGTTCGGGGTCGATTGAATCATCGATACCAATGAAAATATTTAATTTATTTTTCTTAAAAAGGCGTAGATTCAATATGGCCGCCAAATTTGATAACCAATCAACTTCGTTTTAGGATATGCATTAGTTGATGTCATGCTCAGCCACTCTGTAAAGTTTGAACTCTGTTTAGGATTTACGGTTTGCGAAATATTTGCAGGGAAAAAAAAAAATGGGTGGAATGATAAATGAATTATACAATAAGAATAATAAGAAAAATATGAACAGTCACTATAGGATTTCCCAGCGGGAAGTTGAAACCCCGAGGAAGGACGCATTAAATGCAAACCACTAGAAAATAATTGAATATTCATAATATTCATTTTCTTTATATTTGGATTGGTCATGACTTCAATTTAAATGATATTAATGCATTACAGTAGTAACGAATTAAAATTAATGTGATAATATATATATATATATATATATATATATATATATATATATATTCCATCCCCTCATGTGCACCATAATGTTAGAATATAATTTATTCATATATAATTAGGCGCAAATAGACTCAACCACAACGTATATTCTATATTCGAAGCTATTTGTGTTCATATACACTGAATTTATCTGACGGTGGTAAGAAAAAAAAGAAAAAAAATAGTGAAAATATGGTGCCGAAGACGGTAAATTGTCTTTGATGCTGTTAAGCTTTCTTTACCTTTCAGTTCATTAACGTCTTTCCTGCATTTTGTCCTTTAGCTAATAAGCATTTTTTTCTTTTAGTTCACTTGATGACTGAAATACTAGATTTCTTAAATCTTTGGATCTGTTCATTCTATTAATGAGTAACACACACACACACACACACAGTTATGGTGGTAAAAAATATGTTTAAAAGAAATATTAACCTCTAAATTGTATAGTTTTGTAACACTATACAATAAATTAACATTTTATTGAGTATTCCATTTACTGAAATTTAATCCGAGGAAAAGAAAAACCTTTTTAACTTTAGATTTGACCACATACCAACAAACTTAACTAGAAGGATACATCTTCGCTCGTTGAAAGGGTACACAGTATATTGTGTGTGTGTATATATATATATATATATATATATATATAATATATATATGCCGGAAACATATATATTCCGGTAAGGTAGTCATCGTAAGTTATAAGCTTTTTTATACAGGTAAATCCAGTATACTCTAATACTGACGCGGAAATCATCGTCATTACCGCGGAATCTTATGAAATGTATTGTATATTTGTACCTTCTCAACCATCTGCTCTGAATGAATGAATAACAAGAGTTAAAAGCATTTTCTCGAAGGAAAAGGAAAACACGCGAGGACGAGCGTATAAACAAAGCGAAAAAACAAGGAGATGATGAATAAATGGAGAAAAGAGCGTCGTTTGGCAGGCAAAAATAAACTTAAAAAATAGAAAGGAAAGCGAACAAAAAGTAAAAAAAATATTAAAAAGGGCGGGCGAGTAGCCGTGAGGGAAGGAGCACATTCCATACAGGTGGGGGTGGGGGAAGACCCCCCTGAAAATGATGCCAGGTGCACACAGTTGCCCGCATTGGAATGCGACTCTTATTCCCTATTTTTATATATCTTGAGTCGGGATCTGAGGAATTCTTACCAACGCGAATGCTTTCCAGTAGGTAATACGATAGGTTTCAAAGGGTTTGTTTATCCGAGGTTCGAGCCCCGTTGTTCTTAGGCGTTATACTGATAACATCTGCTCCCGTAGCATCCAGAGCGCGTGTTCGCCTCAGTGAGCGACGCGCTTGCCAGAGCCACTCATTGAAACATTTACAAAAAGCAAAGCTACATACCGGCGTGGCATGAGGAGGAAGGTCAGCGCGATTATAGGCTTGCGTAGTTACGACGAGCAGACCGCTCGCTCACTCACGATGACATATGGTCTATGGGGCTCGTAAGAAACGCTCCTCACTCCCCTATACACACGCCGTTTACCCTCCGTGTTGCTGACATAAGCGTTACCTGGTTGTTTTCGAAGAGTTTCGGACGGGAGCCTAGCTCAGCGTTGTGCACAGATGACCACCGAAGGCATGGGACTAGAGACGAGAGTGGGGAGAGCCTGAGCAAATCAGTGTGTCTATGTCAGTTAGTGGTAGAAGACGGTGGGTGCCGCCGGGCTGCGAAGTGGGTCCGTGTATGTCAGTATCGCCTTCGCTCGTGGTGAAGTGCATTTTGTGTACATTGGTGGTGGAGAGTCTGTTATAATAAAGTGTTCACCATTATTGTGTAGTTGCTCTGTTTGTGTGTGTATTTCTTCTATTATGGAAATAGGATAGAACTTCAAAATTAAAACACGTCGGTATACAAGGATCAGGTGAAGAAGCTAAGCAGGTATATATATATCTATAAATAAATAAATTAAAACCTCACATTTTTAAACGCACGCCACTTCTTACACCTAAGTTCACTAATAATTATAAAAAGAACAGAACAATTAATAAATAATTGGTAATTCCTCCTTATACGTAATAGCACTAAATTTGAAAACGTAAAATTAGCGAAAATAGCCTTATCGCACGAGACTTATTAATCCACATTTGAAATAATCGCTTCTCAAATTACTGGACTAAAATAGCTTAAAACTATGGGGGACAATTAAGCTTACTTTAGCTACCTTTTTTACATTACATTTACGTCCATAATGATGAGAATACACTAAATCTCTCTCTCTCTCTTTCCTAAAATATAAAATTGCAAAATGAAATACAAAAAAAGGAAGTTGTATTAAGAAATACTTGATTATGAGGACCACCTTTGGATCAAACGTGTTCAAACACCCGAGTAATGTTATAGAAATAGTGGTTTAATTTGAAATATTATCGAGGTATGAAACGCAATATATATATATATATATATATATATATATATATAATATATATATAATATATATATATATCATCATTGGAATATAAGGAAAATTACTTGGTATACTAATAGACTATTGATAATGATAACAAAACGAAATTTGGCAAAAAAAAAAAAAAAAAAAAGAGGAATACTTTTTCTTAGTTATAATAAGAAGAAGACTTATTATTATTATTATTATTATTATTATTATTATTATTTATTATTAATTAATTAATTAAAAATGGACTTTTTTTTAACATTTCGTATATTTTCTTTTTATTTTAACTTCATTTATTTATTATTTTTATTGTTTATAAATTGCAATATTGTAACTATATATATATATATATATATATATATATATATATATATATATATATATTAGAAAACCTGCCTGCCTCGTTAAAAAATTCCATAATTATTATGGAATAAGTCTCACACATATATACCTGCATTCCTGTCTTAAATTACTTCAACCCCCCCCCCCAAACCTCGTTCTTTTCGGAGGAGGGGAAGGGAAATTTAATATAAAAAAAGATTTTTTCCTATTTTTGCATGGAAATTCTTTCTATATATATATATATATATATATATATATATATATATACACACACACACTTGGATACTTTTCTAATTCTTCTTCTTTTTCTTCTTCTTCTTCTTTTTATTATTGGTTGAGTAATTGTAAAGGATCAACTCATTAGAATTTATGGTTATCAAACGCCTTTGTTCTAATTTAAAGTTGTTGTGGAGGAGGTCTCTCGCTTTCGAAAGATCTCCTCAAGTGGTACGATGGAGGGACACGAGCAGTTCCTTAACATGATTTAATAAGTGGTCGGATTTCTTTTTTTTAATTTATTTTCTTCAGTCTCCCTTTTAGAGAAGGTTTATAGATTTCTATGTCACTTGTTTAACTGGAGTTAATCGAGGGGTAACGATTATAGATCTTGTCGATCAGTTAAAATCTACTCTCTCTCTCTCTCTCTCTCTCTCTCTCTCTCTCTCTCTCTCTCTCTCTAAACTTCATGCATACACGAAGCTTTGATGCTCATATGAAGCCATTTGGTTTGTTTCTTGTTAAGGAATCGCTCGTAGAAGAAGTGAATTATAGTTTTTCGTGCAAATTATTAACGCCTTGAAGTATTTATTGCAAAACGTTTCCTCTTTTACTGCTATTATAGCAAAAGGAAGTCGGAGATTGGGACGGAATCTTTTTTTTGTTGTTGTTGTTGTTGTGTTTTGATCTCTGGGGTTTTCCTTTCCCCTGGAAATTAAACTGCAATGCTTATCACCTTTATTCTTACCATGAAAAGTTATATTATATATATATATATAAATATACACACACACACACACAAGAGTATCTGTTCAAAGATAAAAACGCAAGTAGGGTCTAATTTTTTAACAGTTATTTAGTGATTGAAAAGGGGAGAAACTTCAGCAAGAAATGAAGAAAAGCAAAATTGGTGTGATCCGCGAAACTTGCTTTGACGAATATGACACTTGAATGTGAAGCCAAAGAAGAATTAAAAATGTTCATTTTCAGTGTCTGAGGAATGTAGCGATTTAGATTTTACGCGTGAACCGTTCGGATAAAAGGCGCAGTTTTCAGAAGACCTTTTCTCCGAGAATTATATTTGAGTGGCCATGAATGAGAGATCAGTTCTAAGATGCTTCGGTATTTTGGTGCGACATTCCGCATCCAGCTTACGAATGGGCAACACCAACAGCCCATTAAATGAATCTTAAAATACGCTCTGATTAGCGCTGAACTCGATGTAGATGAAGGCCTTTTATAGAAGGTTGGCGAGATAACAAACTGTAGGACTTTAATGATGGAATACGATGATTCTAAACTATAATATTTGATGCTATGTTCGGTCATCAGTTTTGTTATATATGAGTTAAGACATTTGGCGATTGAATGTTATTAACATCACCTACTCTATGTGCATTATTTATCCTGTTTAGAAACAAAATAAAGACGCATTTGTGCTCTCTCTCTCTCTCTCTCTCTCTCTGTTAAGAATTCCAATTGGTTTTATTGCACAAAGATGAATTTAACTCTACAGTAAAGTAATTTAGGCTCAACTTACGTCTTATCTCCAATAATAACCTTAA
>JAJOZX010002597.1:620000-645343 GCA_023014485.1 Bathynomus jamesi
AGAGAGAGAGAGAGAGCAGTAAAATAATAATATACGGAAAGTTCATACGTAAAAAAAGAAAAAAAAATGCTGTAACTTAGATACTCTAACTTTTTCTCTTTTCTTTGATTTGTCTCTGCCAGGAAACATTTTATCTAATCTCTCTCTCTCTCTCTCTCTCTCTCTCTCTCTCTCTCTCTCTCTCGAGCACACACACACACACACACACACACACACACACACACACATATATATATAGGTATACTGTTAATGTATTTCGGAAATGTATCTGTCTGTTGCCTGTTATTTGTGTGGTTTAATAGAAAAGCGTCTGGCGTCAGCCAACTATGAGGTTGTGATTAGTTTTTGTGATTTTCATTAATTCTGCAATGGCCGAAAGTGTCTCTCTCTCTCTCGGTACCTTGTTAAACTTTTTCTCTGGTCTCCACGCGTATTGAGGAGTCCTGTAGGAAGTGTTTCTTTCATGGTAACCATTCTGAGGAATGGTTTAGCTAAAAATAATTCTATCGACCTTCTCTTCTTATGTATGAGAAGTTATCGTAACAAGTCTCTTATCAATAAAAGTCTGAGGATGTTTAAATTTATCTTATATACCAGACAGTTCTTATAGTTAGATATGCATCTTTTATAGGCAGTACTTTCTCTGTCTGTATGTCCTGTATGTTTCTACGTGTTCTCTCTCTCTCTCTATGTATCATTTGTTTGAGACGCTTATAGTGAATATTTTTTGTGATACTCTGAGTGATTTGGAGGTGTTGTCTAATTACTTATCTCAACACCAGGTGACGATCTCGACACCTTCGGTGTTGATTTTTGCCACTTTTAATGAACATTGAAAACATTCCTTACAAGGTCTCATCTGTGTCATGTTTGATCCATAAAACTTTGCCCCTTTAGCGTTTCATTTCTTATTCCAACGGCGTTTCTATACCTACACACGCGCGCGCTCACACACACACACACACACACACACATATATATATATATATATGAAAACATCTCAATTTACGTCTTTTTTAATTTAAAAACTTATTTTGTCATTGTCATTTTTTACAGAATTACTAAACCTGGTTGACCTGACATTTTATCAACAAGTATATTTTGGATTGGATTAAGTTAGTTAGGTTATGATAAGTTAGATTTTAGAGTGTTAATGTTATGATCTTGTCAATCTTATGGGTCGTCTCTGTAATTAGAAATTTCGCAGCTTTCAACTGTATAACGTACATTTCATTATTTGTGTGTGTGTGTGTGTGTGTGCGCGCGGCGCGTGCCTCTGCCTCTTTCTTCTCAATGAAACGGGTGAAACAAATCAACTGAACACGAGAGTTTACGCATATTATACTAGTTCATTGATCGAAACCCTTTCATGCCCCATATAACTATAGTTAGTAAGACTTTATATTTGTATTAATGCTTATATGGTGAGGAGCAGTTTGGTCAAGTGTCTTTTGGGAGTGTAAGTTTAGTAGGATCTCTACACTTGCTATATAGAATTTATTACTGTAACGTTCTTGCTTCAATGCTCTTAGAAGGCTAGATGTGGTAGAGAAAATAAAACATCACTTGGCTTATGATCCTCAACTTTTCTGGGTATTCTAGGAAATGTCTGATGATCATTATTTTTCACCAAAAGTGAACAGAGAGGTAACTCGTGAATTAATAGCCCAAATACTCACTTTCCATAAACAGGGCAACAATCAAAGCGTAATTGCAACTGAGCTCAAAATATCCAAAGGGGCAGTTCAAAGAACCCTAGAGCAAGTGCCGGAAAATGGCATTGTAGCTGCTCCGAGCAGACAAGATCGGCATAGAATAATTACATTAATCAAAGATTTCTTTGCAAGTCGTTCTGAGACAGTTCCAGAAACAGGTGCAACCATTCATGAGGGCCATGGAATGGCTGTCTGTACATTCACTTCGATCAAATGGCTTTAATAAAAAGTTTTATTTCGCAAAGGAATATCAAAACTGTCATGATGAATGCGAGAATGTTCTTTGGAGTGATGATTTTGTAGTGGTGGTTCGTTTATGATGCGGTGGTTAGGGAAGGGGGGAGCTGTTTCAATTCAGTTGGAGTGGGTGATTTCGTAAACATTGATGTGAATAAGATTCGCTACCACAAAATTTGGTTCACCATCTTGCATTACCGAGTGGAGTACGTTTAGTGGGAGGGGAGTCATCTTCCACTAAAAGAAATTACCCAAGACATACTGCAATGTTCGGCAACTTGCTTGGAAATGCGGGAGTAGATTGGGAAGGTACTAAAAATTCGACCCCAAAACCCTGCTCTAAACCCCACTAAGCGTTTGTAGAAATAACTAAAATATGGTGTTTCAAAAGCGAAGTCAATAAACCTAGAGGACCTGTGGCGTTTTGTCCATTTGAAATGACAAGCACTTCCTACAGAAAGACTATAGGTTCTGATTGATTCGATGTCTTCGAGATGTGAACCCATGATCGAGGAAATCACACTGAATATTGAGTACTGGCTACTTTTCGTAAATTATTAATCAGTTGCCGTAATTTATTTGTACTGTGCCCGGTATTTTGTAATTTAAGTTATGTATCAAACTAGAAATGTATGGCCTTTTGTGTGTGTGTGTGTGTGTGTGTGTGTTTAATTGTGTGTGAACTCAGACTTAGGATCGGCATTAAAAAAAAAAAATATATATATATATATAAAAACTGAACTGCATAGCCTAAAGAACGCCATGCTACTGCATAATATCCCGACCTTAAAGGTGTCCTCAGAATGTATTTAGAACCTGAAAACTCTTTATTTCTGAAAGTGAAAGGTGAGCTAAAAATCGAATCGGTGGCGTACAGAGAGAGTACTTTTACTGCGTCTGAATATCCCGTCCCTTTATTTAAAACTGCATTTATAAGCGATAGGCTTCCTTTATGTGTTACTCTCTTCATGGTTAAGCTTTTTTTACTGTCGATAATAAGCCTTTTTGCCAGCGAAGGGTTTTCCAAGTACGATTATGTAAATCTATAAATGTGACACAATGACCACACGATAAACTGTAGGATTTAAATTACATTCTTTTAACCTCTCATGTCGGTTAGTTCAATATAAAATTTCCTTATATATATATATATATATATATATATATATATATATATATATATATATTCCTCAGTGCATATCAGGATTTCGGTGAGGAATCTCTCTCTCTCTTTCTCTCTCTCTCACACACACACACACACACACACACACAGAAAATAAAACAGCATAGCTATCTGCTAACCTATTTGAATGATTAAAATAGACATGTAAAGATAACACTAATTAACCACTGAAATTTGTTACCAGAAAAATAAAGTGTATTAATTAAAACTGTAATTGTGAACCAAATATTTAACAGAATAATTTCATCTTTTAACAAAGGTTATTCTTTGGGGTCTACTTCTGTTATTCCTTGGACTGAATCTGAAGCTTTATCATCATATTCTGAAAAGTATAATAATTTAGAAGAGATACTGTATTAGGGATTGTCGTATGATGACTGAGTAATCTACGTACGTTTGAAAATCATCAATTCTTTGTCAAACTGTGAATCTGAGCGAAGACCACAGTTTGTCTAATATGTTTTGAAAGAGGGAAAATTCTTTATTATTATGAGTCCCCTTAAAATACATTCAGGGTTGGGTCTTCTTTTTTACCCAGTTTCATGTTGGAAGGAATGAGGAGAATTTTGGGGGGCTTTTTATGGGAAATATGAAGAATGTTCTTTCATTGTATGTCATGTTTGTATAAACATTCCTGTATTTATACAAACTTCTTATTAAATACGGATAATATTTGCTATCTCACGAGAAAGGTTTAATTTAGCAGTGTCTGACGTATATATAACCTTGGTTAACCTTGGTTTTGCTTCCGCCCGAATTGTTGATTCTGACGAAGGTCAAGCTTGTTACTCAACCTTAGACTTACAGTTTAACGTGGAATGCGAACCACGCCACACCAGCAGCCCGGTGTCTTAACAACCCAGGGTACCCATTTATCTACCAACCAATTTTTTATTGTGTGGAAGGATGAACGGCTGGGAACCATTGTTTACAACACCTGACGCATAACCTTATTATTATTATTATTATTATTATGTAAGAGACGGGAATTCTTTGGTTAGGACAAATATACTATACATTACGCACTTTCATAGGACCTCACCAAATCTAAAAAATTCCTCACACATTCGAATTGGCAATCTCAATTCATGAATTAATCTACTGATGAGATTACAGTTGAAGATAATGGTACCGCTACAGTTGTTTTCGGGTACTGGCAATAAGCGTTTTTAATTGCTGATTTAGCCGTATCGCGTTCAAGCGCGTTCCACATAATGACTACACACACACACACACACACACACACACACACACACACATATATATATTCTTTATCTTTTCATATAATTATTACAGACATTTAATATACGTAAAGAACCGGGCTGTTCCTTTATGTAATTGTATATTATAGAATTCCATCAATATAATTAATCCTTCAAAAAATCCTTATTAAATGAATTTTAAACATTTCTTTCCAAAGTTCTGAAATCCTTCGCAAAAGATTCGTTGATGATCATACAAGAAATTGCAAATATTTGCTGGATTTTTTTTGTTTGGTTTTTTTATTTTTTTTTTTACAGGAAATATTTAAGAATTCTTAGAAAATTTATTCCCAATCTTCGCTGCTGAACACAAGTTGGCCTCGCTTCCAATATGGAAATATTTTAGTAAATGAATTGAGGCATTAAATGCGTATTAAATATTAATAATAATAATAAAATTAGAATTAATTGATTGAAATTAATCTATCTACGATATATATATATATATATATATATAGGTAATGTTCCTTGGCAGAAACACCTTCCATAAGCACAACATGAACAAAGGTGTGTATATAGGGAGTACGGTACGGTCATATAAACCCGTGTATCCACTTTACCCTTCGTTCGTGTATTTATATGAATATTGGTAGAAATACTTTCCACATCTTCTTCATCTGCACATAAATATAACAACGCTGGAAACGTGATTCCTTTATCCATTCCGTTTATTTCCTTATAAGGAAAAGCATGGAAGCTTTAACCGAAAGCATGAGAGTAAAGATGCCAATTTCATATTGAATTTGCATCCACACGAAACTTAAATATCATCTTGGAATGCCTCCACTCGTCCGAAAGCTTGAGTGACCTTTAAAAACTGTTATGTAATAATTAAGAAGATCCATTTTGGTAAAGACATTTTTTTTTTTTTTTTTCACGAATGGGAGTTTACTGACAGGTAATGATGTCCTTGGGTAGAACCTAACCAGGTATTTACATTCTATATTTATTTGCGAATAATATATATATATATATATATTATATATATATATATATATATATATACACACACACACATTTTTTAAAACTTTTTTTTTTACCTCTGAACGCCATTTCTCGAGTCATTAAAGAATCTTGATGTAAACGTTCGAACGCGCTGAGACTACTGACATCTGGTCTCGTATAAGGGGTACATTCCTTCGCGCTGATTCATGTCTTCATTTATTATTAACTCATTTCGTATAAATAAAATTAGCTTACGAATAAATTAGTTTTTTTTATTTTAGTTTCGTATTAGTTTATCTGTACGATGGTGGAAATTTGCGCTGTATCTAATTGCTTTTTATACTAGTCAGTAATGGCAGCACTTGGTATGTATTTCAGTCATATATATACACACACACACACATATATATATATATATATATATATATGATAATCACGATAATCGACTTGTAGGAAAATAGTTTTATGACAGATATGCTAAATAATTGCAGTCATTTTTTTGTTTTTTGTTTTTTCGGTTTTTTTTTTTTTTTTTTTGTAATATGAAAAACCAGTGTTTGAAACTAACAAATTCTTCATAACAGAAAAACCTGAAAGAACAGTAGGAATTTTACTTGATTTTGGGATTCGTAGTTTGAAACCTTCCATCGAGTTATTTGCTTTAAATATAAAAGCCCAAATAAAGCTGAATTAAGAGTAGCTGTTTTAACACTTTCATTAATACTTCGTTTTAATTTTAGGGGGAACAAAAAAAAATGTTTGTTATAGAAAATGTTGTTTTTATTTTTGGAGGGGGAACGGGGGGGGGTGATGATAAATAATTTTCGTTGTTGCGATTTTAGGGGATCGTTTTTTTTTTTTTTTTTATTATGAATTAAATGTTGAAGGAAATATTTTATTTTGTTTTACAAAAATAACTTCTTTTTTAATTATTATTTAAGACTTCAATTCTTATATCAGTTTTTGTATATATATATATATATATATATATATATATATATATATATATATATATATATATATAATCTTATAGATTGTTTGCATATAGAATGTTGTGGTGTGGATTGATTTGTGTTGTTATTATTGTTGCAGGTTCGGCATGGGAGGGTAAACATTATGCTTCCGGGGTCAGCGCTCAACTCGTTGAATTCGCTTACCGCCATTACATCCCTTCGCAAGTATGTCGTCGTCACCTTCTTGAACGCAACGTCGATCACTCTCCCCGCAGAGGTAAACAAACACCTTCTTCATCTTGAATTTTCACGCTTTGTGTGCTTCTTTTTTTTTTTTCCTTTATTCTTACCAATTCCTGACCTCCTCTGAATTCATTATAACTTTTCGAAGAGTTAAATATACTTACTTTCACCTCCTTTAATTATTATTTAAATATCTGAAAGTGTATATATATATATGTGTGTGTGTGTGTGTGTGTGTGTGTGTGTATTTCTGTATGTATATTAAACTTTAAATTATATAATGTTTGTGTTTCTCAGTACTGTATATGTGATGTAAATATTTCTTAGTTATTTACAACTGTTACATAGATACATACGAGTACAGTGCACCATCAGAGTCATTCATGTAATTGAATCTAAGTTGTGTTTCCATTATGTGTATGCGAACATTATGCACTAACTACCAATGTACAAGTGTATTACAAGATGTTCAACACCTTTTGTGTTGTTTGGAAGTGCTTCAAGATATTGAAATAACGTCTAATAAGCGATATATATATATATATATATATATATATATATATATATATATATATATATATATATATATATATATATTCTTCAATAACAAATTGTATCTTTGAAATTCTGTGTAATGATTGAAAATCAGTACATTAATATTATTATTATTATTTGACTCTTGATTCTAATCGCTGTATAATAAACATTCAGTACCCATAATTAATATTCATTACAAGCATAAATATTCGTATAGATTAAAAGCAAAAGGAATAATAATAATGATAATAATAATAATAATAATGATAATAATAATAATAATAATGATAATAATAATAATAATAATAATAATAATAATAATAAATAATAAAAAAATACTGAAATTAATTACTTTTTAAAAATAAAGTTGCCAGTTAACAATATTTATGTAAATATTCGTATAGATTAAAAGCAAAAGGAATAATAATAATGATAATAATAATAATGATAATAATAATAATAATAATAATAATAATAAAAAAATACTGAAATTAATTACCTTTTAAAAATAAAGTTGCCAGTTAACAATATTTATGTAAATTTTTGCTAAAACAAAAGTGTAGAAAAGTTATTTGTTGTTTTTAGTCTTCGAACGGTGAAAGAATTTGTCACTTTGGCTCTACTTTAAACCGTTGTCTAATCCTCTGTGTTAATGTCTGCATGCGGCACTTCAATAATTAATTACGTCGTTATTATGCTAATAACAATAAGACAGTCATGCATTATGTAACACACACACACACACACACACATACACACACACACGTACGTACGTACTATTAGGAGGCAAGAGCAGTTATGAAACTTAATTATGAGGACTTAGGAGTTAAATTAATTTAAATATTTTTTTAAAAAATTATGGTCTCTTTATGAGACTGAATTGGATATTAAGTAATGCAGAGGTGGAGACGTTAAATGAAGTATTGCATCTACAGCCATGGGTGAAGGATAAGTAAATTTGAATTATTAAAAAAAAAAATCGCGATACTAAACAAATTTTACTGCAAAATTCTTGCATTTTTTTTTTTACGCGTTCTCTGTATGACATAAAAGTGCCTCTAAACTATAAATTGTAATTAGTTTTCCAACTATATATATATATATATATACACGTGGGGGAAGGGGCTCAGAACCTTCCTTACAACTTTATTTTCAAAATAGAGCCTGTTCTGATTTTTTAATCAGCATCACAGTGAACCCTTTTCAAAGTCAGATTATTTTTTTAATGTATTATCATTTATGATGTGATTGAGGAATTAAGCTAAAATGGTTTTAAAAGGAATGTGTAGATGTAAGTTTTTCGATTTTTTAACAACTCCGCCAGTTTGGGGATAGGGGTCATATCGAGTCAGATGAGTGGGTTACATCGTGGCGAATGTCGTCACACCGTTTCCCGTTCATCGGCAAATTTAAACGACATTGGATTTGGGTAGTAATTGGATGGAGGTACCATTCAACGCGTTCAGATGATGTAGCGATCCGTGGTTCTGATCGCGCGTAGAGCCGTAGGTCCCCTCCGCCATAGGACCTGAGATTTTGCGAAGTAGGCGAAACAACCACATTAAACGAGGCCACATGGGCTGCTGTTCAGAATCTCAATGTGAAGTTGAAATTGAAGTCAGATTCAGTCGAAAGATGAGAAACGTGTCCTTATTTGAGGTAGACATAAATTTCGCATCACGTTTATTAATTTTTTCATCATTTTCTTACGAATGCTGACGAGTGCCAGTCTACAGTAGTCCTTTTTACTGCATTACAAGAAAGACAGTTAGTTACAGGAACCAATTAAGTAGAATGATAAACTATTTTGACAACCAGTTATATATATATATATATATATATATATATATATATATATATGCACAGTAAATCTTTAGAGTAACATAGCTTATTTTTCTGGTAACAAATGTGAATAGTTAATTATTAGCGCCCTATCTTCGCTTGGTTACTTCATCTAATTTTGATTGGTTGTCAGGTTGTTTATGCGGTTGTTGTAACTAAAGATTTTCTGTATAGAAATTAATCTCTCTCTCTCCATACACATATATATATATATATAAATATATATATATATATATACGAGTTACAACAGCTCATAAGGTCGTAAGGTATTACAAGTGAAATTAAACAACCGATAATATTACTATTATCGTATAAGGTAAAGAAGCGTTTGTCGGATTCCAAAATTCGTCCTCTTGAATTCAAGTGGCAAATTCTTTTACGTTCACTTGGAATGAATGTATGCTCTGAATGGCGGATGCGTTGAGAGATGAATGACCATGATGCATGGACAAAAAATGAATAACCAAAATGAATTATGGATTACGCGCACGAACGAATAAGCAAATCTAAATTTTGTACATGATGAGTAATGAATAGATACAAACAAGGGATGAACAGAAGACGAGCGTGAAGCGAAGTTCAAATAATAAACAGGAAAAAACAACGATAATAAATAATAATAATAATAATAATAATAACAATAATAATAATTTTTTGTCAAGTAAAAGTGGTTTCCCAGTAAGTCGGGGGAGAACTAATTTAAATATAAGGTTAAATAATTAATTAATAATTATATTAATGATAAATGATAATTACCATTACAAAAATATTGAATTGTAATTACAAAAATAGGCGATAGGGAATATAACAATACAACACTTATATAAAGAATATATATATATATATATATATATATATATATATATATATATATATATATATATAATATATATATATATATATATATATAAATTTTTTTAAATTATAGAATAGTGTCAAGTTTTCTTAGTTAAAATTTTTGCTATTTATGATAATTACAATTAATGATTTGTAATAATTATCATTTACTATTTTAATATAATTATTAATTAATTATTTAACCCGAAATTACAAATGAAGATGCATTTATTAAATGCAGTTGCCTAGGAAATAATAATAATAGTAATAATAATAAAAATAACAGGAGACTTGGAATGGCTTAAATTAAACTTTCTCCGCTGGCCTTGACATGAAGAACTCACTCAGAAAAATATCCAGATGGAATTCCTTCGCTATCTTTTTTTTTCTACGCCTGAAAATATTTCACAGTGTGTGTGTATATATATATATATATATATACGCCATAACTTAATGGATTTATTAACTTTTTAAATCGAAATTTATTGTTATTAACGCCATATAAGGACTCGTAAAAAGGAGGAATTTGGGAATTTTGACGCTATTCGTACTTTGCTCGTATTAATTATTTCGTTTTGGCCACATTTCGGTTTTGTTATGTCGCAATTATTGTATTTAACGCCCTCTTAATAGATCAAAAGGGAGAAAATGATTAAGCGATCGATGCCGTAATTTATATTATGAAAGTAAACTAGGTACAGTATATATATATATATATATATGGTGGTGTAGTGGAGTGCCTCGGTGGTGTTGTGGTTAGCGTCGCTGACTACGAATCCATCGGCCCCGGGTTCCAGACCCGACGGCAGCCGGCGCGCAGAAAACCCAGCTGTTCATCCTTCTACACAATAAAGAAAGTGGTTGGTAGATAAATGGGTACCCTAGGTGGCCTAGTGGTTAAGACGCTGGGCTGCTGATGGGGCGTGGTTCGGATTCCACGTTAAACTGTAGGTCTAAGGTGGAATGAAAAGCTTGACCTTCATCAGAATGAACAATTCGGGCGGAAGCTAACCAAAGGATATATATATATATAACCATCGATGTATTCCTAGTTTAAGTGGAAGTATGAAGAGTTAAATATCTTTTTATACATAGCATCATTCCGCCCATACGTCCATTTCAAGGCACGAGCAGCTCGCAGCAACATTGCCAAGCAAATATAGGGTCAAAGTACTGACGAGGTTTTCGTACGTGGTTCATCACCACTGAAAGCAACAATACTCTGCGTTAGTTTAGTTCGAAGAACATCCATCCATATCCATATTCAATTTATTGCAATTTTCGTTAGTTTGTATTGCAGACCCCCCCCCAGTTATTATCAGTCCTGGTACATGATTCTTCAAGAGCAAGATATATATAATATATATTATAATATATATATATATATATTTTTTTTTTTTTGGTTTTTACTTAGCGTTTGCAAGGTATCTGCTGTGTCTAAGAATCTATTAATCTATTTCCTCGTGACCGAAATAAGAGGCCAATAACCCAAAATTTTGAGTATCCAGATGGGACATTTCATTGAAATTTGGACAATTCCTGGTTAATCGAATATTCAAATAAACGAGAAACTAACTATCAACTAAGATGGCCGTAAGTGGTTACGGAACAAACCTAAAGGGCCGCCCTTGCTCAACATGTGAGGTCCAATTCAACGTATACAAGCATTGCAGACATAGCAAATAGTGTCAGCTTATTTACATAAACTAGGCTAAAAGGAAGGATGAACAGCTGAGTTTTGCTGCGCGCCGCCGGTCCCGGGGCCGATAAATTCGTAGTCAACGACGCTAACCACTACACCACCCAAACACCGCCAGAACAGGGACCCGAACCCAGAACCGTTAGGTTAAAAGCCTAACCTATAGCAATTTAAAAGTTTGTCATGTTCTTGAACGAATCTCACTTAATAAGTCCACGTTGAATGAACAGACATGGGTGAAGATAATGGCTGATCAAGCATTTCAGGAACTCTGTTTTTACCCAACAGTTGAACACAGTGGTTTAGCATAATAGTAAGGGAAGAATGGAAGATATTTGGGATGCTGAAACGACTACCCTAATATTCACTGAAGGACGTGTGAATCCTGCTAAATACATATCCGTTCTTAAGAATCATCCCTTCCCATTGTTCCAGCGTGGTGTTGTACAGGAATCGTGTTCCATGTCACCTTCAAAACCACCACCACCACTCAGTGGAAGAAACAAAATGAGCTGCGTGTTCTTCCCTCAGGACCTACAAACCTTCACATAACCCTACTGAACGTGAGCTACGAGTACGAAGGCCTCCTTCTACATGTGTGGCAGCTTTAAAGAAAGTCTTGACCGTGCCACAGAGCAACATACTCATTGTTTCTATGTCAAAATGTGCCCTATCCCTTCATGAGTCTGTAGAAAAACTAATGGGTATTAATTGAGTTCTCCCATTTTGTCTACAGCTTAAGTGTTTGCTGTAGGCTCTCATAAGATTTACTTTGCTACAGGGTTCTCATTTTATTTTGACAGCACCTTATATATTTTTCTTCAGTTTCTACGTACATTTTGTGTCCCAAGGCCTTAAATGATCCGTTTGTGGGAGAGTGTATAGTAATTATGATGTGCTTAGAAAAGAAAAGAAATTTTCATGAGTAGTCTTATCCTCGGAGTAAAGACGAGGTCGGTTCCTTTCTTTATGAGCACATACCATTCATGAAGTTAACACTCCAATTTGACATATTCTACATAAAGGAAATGATGAAGGTGCATGATTTTGTCCTGTTAAGGATTTATATTGTTTTCTTCCAAGCATATTATTATTATTATTATTATTATTATTATTATTTGTCCTTTATGTAAAGTCATATCTCATTTGGTTTATATACTATGGCTATAAAGCAGTTGTTTTACATATCAAGAAGTATTATAAAATAAAACCTAAAAACTACAAATTGGACAAGTTTTTTCGCTCTTAGTTAAGAATTTCCCTTGATCTATAGATGGCGAAAGGTGTTGTTACGCTCAAACCGACACGCATTCTGTCCCTCGCCCTACGGAAATGAATTCCAGAGACGGAAGTTTAATATCCCTCATACTCACTACGAGTTAATACGTTAATGATATGAAGGAAATAAGCCAAAGCTTCTCCGAACGGCTCCCTTTTGAGCGCTATTATGGATGGGGGAGTGGGTGTGGGTGTGAGGGGTGTGTGTGTGTGGGGGGGGGGGGTTGAAGAATCATACAAACAATGCACTCGCAAGAAACTTTAGTTCGAAAATTTGAGGCCAGTTTTACATTTATTTTGTATCGCCTTTCCGTGTTTGCGAATGCGCACGAGCTAGCTCTTCCGTTTTTGAGCAACTTCGTCTCTCGAACTTCGCTTACAAAGAGGTTGAGCTTCGGTAACTGAGCTGTGCCCGCGTATACGTTGCTGCAAAAGAAGTCTCCATAGACTTACATTATGTCTAAAGGAATGCAACCACCCCTTCACTATTTGTTTTTTGTCCTTATATTTACCGTAAGGAGAAACAAAAAGGTTCAAAGTATGGATCGGCAGACCCATCATTACTCGTACCCAACCAGAACCGCCCCCAGATAGGGGTGGGTACGGGTAAAATTTTTATTTGTAGGGCGGGTAAGCTGTAATTACACGCATATAAGCCTACTTAGACTACGGATTATACCTTAGGGTTCAAAAAGAAATTTTACGGGCGGTATGGATGGTGTAAGGAAGGGTGTGGGTGGAATTTCACGAGGTAGCGAGATAAGGGTATAGAAGTCCCTATAAGCGTAGATCCATAGCTTAGAGGGCTTTGCGGTGTAGATTACTTCTAATTTGAGCCCCCAGAGAATACAGCATGTATTATAACAAATACACGTCTATATTTTTTAGAAAATTGAATATGTTTTCATATTTAATGCCCAAAGCTCTAAAATTTGACCATCATAAAATGAAATACCGTCATTCTTTCACAAATCATCCGAAAATTATTCCCTAGAGTCGTGTGGTTTCAAAAAGGAAATTTTTTATAGAGATTTTAAACGAAAAAAAAATGTTACATGATTGCTGCATTAATTTGCAATTACCTCTCAAATATTTACAGTGAAATGTAAATACCTTTTCGTGGTCAGCATACATACAAATAAAACAGGAAAAAGAGACGTTTACTAATGTATTAATAATAATAATAATAATAATAATAATAAGAATATTATTATTATTATTATTATTGTTTCAGGGTTTAATTCTTAAAGTCTTTCTCTTTACAACACACACACACACACACACCCACATATATATATATAAAATGTTACTTCTTTTATATCAATTAATGAAATTTTGTTTCTCTCTGTTCAGGGCAAGACGCGGGTATGCGATATCGAGGCCCAAGTAGTGAGCTACCTCCAGAGGCTGGGCATGAAAGACACAGAACTCTTCGGCCTTGCTATTCGAAGCGGTAAGTGCATCAATACCCGATGCCCAAGAAGGAATTCTGGTTTGAACTTAAAAAAAAAAAAAAAAAAAAAAGATAAAAACATACAGAAACGTACTTTGTTAAACGAAAACAAACAAAATGACTCAAATATAACTTATATTTTCATTCATTATATAAAAATTGTTTAAAAACCACATTTAGAATACAGTAATATACTTGAGCGAGGCAAAAACGCTATTATATTGCCATATAAAGACGGCCAAAACAGGGTTCAATAGATAAAATTTCTTGGAGGGTAGATTTTTACGCATTTGACTAAATTCTTGTAATTTCTTTGGATTTTCCTCAAGATTCTGCCAAGTTTAATGGCATATAAATTAACAAGATCAAAAAGTAAGAAGGTAGGGAGGGTATGATGCCCAGCTCCGCGTTGCTAAAGTTTTAAGAATCTTTACGTGCCTGTAAACAAGATAAGGGCATAAACATATACAGTCCTATTCATACTATATCTAACTTCTTATTTCAAGCATTATATACGCCCTTCTTATATATATATATATATATATATATATATATATATATAGATGATGCATGGGATGGTCTCCTATACAAGTGATTAAGAGTCTCAAAGACGCTTATCTTATTAGTACAGATTTAAATGATGCCTTAAATCCCCTTCTCGTTGGCATCTACGCATGCGCAGCTGCAACCAACTCGCCCGAAGCTCTCCTGTAAGATAAACGAAAGGAAAACAATATTATAAAAAATAATGTAGAGAGAGTGTATGACGTTTTTTCCTGATTAATATTTGCTCATCCTGAGAATGTACATGAACAAATTTCGAATAATTTAGGACGTAAAGAACGTCATTAGAGGTAATTAGACCCCTTAAAAAGATCCTAATAACCCCCGCATTGATTATATTACGCTTGGCTATAAAATTGACTAGAAAAACCGCAAAATTGCTACACTATTTACGAAGCTGTTCCTTAAATTATAGAGCGTATTTTATTATAAAATTAATAACGAAATAGTTTAGAACTATCAAAATATTATGATTAAATTACAAAATTTATTATCTGGTCAATCAGAGAGAAGAATTATAATAAATTTGGCCAAAACTTCTGAACTTTATTTAAAGGTGTTTCGCTTTTTTTTTTTTTTTTTTTTTTTTTTTTTTTTTTTTGAACCATCCCATTTTCTTGTTTTTTTTCATCCATTATTTATAGCTAAATTCGTTGGTGCGTGAAAGACTTACTCGGAATAATATAAGGATAATGAGAGTATTGGTTGCAATTCCAAATATAAATAAACATTATATATATATATGCTTCAACCAACACTTAGGGTAACATTGTTTACAAATTAAGTTTTAGGTTGAAAGTAAAGGGTATATATATATAATAGACCTCAGGTTCTTTCCTATTGTTATATTTATACTATATAACAATATTTACAATGTGTAGTTGCTATTTCGTACATATTCTACGTAATCATTACATACTATATATGGAGTGGAATGTGTAGCAAAGGTTTTTTTTTTTTTTTTAGTAACTTATGTTTTTTTCGCGTATATAAAATCACGCGTGCATTAAATTAGTTGGTTGGTATTTACGGCAGCAAAAGGTCGAAGAATAAAAACAGAAGGGTATAGAGAGACGAAGTACTTACGGTATTTCATATAAGGACAAAGTAAACTGCAAAATACCGCATTTATACTATCCCATAAAGTCAGGGTCACTTTTGGTAAAAAGTTAAGAGTCGGCCCGCATATTTTTCTTTTTTTAATTCCAAGAATTTAAGTTTTCCTTTGAAATTAAAAAGGCGAAGTCTTACAAAATATTTAAGACTTCCTATCTACTACAGAATGAGTTGGTTGGTTGTGTAGCTGGTTTAGAGAGTTAATGAAGTGGCGAATTTTAATCGCTACGATGATTCGTATTATTTGAGTTGCAATGTTGCAAAGTCTCGTGATTCGATATTATGAATATAATTTTAATACCCAATTTAATGGAAAAAAATCATAAATTTATTGGTCTTTTGTGAAAGAGTAAAATCATTCTTTCAGAAATTGTGTGAGAAATGTTTTAAGATAATTTAAATGTACATTTTTCACACAAATAACTCGGTAGTATTTCAAATATCAGCGTTGTGCATATATATATATATATAGGCTTTAAATGATAAATAATATAGCTAAAATAGATAGATAAGATGATGAGCGCACGTGTGTGTGTGTGTGTGTGTGTGTGTGTGTGTTGTTCACGTAATACGAAATTAATTTTCTCGTTTGCTTATGTGCATAACTAAAATAATGAGTAAAAAATATTTATAAGCAATTATTTTCGACCCCAAAAATAACTACTTAAAATATCGTTTCATTTTATCGTATTTTATGTATAAATGGATGGAACAAGCGTGCTATGCGGAAGACATACGTTCAACCATTAGTAGAGTTTATGTGAATAAATTTCAAACGCTACACGTAAGATGGAGTCCATTTTTGTGGGTTCATTCATAGATTTGTTTACCTCTAAGTGGCTCAAAGTCTCCGAGTGTGGGTCGTGTGGGTTGTGCAAACATTAATTTTATAAAATGTTATTAACTGGGGGACAAATAAACTTATGATTTATGAGTGAAAGGTGAATGACGAATAGATTTTTTATAGTCTCCGAATAATGAATCTAGAGCCTATTTAATTATAGATGAAGATACCCACACACACAATACCCAAGCAAAGAATACAGTTTTTAGAATAAAAGAATGTAGTACTACGTAGAAGTGTAAAAATAGTAACTATTAAAGAAGAGCAAACCCAAATTTTATTCGTGATTTGTAAAACAAAATAAACCAAAAAAAAATCTGTTCAAACTAAAAAAAAAATAAAAAAATAAAAAAATAAAAATTGTTTAAAGACGAAATAATGAAAAAGTTTCCTGCCCAAAATTCTCTTTTACATTCTCCGATTTTGCTTCTTTTCTCTCAGGATTTTTCAACTTTCATCATCATCATCATCATCATCGCCTTCCATGCGGACTTCCTTCCTTTCATTCTTACTTTTTTTTCCCAAGTCATTTTCCTTCATTTTCATTTCCTTTCTCTCACATTCTTTTCGCTTTATTCGGAGTTGAGTTTCTATTCATTTCCTTCCCAAATCAATCAACGAATGTGAACAGGGAAAAAATTCACCATTTAGATAGTAAACGACAAATTACGTCTATGACTCACTTTTATAACCGAAAAAACAGATACGATGGACTTAGGGGATTCGCAGCATAAACGGATCTAGACGGAGGGGGTCCATGGGGCTTAATTGAAGCAACGTGGACATAAGCATTCAAACGTTTCACCTGATTTTGTTTAAGGGTGTATGAGGCTTCCAAATTAAACCCCGTTGCTTCAATAAGCCCCCTGTTCACCCCATCTAGATCCGCGGTACCATTTCCGTAGATAAGTGAAACTAAGCGACGTTAGTTCTGGATGGTAGTTGGGTGGGTAACCATTCCTCTCGTTTCAGATGATGTACCGGCTATGTTAAAGTGTAGAGCCCCTTTGTTATATGGCTTTTGAGGTCGAATGTGGGACAATTCACACACGTAGTGGAGTTATTGTTTTGTGAGATAGCTAACGCATTTGTTGCCTCGGAACATTAAAAATTTTATATAAAAATTATCATTTTCATTGTTGGAAAAGAGATACGTTAGTCCTAATTAGGTTACATTAAGTTAAGTCAAATTAGGGTAGGTTACGTTAGAGTAAGTGAGTTGGTAAATCCCTATTTTGAGATTCTGAGAAAAGGCATTTGAGACCCCAGTTACGTCCAATCCACTAATTACAAACATCTCGATTCGCTAGCATTAACCTCAAGTTAGGTTAAGTTAGGTTATCTAGAACTTAAAATTTTAGTACCGGTACCTCGCTTATGCGGAAATTCAATGTGATTATGAGTGTGTGTGTGTGTGTGTGGGAGATTAGCCAATAAGGCGAAATCTCAACATCTATTTTTACATACGAGTGTATATATATATATATATATATATATATATATATATATATATATATATATATATATATATATATATTAGGATCTGTACAACACATTTATACGATACTATGAAGAAGTGCCTCAAGCAAAATATTTATACTTTGTTACTTTTATTTTTTGTAAATTTTTTACCTTTTTTACATTTTGGATTCGAGGTTTAATTAATGATATCTTCGCTAAAAATATATGAAAAAAAAAAGAAAAAAATTCCGAAAATATATTTTAACAAGATTTAAAATATTTTAAATATCTTCTAAAGACAAATATACAGAAATAAATGTGTATGTGTGTGTGTGTATGTGTGTGTGTGTGTGTGTGTGTTAGAAGAGCTAAAATGCATTCAGGGATATTTCAGGGATTAAAAAATCTAAATAAAGTCCCAAAGAATCGCGAAAGAAGAAAATATCCCAACGATTCAAAAACAAAACATTCTCTCTCTCTCTCTCTCTCTCTCTCTCTCTCTCTCTCTGAACCAACCAATTCCTCACATCACAAGGCGCCACCAAGTCTGTACCTCCAGGGTTACTCTTGAGAGAGAGAGAGAAAGAGAGAGAGAGAAGAAGAAGAAGAAGAAGAAGCATAAGAAGCATAAGAAGAAAGGATTACAAAAATAATAAGTTATAATGTAGTATTAAATAAATAATACGTTAAAAGAACGAACAAATAAGTGAAAAATAAAAGATTAACTATTTCTCGTTGTAAACTTGATAATGACATACAATGAAAAGAGACTAAAAAAAAAAAAAAAAAAAAAAAAAATTTACACAAAAATATCAGATTTATAAAATGAAAATAATTTGTAAAAAAAAAAAAAAAATAATAAAAAAAAAAAAATTGGTGAATTGTAAACGTAAAATTCAACGAATAATTTTCTGCATACTTTCAAATCTTAAAAAAAAAAAAAATAATAACAAAACTCTGTCTATGCGAGTAATTGAACTGGCAATATGGACGAAACTCATTCATTTTAGTTTGCCCTCTAAGGATACGTTTTCTTTATTTCAAAGTTTTTAACTTTTAAATTTTAAAAAATTTAACGAAACGTTTCAATTCTACCAAACGTTATCGTCAATTCTCTCAAATTCTGTATAGGTAGTGGTTATTAATAAACCTTTACACTAGATAATAAACTAATTTTTATTCGATAATTTAATGAATGTAGGTTTATATTTGTAGTTATAGTTTAAAACAGTTTTATTTTAGTCTTGGGCTGAGTTGGATGGGGGACTGTTTTCCGCGTCCAGATGATGTAGCGACCTGTGCTTCGGATCCCACGTAAAACTGTAGGTTCCGTCCGTCATATGACCTTTGCTGTTACGAAGGAAGTTAAATATCTCCACACACACACACACACACACACACACACACACACACTTTCCCTTATTTATAAATTTGAAATTTAAGAAGAAAACATTCGCTAATTTTGAGACATAAATGAACCAATATCTACGCAAATTTAATGCAGTTTTGAATCGTATCCGATAGAAGTACTTAAGAATTCCTAAACATATTCGTTTGCCATTCTGTTTTGTTTGGCTTTATTTAAGTTCGTAGTGGAGTGTATAACATTTTAATTGAAATTATGCGTAAAGTTACGGGTACACAAATAGAGGATGTCCATGAAGTAGGGTTGCCAACTTCCCGGTTTTCGTTGTCAGTCTCCGGTTTTATTTTCAAAGTAAAACCGGAGACAAAACCTTCGGCTCTCAATTTACATGTATAAAAAAATTGAAATTTTCATTTTTAATCCGATTTCTTATATTATTTAGTAAGGAGGTCATTCAGGGACCAAAACTGCTGCTAATAAACGTCCACAAATAATGAAATGACATTACTAAATTGCTACCGGTCTGGTCCGCTCGGTGGTCCTACCTAAATCTCCGGTTTTTTGAAATTTAAAAGTTGGCAATCTTACCACAAAGTTCAGCATCATAGGCAAAGTTTATCGGCTACAATTCGTTTATTTCTATGATGCTGTACTTTATGGTTACCCTGTATATCCTTACACTTTTTGCGTATGTTTTTATGCGTTTATGTACAATTATAAATATATAGAAAGGGAAGGGCCTCCTTCAGGCAGGAAATTGCCAGTAAACGTTTTCATACTAAATATATATTTTTGCTGTGAATGGTACCCGAGCAATGTTCAAATGATTTCCGTAATTTATCATCATTTGCGAGGGTAGTTCAGCATTTCCATCGATGGACCTACTTAGAAGATTAGTTCTCAGAAAAGAAAAGATGATTAGGAAAGTTTTCTGATGAAATATTTTTTGAAAATCTTTCGGGGTGATGTTCAACTTGTTCGAACATGTCCTTTGCGTTCGACTATATAATTTCTTGGCATGTCTTCCTGCTGGAGTTCTATTCAACATTTCCCAGGCTTAAACTGGATATATATTTAACTTTAATAATTATAATTATTATATATATATATATATAATATATATATATATATATATATATATATATATATATATATTTTATGCAGGCAGGAAGGAGGGGCCAAGGCAAATGCTGCTATACATATATAGTCATCTTTAAATCTTTAAATTCAGATATAATGTAGCAATTTACCATAACATATGCACATTCATATCAAGATTCACAACAGAGTTGATCCATATATAGAGTATATATAATATATATATAATATATATATATATATATATATATATATATATACGGTAATATTTTCTTTTGAAGATGATATACCACCGATTCGGCCTATGTGAAGTGGCACATATCGGGAGTATATATATAATATATATATATATATATAGGGTGGCGCAAAAGTCGCGCATCATAAGAACTTTCAGTATTGCCTGTAAATATTATTTTCCTTTTAGGTCGGGGATGGCTGCGAAATTAATAATAGACGAGAGGGTGAGCTTGGTTAATGTATGGAATACCAGATACAAAAAATCGATGAATCAGTACACAATTTAAATCTGTACCGATTCATCGATTTGTAGTACCTGTAAATTCTGTACGGTTAAATTCTGTACGATTCATCGATTTGTAGTACCGGTAAATTCTGTACGATTCATCGATTTGTAGTACTTGTAAATTCTGTACCGATTCATCGATTTGTAGTACCTGTAAATTCTGTACCGGTAAATTCTGTACCGATTCATCGATTTGTAGTACCTATAAATTCTGGTACCGATTCATCGATTTGTAGTACCGGTAAATTCTGTACCGATTCATCGATTTGTAGTACTGTAAAATTCTGTACCGATCATCGATTTGTAGTACCGGTAAATTCTGTACCGATTCATCGATTTGTAGCACCTGTAAATTCTGTACCGAAATTCTGTAACCGATTCATCGATTTGTAGTACCGGTAAATTCTGTACCGATTCATCGATTTGTAGTACTTGTAAATTCTGTACCGATTCATCGATTTTGTAGTACCTGTAAATTCTGTACGGTAAATTCTGTACCGATTCATCGATTTGTAGTACCTTAAATTCTGTACCGGTAAATCTGTACGATTCATCGATTTGTAGTACCGGTAAATTCTGTACCGATTCATCGATTTGTAGTACTTGTAAATTCTGTACCGATTCATCGATTTGTAGTACCTGTAAATTCTTGTACCGGTAAATTCTGTACCGATTCATCGATTTGTAGTACTGTAAAGTCTGTACCGATTCATCGATTGTAGTACCGGTAAAATTCTGTACCGATTCATCGATTTGTAGTACTTGTAAATTCTGTACCGATTCATCGATTTGTAGTACCTGTAAATTCTGTACCGGTAAATTCTGACCGATTCATCGATTTGTAGTACCTGTAAATTATGTACCGGTAAATCTGTACCGATTCATCGATTTGTAGTACCGGTAAATTCTGTACCGATTCATCGATTTGTAGTACTTGTAAATTCTGTACCGATTCACGATTTTGTAGTACCTGTAAATTCTGTACCGATTCATCGATTTGTAGTACTGTAAATTCTGTAACCGATTCACGATTTGTAGTACCGGTAATTCTGTACCGATTCATCGATTTGTAGTACTTGTAAATTCTGTACCGATTCATCGATTTGTAGTACCTGTAAATTCTGTACCGGTAAATTCTGTACCGATTCATCGATTTGTAGTACTGAAATTCTGTAACCGATTCATCGATTTGTAGTACGTAAATTCTGTACCGATTCATCGATTTGTAGTACTTGTAAATTCTGTACCGATTCATCGATTTGTAGTACCTGTAAATTCTGTACCGATTCATCGATTTGTAGTACCTGTAAATTCTGTACCGGTAAATTCTGTACGATTCATCGATTTGTTAGTACCGGTAAATTCTGTACCGATTCATCGATTTGTAGTACTTGTAAATCTGTACCGATTCATCGATTGTAGTACCTGTAAATTCTGTACGGTAAATTCTGTACCGATTCATCGATTTGTGTACCTGTAAATTCGTACCGGTAAATTCTGTACCGATTCATCGATTTGTAGTACCGGTAAATTCTGTACCGATTACATCGATTTGTAGTACTTGAAATTCTGTACCGATTCATCGATTTGTAGTACCTGTAAATTGTACCGGTAAATTCGTACCGATTCATCGATTGTATACCTGTAAATTTGTACGATCATCGATGTAGTACCGTAAATTCTGTACCGATTCATCGATTTGTAGTACTTGTAAATTCGTACCGATTCATCGATTTGTAGTACTGTAAATTCTGTACCGATTCACGATTTGTAGTACCTGTAAATTCTGTACCGGTAAATTCTGTACCGATTCATCGATTTGTAGTACGGTAATCTTTGTACCGATCATCGATTTGTAGTACTTGTAAATTCTGTACCGATTCATCGATTGTAGTAACTGTAAATTCTGTACCGGTAAATTCTGTACCGATTCATCGATTTGTAGTACCTGTAAATTCTGTACGGTAAATTCTGTACCGATTCATCGATTGTAGTAACGGTAAATTCTGTACCGATTCGAGTATACTTGTAATTCTGTACGATTCATCGATTTGTAGTACCTGTAAATTCTGTACCGGTAAATCCTGTACGATTCATCGATTGTAGTACCGGTAAATTCTGTACCGTTCAATCGATTTGTAGCACCTGTAAATTCTGTACCGTAATTCTGTACCGATTCATCGATTTGTAGTACCGGTAATTCTGTACCGATCATCGATTTGTAGTACTTGTAAATTCTGTACCGATTCATCGATTTGTAGTACCTGTAAATTCTGTACCGGTAAATTCTGTACCGATTCATCGATGTAGTACCTGTAAATTCTGTACCGATTCATCGATTTGTAGTACCGGTAAATTCTGTACGATTCATCGATTTGTAGTACTTGTAAATTCTGTACCGATTCATCGATTTGTAGTACCTGTAAATTCTGTACGGTAAATTCTGTACCGATTCATCGATTTGTAGTACCGTAAATTCTGTACCGATTCATCGATTTGTAGTACTTGTAAATTCTGTACCGATTCATCGATTTTGTAGTACCTGTAAATTCTGTACCGTAAATTCTGTACCGATCATCGATTTGTAGTACCTGTAAATTCTGTACCGGTAAATCGTACCGATTCATCGATTTGTAGTACCGGTAAATTCTGTACGATTCATCGTTGAAGTATTGTAAATTCTGTACGATTCATCGATTTGTAGTACTGTAAATTCTGTACCGTAAATTCTGTACCGATTCATCGATGTAGTACCTGTAAATTCTGTACGATTCATCGATTGTAGTACGGTAAATTCGTACCGATCATCGATTTGTAGTACTTGTAAATTCTGTACCGATCATCGATTTGTAGTACCTGTAAATTCTGTACCGATTCATCGATTTGTAGTACCTGTAAATTCTGTACGGTAAATTCTGTACCGATCATTCGATTTGTAGTACCGGTAAATTCTGTACCGATTCATCGATTTGTAGTACTTGTAAATTCTGTACCGATTCATCGATTTGTAGTAACTGTAAATTCTGTACCGGTAAATTCTGTACGATTCATCGATTGTAGTACCTGTAAATTCTGTACCGGTAAATTCTGTACCGATTCATCGGATTGTAGTACCGTAAATTCTGTACCGATTCATCGATTTGTAGTACTTGTAAATTCTGTACCGATTCATCGATTTGTAGTACCTGTAAATTCTGTACCGGTAAATTCTGTACGATTCATCGATTTGTAGTACCTGTAAATCTGGTACGATTCATCGATTGTAGGACCGGTAAATTCTGTACCGATTCATCGATTTGTAGTACTTGTAAATTCTGTACCGATCATCGATTTGTAGTACCTGTAAATTCTGTACCGGTAAATTCTGTACGATTCATCGATTTGTAGTACCTGTAAATTCTGTACCGATTCATCGATTGTAGTACCGGTAAATTCTGTACCGATTCATCGATTTGTAGTACTTGTAAATCTGTACCGATTCATCGATTGTAGTACCTGTAAATTCTGTACCGATTCATCGATTGTAGTACCTGTAAATTCTGTACCGGTAAATTCTGTACCGATTCATCGATTTGTAGTACCGGTAAATTCTGTACCGATTCATCGATTTGTAGTACTTGTAAATTCTGTAACCGATCATCGATTTGTAGTACCTGTAAATTCTGTACCGGTAAATTCTGTACCGATTCATCGATTTGTAGTACCTGTAAATTCTGTACCGGTAAATTCTGTACGATTCATCGATTTGTAGTACCGGTAAATTCTGTACCGATTCATCGATTGTAGTACTTGTAAATTCTGTACCGATTCATCGATTGTAGTACCTGTAAATTCTGTACCGGTAAATTCTGTACCGATTCATCGATTTGTAGTACTGTAAATCTGTACCGATTCATCGATTTTGTAGTACCGGTAAATTCTGTACCGATTCATCGATTTGTAGTACTTTAAATTCTGTACCGATTTCATCGATTGTAGTACCTGTAAATTCTGTACCGATTCATCGATTTGTAGTACCTGTAAATTCTGTACGGTAAATTCTGTAACCGATCATCGATTGTAGTACCGGTAAATCTGTACCGATTCATCGATTTGTTAGTACTTGTAAATTCTGTACCGATTCATCGATTTGTAGTACGTAAATCTGTACCGTAAATTCTGTACGATTCATCGATTTGTAGTACCTG
>JAJOZX010002598.1:0-42500 GCA_023014485.1 Bathynomus jamesi
TCAGTAAAGCAATAGAATCTTAGGTTTTTATTGGGATCGTTTGAATTTAAGTCGGAGAAAATGGTAATATTTATATAATTCCTTAGTACGCCCCCCCTGGCATACTGCGTTAATTCTGATTGTGTGTGTGTGTGTGTGTGTGTAAACGCATCCTCCCTAAATTTTTCTTTCAGGCATCCGTAATTTTGGTAAATTTCGTCTGAACTGGAAGGTCACCCCGTCTGTTCTTAAATATTTGTGTGGAGAGAGACGGCAACAATTTTAGTCATGCTGTAAAGTACGAGGTCGAACTCGCCACATTGGCGATTAAAGAATGTTCTTAAGCCAAATTGTTGACGAAAGCAATGGCCATTTCTTTGATGGTTTATACTCTTTATTGTATTTTTTATAGTTGATCAGTCTGAGCTTATAATGAAATTGGAGTGTCGGAAAACACTACTCAACTGCCGAGAAAGAGCGACGAAAACGGAGGACAGAATCGAATTATGTTTTCTTCCCAAAACATCTGTGAATGGAAATGTGTGATTTTCGTTTGCAGATGTTTTGGAAGGGAATGTAATTAATGGACACTTCTCGTTGCAATCCTTGTAACCATCGATACGAGCTTCAGTTTATAGAAGGTATCATAATATACTGTAGTTGTCCTCCTGGTTGATCGGAGAGAATCGTTGTAAATGGAACAATCTTCGTCCTTTGTTACTTTATCGAAGAAAATGTCAGGAACCGGTTCGTGCCACTAAATCCTCCCAGTTTTGTGTACAGTTTGTGAAAAAAGTTTCGTCTAAGAATATGAAATTTTCTGAGAAGCATTAAAAATTAATAATCAACAATGATTAGGTTTTCCTTCTAAAGTTGTATTAATGTCTCAAAATAAAAGTAAAATATATAAAGAAAAAGAATAATTAGCAATTAGTAATATTTTCATGCATTTTAAAAAAGTTTGTTTTCTAGACGAACTTTTTTCCCCAGATACCTTCTTACATTTTATTCAGTTAATTAGAATCACTGTATGAACATTATTAGGCAGTAAAATACAGGGTGTTCATAAAGTCACGCGAGTGACTTTATGAACCCTGTACAACACTTCCAGTATTATTATTTTCTTCCCGCCTTTTTTTTTTTTAACACAGAGGTAAGGAATAAATGTAGAAATTGGCGTTGCATAAAATCAGTTCTTGGGAAATTCCAGAACGTATATATACACAGGATGTTCTAAAATTACGTAGTAAACTTTCATACGAACGCAATATCTTAACAAAAAATTAGCGATATTTAACCAATTTTATTTTTAAATAAGACAGCAATAGAAAAGCAACAATAATTTTTTTTATTTTAGATGTTCAAAGTGTCTTCCTTCAACTTGAACACATTGTTCACAACGTTCGATTACTGAGCGACAGACATATAAAGTTTAAGTTAATTTTAGAAGACCCTGTATATACAACGCGTAGCCAGGAGGTGTTATCAGGGGTTAGTTAACCCCTCTCCCTCCAATGACTTTTCCCAAACAAACAGTAGATTATACCAGTAACTTGGTTTATATATATATATATATATATATATATATATATTATGAACAGAGCAATATAAATGGTTTAAATTTTTAAAATAGAACTCTGTTTATATGGAATAAGCATTTTTATTGGGATCGTAACATCTCTCTTGTCCAAATCCTTGCTGCGTTAATATATATATATATATATAAATATATATATAATTAATATATATATATATATATATAATTATATATATATATATATATAAGAGTAAGAAATAAGAATAAAATAAGTAGATAGGTTGCGTGAAGTCACATCCTTGGGAAGCTTTGCTTATTTTTCCCGTCAAGCATCAATAACTTTGCAAATTTCATCTTTCTGGGAAGACAGATCCGTCTGTTTCAAAAATTTGTTTGGCGATAGAAAATCATAGACAGTAAGTACCCTTCACAAAATGCTAATTAACCTATAGTTCAGCGATTCCCAAAAGTTCTGAGACAAAGTAACACTTGAAGAAACATGAAAGTCCAACTGCCACACGAAAATATTTACAAAGAAAAAGAGGTGGGAAAAAAAGGCATGGTGGTTTTTACAATTTTATTGGTAGAAATAATTGTTTACGTTATTTACTTACGAGTATCATATTCAGTGATATGGATGAGCCTGTTTCCTTGCACAGGCTTCCGCACTGTTAGGAACCAGTGGTTAAAGATTAAGTCTAAATTTATTTTCCATATCAATAAGCATTTGGCGATAATTGCTCTTGACAGTCGCCATTGTCGAAAATCTTGTCTCGCAAAGTTCGAAAATGTCGTGAAATTGATACATGATAAGTGTCTACAGGGAGAGAGTTATCGTAAGGGCCTTTCATCGGGAATGAGGTATAGCAATGTAGGAAAGGCCTGAAATAATTTTACTTTGTCGATGTCGATGCGTATGATATATGTATATATATAGCAGGAATATAAAGACAAGAGACACGACTCTCAACATTTATTGGTCAAACGTTTCGGTCCGCTCTGGAGCCATCTTCAGTGACTAAATGAAAGAACATTAAAATTAAAGAAAAAAAATCAATAATATATAATTAAAGAAACCTAAGTAAAAAATTTTGGTTCTTTTGCATTATCCTCCCAACACTAATTTTTTTATAATGTTGGTTTGGTTTTGGTTATGGTACTTTATTTTCGTTCCATTATAAAAAAAATTAGTGTTGGGATTAGGTTAGGTTAGGTTAGGTTTGGTTAGGTTAGGTTTAGGTTAAAAACAGCCCGCCGCAAGTGTTTTGCTAACGTACTTTATTTTCCTTCCATTATAAAAAAAAATTAGTGTTGGGAGGATAATGCAAAAGTACCAAAATTTTTTACAGAAAATAATGTAAAACGTTTTATACAATAAGGAAAATAGGTTTTTTTTTTTGGGGGGGGGGATTATAAGACAATAAAATAATAAAAATTCAAACCCATCAAAAGTAAACACTAGAATAAACTAAAATTTAAAAGGATTCGATCTTACAATCTCCTGATCAGCAGTTCAGCGTCTTAACCACTTGGTTACCCAGGGTACCCATTTATCAATCAACCAATTTTTTGCATAAACAGGATGAACAGCTGGGTGGGCTGAGCGAGCGGCGCCTGCCATCGCCGAAAATAGAACCCACGGCTGGTGGATTCGTAGTTAGTGATGCAAATATAGAAGTATATATATAATATATATATATTATATATATATATATAGTGGCGCTCATAAATGTTTGTATGGAGAAATATTTCAGTTATATTCGTCCTTCTCTTTTGTACCATGCATACGATAGTTATCAAAAGTTTACTGTTTGTTTTGAAAAATGTAACAAATAAATACTTAGTTTAACTCCAACATATAATGTAAAACATCAAAGAATTTGAGGAAATAGAAAAAAGTAAAATGCAAAAGCTTTCGTACATTTATTTCCAGAATTATTTGATACTTTGTCTATTACCTTTTGCTTGAATTATTTCAATGATTCGTTTTGGGTGTCTATCGTTTGCTTGAATGACTTCAGTGATTTGTTTTGAGTATATATTTGTATATAACGGGTGATTACAAATGATGTTCCCGATTTTAAATATTTATTATGAAAAAACTAACAAAGCTACGGCGAAAAGCAAGATATGCAAATAAAGAAGAAGTCAAAAAGTTTTATTTACGAGATATTGAAGTTCGATATGAGCTCCTTTTGTGGTACCTTTTGAGGTTAAAATATTCCTGAATGAGCAATTGCCTGATCGTTGGATCGGGAGTGGGTGGCCCATTCCTTGGCCGGCTCGTTCGCCCGATCTAAACCCCCTTGACTTCTTCCTCTGGGGCTATGTCAAAAATGAAGTTTTTGTTACACCAATGACAACAACTTTGGAACATTTGAAAGAAAGGACACGTGAGGCTGTTAGAAAAGTTTAGTATGATATGCTACAAAATGTATGGAAGGAAACAGAATACCGCTTTGATGTCTGTAGAACCACTAAAGGAGCTCATATTGAATTTCAATAGTTTGTAAATAAAATTTTTGGAGTTGTTCTTTATTTGTATATCTTGCTTTTCGCTGTAGTTTTGTTAGTTTTTTCATAATAAATGTTTCAAATCGGGAAGATCATTTCCAATCACCCGGTATATATATATATATATATATATATATATATATATATATATATATATATATATATGATGAATAAAACCACGAAGGAAAGGAAACACAGAAAGGTGCTCAAGCGCTTTCGTCTAATGACATCCTCAGGAACACTGAAGTACATATGTTTTTTTACAAAAAAAAAAATATATATATATATATATATACAACATACATACATACTATATACAATAAACGGAGAAATGAAATTAAAAAAATAAAAAATTATTAAAAGATTGTGGGATGGGCATACAACTTTGTAAGGAAACACTATCGATTTTTAGCACAAGATCAAACTACCGATTTTTAGCACAAGATTAAATTAATTGTTAAAAAAAAAAAAAAAAAAATACAAATACAAATTTATACTGGAAATCTGCCCGGGTTTTATCACTCTACCCATCTTGTATATAAAAATAAATTGAAAAATAAAAGTTATTAAGGTGGCATACAAGTTTACCAAAGATTTAGCGTTCTACCCTTCTTATCTAAATTTTTTCTGAAGGAATTCAAAACAACAGGATCGAGTTGAAAAAGACCTTTGCTTATGTTGAAGTTATTTGAAAGTTGGATAATGGCAGACTCAAGAATATTTCTATTAACAATGTTGCCAGAGTGAAATAAAACTGAAGCATTATTCCAATCAATACAGTGGGATAACTCTGACATATGGACAAAAAGAGCACTGGACGACTGTCCTGTTCTAACGGAATATTGATGCTGTTTTATACGTGTGTGCAAATCCTTTCACAGGTTTTAAGTTCAGTATCTATAGGAAAAAAACAAACAATTTGTCCTACGTACACTTTTACTCGGACATGACACCCCCACTAAGAAGGCCATTTTTTCTTCAATGTTTCTCCGCGCCCTTAGGATCGCCAGTCCGGAATACATCGATGCCGAATTAGAAAAAATCAACGGTATTGGAAGTGATCTGTGTTATCCATCTGCGTTTATGGAATCTTGTCTCAACAAGGCAAAACGAACTTTCTATCGGGGCAATAATAACACTCGTACTTTGTCAAAAAATATTTTAGTACTTCCATTTTTCCCGGGCTTTTTAGGCATTGCTAATGTACTTAAACTTTTGGATATTAATGTAGTATTTCTATTTTCATATAACAATATTGTGAAAAATATCGTAGTAAAAAATAGCCCTACCAATAATTCAGGCATTATCTATAAAATTGGTCGTAAACAATGTGATTCCTTTTACATAGGTCAGACGGGAAAGGATTTGCACACACGTATAAAACAGCATCAATATTCCGTTAGAACAGGACAGTCGTCCAGTGCTCTTTTTGTCCATTTGTCAGAGTTATCCCACTGTATTGATTGGAATAATGCTTCAGTTTTATTTCACTCTGGCAACATTGTTAATAGAAATATTCTTGAGTCTGCCATTATCCAACTTTCAAATAACTTCAACATAAGCAAAGGTCTTTTTCAACTCGATCCTGTTGTTTTGAATTCCTTCAGAAAAAAATTTAGATAAGAAGGGTAGAACGCTAAATCTTTGGTAAACTTGTATGCCACCTTAATAATTTTATTTTTCAATTTATTTTTATATACAAGATGGGTAGAGTGATAAAACCCGGGCAGATTTCCAGTATAAATTTGATTTGTATTTTTTTTTTTTTTTTTTTTTTAACAATTAATTTAATCTTGTGCTAAAAGTCGTAGTTTGATCTTGTGCTAAAAATCGGTAGTTTGATCTTGTGCTAAAATCGATAGTGTTTCCTTACAAAGTTGTATGCCCATCCCACAATCTTTTAATAATTTTTTATTTTTTTTAATTTCATTTCTCCGTTTATTGTATATGTATGTATGTATGTATGTGTGTATATATATATATATATATATATATATTATATTTTTGTAACCTATATATAGGCTGTAACCTTCTATGTACTTCAGTGTTCCTGAGGATGTCATTAGACGAAAGCGCTTGAGCACCTTTCTGTGTTTCCTTTCCTTCGTGGTTTTATTCATCATAAATATTTTTCACGTGTTACTTTTGTGAAATAATTTCATATATATATATATATATATATATATATATATATATACACACTTGGTTAACCTTGGTTTTGCTTCCGCCCGAATTGTTCATTCTGACGAAAGTCAAGCTTGTCACTCCATCTTAGACCTACAGTTTAACGTGGAATCCGAACCACGCCCCACCAGCAGCGCAGCGTCTTAACCACTAGACTACCGAGGGTATCCATTTATCTCCCAACCACTTTATTTAGTGTGTGGAAGGATGAACAGCTGGTTTTGCTGCGCGTCGCCTGCCGTCACCGATCTCGATTCTGGGGCTAATAATTCGTAGTCAGCGACGGACGCTAACCACTACACCACCGAGGCGCATGTTCTATATATATATATATATATTCTCGATGCTCGAGACATAAGCATTAATAATGGCTAGTCAGAAAAAAGCGGTTATTGCTTTACATAAAGCACTGATCCACTTAAAAATTTCTGTCTTCACCTTTGAGAACGGCTTTGGTATTCCACAAAGTAATATACATAAATATAAGGGATATATATATATATATATATATATATATATATATATATATATATATATATATGAATAGAAACGACGTAAATAAGGAGCTCCTTATTTACGTCGTTTCTATTCATTTATATACTGCGTGGTCATTGCAGTTAAAGGCATATATATATATATATATATATATATATATATATATATATGAGGACACGTTTCGGAAACAATCGGTTTTCATCCTTCCCCTGAGAATTATGTAGATAACCGAAAATCCACAAAAATAGCAACCTATCAGACCAATTTTCTCAACGCATAGTAGCCTGTATTTATAGGCTACGTAGTAATTTTGAATGTTCTCTTATTCGGTATATGGCATCTTCAATTTCGCATGAAAATTAACTTGAAACAAATTTTTCTCTTTGTATCTGGCTGTAGAATGGGTATGACGCAGAGAACTAAAATAGAAATATATTTACACATGAATATGATAAAACTTTGCCTCCTCTTCAACCGGAAAAACAGCCTGCTGTTTTCGTCTACACTGCGCGATCGCTTAGTTTTCATCTAATATTTCGTCAGAAAGGAAAATCAGCTGACATTTATTGTTTAAGAAAGAAAAAAGAATATATTTGAGTAATTTCGTCGTTATAATAATACTGCAGCGTGAAACGCATTTCCATAAATAGCGTAACTTTTTCCCACAAGTAAGGGAGTGTTCAGTGAACTGTGGAAAGCAGTGTTTGAAAAGCAATGTTAGGCAAAATGTGGAGGAAAGTGACAATCATTGTATTAATCAGTCTCATGGTTGTAGGCCTATTTCAGGAGGCAAAATGCAATCCTGCACCGTTTCGTATCACCAGAATGCACCAAGCCAATCATTTTTCCTGTAGAGACTGTCCCTCTAAAGATATGGTTCAGGATCCAAACACGTGCTTTTGCCGAAACGACCTATTCAGGAATTTTTGAAGGTCGAAGAATAACTGAGGAATAATTTTCGTTACATCCGTATCAAAAGGATCCTGACGGAGAAAACTGCAAAATTTTACTGCTGTCAAATTGTTTTTCTTTTAATTTTTTATCTTATCAATATACCAGACATAATCGGAATCTCTTAGTCCGAATGACATCAATTTTCCTCCATTGTATGTTGTGATTCAGCTTGTTTTTTTAATAAACTTAAACATTACATTAATATTTAAACCCTGTTAATAATACATAATGAGGATAAGGCCATGGGAACTATTTTTTGTTGGTACAATCCGTTCAATGATTGCTGTTCATCATCTTTTTTTATGAGATTATTTTTTTCACATCTAGCGGGGACACTGGAAATTGATTTCGGTTTCAAAACCAATACACGTTTTATTGTCGATTCAACTGCCTTTCCATTTTTAAATAGAACCTAAATGACCGAGGATGAACTGTGGCATATGAACGCAACGAAGAAGTGTCGATAAAATTCTTCATTTAATTCAAGTTTTTGGATCCTCCTTTTTGATAAAAGGTGACCAGATAAAGATTTCTTATTAAATGATAGCTATGTAACGCTGCTCTCCCTTTAATCTCTTTTGGATTCTATCGAAAACATTAATTTTCACAATGTTATGAACTATATCTAACGTAAGTGCGTTTAAAAACGAGCTGAAATAAATTTTAATAGAATATGAAAATGAAAAGGTTTATCGGCAGACCATAGTCCATATGACAAATATTAATAATACACTGACAATTCACATCCTAAGGATAGACATATATATATATACAATTAATGAGAACCAATACAGTAATGTCGAAGTTAAGTGGAGCAACAGACAGACGTTTTTGTACCATGAATTCCACAGCTTAGAAGACATACGGCAGGATTCATGGATAACTTGGATAATCGGGTTGGTTGATTTTTTAATTCTTTGCATTAGACTGTATTGAACACGTCTTGTTACCTCCGGGAAGCTCGGGACATTGCGGGTAGCAAACATTTACGAAGCTGAACATCTCGGGGGTAATTTATGATTAATAGAGGAATACTGAAATCGTACTAATGCAGTTATGGATTAAATATTGTATTATAACCTATCTAATCGTTGTATTTACAATTAGCTCTTAGTACCGCAGTTTTCCTAACTATTACATTGACCAATATTTAATATATATACTGCTAACAAAATCCATTTCTCATGTCAATTAAAAGTTCATTTGTGGGTCTTAAAAAAATTACCCGACATAAATATAATTCTTGTACTCTTTTATATGTAATTATAATAATAATTAATCCTATTATATATTTCTCCCGATAAAACTGAACTCTCCGCTCAAACTTTCGCCTCCAGCTCAACTCTGAACGATTCCGGTAATGTTCCTCCATCTCTTCCTCCCTCTGACTTTATTATATCTGAAATTAGAATCTTTTCCAAAGATTTTCTTTCTGCCCTCTCTGGCCTCAATTCTAGGAAGACGTCCGGTGCTGATGGTTTTCCTCCTGTTGTTCTGAATAACTGTGTTTCTGTGCTGATACCCTGCATAGGGAAACTCTTTCGTCTTTAACTTTCATCAAGTAATTTTCCTTCCTGCTGGAAGTTCGCTTTCATTCAGCCTGTCCCAAAGAAGGGTAACCGCTCTCAACCCTCCAACTATCGTCCAATTGCTTTGATTTCTTGCCTTTTTAAGTTTTTGAATCTATCCTTAATAGGAAGATTGTTAAACACCTCTTCTCACAATCTTCTTTCAGATCGTCAGTATGGGTTTCGCGAGTGACGTTCTACTGGCGACCTTTTTGCATATCTCTGATTCTTGGTCATCCTTCTTTCGGGAATTTCGGTGAAACTTTTGCCATTGCGCGAGACATATCGAAAGCTTTTGATAGAGTCTTTAATTTCGAATCTACCCTCCTTCGGTTTCTATCTTTCTATCTGTGCCTTCATCTGTAATTTCCTTTCTGTCCGATCTATAGCTGCGCTTATACTCGTAAATAGCCACTGTTCTTCTCCTAAAGCTATCAAGAGTAGTGTTCCTCAGGGTTTTGTCCTGTCACCCACTCTTTTCCCTTTATTTATTAATGATTTATTAATAATCTTTTAATTCGCACTTCCTCTCTTATTCACTTCAATGCCGATGATTCCACTCTTCACTTCACTCGCTTTCCAAAGTGTCCCTCTCAACAATCACTCCATGATTCGCATGAGACGGCTATGGGGCACCTGAACTCTGATCTTTCTGCTATCTCTGATTGGGGCAAAGAAAACCTTGTGGCTTTCACTGCCTCAAACACTTAGTTCCTCCATCTGTCTACTCATCACAAACTTCCACGCGACTATCCCCATGCCTTCAATAATGCAACCCAATCCTTCCTCTTTTCTTAACATTCTTGAGTTTCCTTTTCTCCCTTTGCCAACAGGAAAATGTTGAATTGGTCGATTTGTGTAATGATTTTTGTAATGAAAAGAATTTATTTTTACGTGGTTGTCTTCATCTAAATGGCGTGGCAGCAGCTCGTCTTGGTAGATTATTGCATGGCTGTGCGATGGCTTTTCAGGCAAAAAATGGCGTAACTCCTATGACAGCAACCAGCCGAACATAACTTTTCTTTACAGTGAACAGTTGCTTCCTCGAAGAACATCGAGATTCTCCTGCGGTACTCAAGATTTTCCAAATGCATTTTATATTAATGCTCCAACTTTAAGATTCAAATTTTATGAACTATTAAGTATTGTCGTCAACTATAAAATCTGAGGATGTAGCAATTACTGAATCCTGGTTAAATACAGAAAGCAGAGATTTTTTAGCAGAATATCATATCCCTGGTTATGAGATCTTTAACAATGATATAATAGAAAGAAGTGGTGGTGGTACAGTACTATACGTTTGGTCACACTTAAAAACCCTAATTAAAAACATTGCAGAAATTGACGATATAAATGCGACGCTTTTTGAAATTAAAGACAACTCAGAAAAGAAATTAATTATAGGCTTATTATATAGGCCTCCCTCTCAGACTGTCGACAGTGATAATAGGCTTCAGGAACTAATTTTTGATGTAAGTAGCGAACATGATGCGATAATTATGGAAGATCTTAATTTAACTTACAGCGATTGGGGTGGTCCTTTACAGTCTAATTCCGGTCGTCGACTGTACGAGGGTTTGCTCGAAAGTTCACTTTTTGAAATGGTCAAGGAACCCACTAGAGATGGTAATATTCTAGATTTATGACAATAAAACCCACACTAATAGACGGAGTTTATTTCCACAACAGTTTCGATGCCCACTGGCATCCTCTTCGGGTGGATACAGAAAAACGAATGAACAAAAGTAAGTAACGAAAAAATCCAGGAAAGATAAGGAACATTCTAGAAGGCCAGAGACCATTAATTAAGAAATTCACACCTAAGTTAGATCCCATTCACCCGATACTGGAAGGTTTTTTTTTGACCAAGAATCTCATCAAAGGGTTAAGCTTATACGTACCTTCACACAAATTAAAATTATCTGCTTGTTCTATACATACAGATTCTATTATTTTAGTTTTGACATAATTATTACATTTATAAAGTAACTTGATTCCATGGGCGTCGATGGTGTGGGGGGGGGGGGACGCAGGGACATGTCCCCCCACCTTTTACAAAGGGGGGACAACCTACCAGTTGTCCCCCTCACTTTCGTGGATGAATTGCTATAAATGCTAACTATTAATGGCACCTAATAGGACGTTATATGTCGTATTATATGCATATGCAAATGTAATAGCAATATTAAAAATTAATTATTGTCATGAACACCAGTGTATATTTATCATGGAATTTAGCGAAATGGAAATATGTTAAATAAACGGTTTTGTTACGTATTATTTTCAATATGAAAGTGTGATCAAAGTGCGGTTTATTTGTTTTATATTTCACGAACATATTTTGTTATCAGTTTATGTACATTGACCTCTGTTGTCTACGGGTAATGAAAGATTTATTTCGGTTAAAAATATGTGATATTATGTTACATGAAAGGTTAAATATTATAAATAGTTTGTATTGCGTTTCTTATTTCTGCAAAAAAAATGTTTAAATAATGAAAGACATAAAATGATTAAATACAATTGAGTTTTTTCAACATGCTGAGAAAAATACAAAAAACGGGTAAATGGTAAATTACGACATTGATATATTACACGCAACAGCTACTCAGAGTATTGTTTGATTCGCTATTTGAAGGCGAAGTGTCCTCCCCCCCCCCCCCACTATTTTAGAGCAATCGACGCCCCTGCCTGATTCCCAATCTATGGCATGATTATTCTGGCTGGCATGATAAAAAATTGCATTATTAGTATTACCACATCTGAAGGCATATTTATGTCCTTTCATAAGAGTTTCAATATTTCTTCTAGTTTCTCCTACATATACTACAGTAAATCACAATTGTTACAGGCAATGCTGTAAACACCCGCTTTCTCCTGTTTTGCAAAGTTATTCATAACCAATTTACATTTACAGATGAATATTTGGACGCCAAATCAAACCTAAAATCTTTCGTCAAAGGTTTTACACTTTCTAAGCCGGAAATGTTAGGCAAACTCAAATATTGCTTTTCGTTAACTAAAGTTTCCCGAGGAGCATAAAAAGATTTCCTGGTTTTAAAATACGCCTTTCTGATAAACCACTCAGGATATTTTAAATCCTTAAAAATGTTCCAAATCTTTGAATTTTCTGAGTCAAGCAAAAGTGGGCTACAAATCCTGAGTGCTCTCAGAAACGTGGAAGAAATAATTGAGCGTTTAACACCATCCTCATGCTATGAAAAAGAGTGAATATACAAATTGCAGTGAGTGGGTTTTCTATAGACAGTGAAATTGGACATCGAAACTGTTGTGGAAATAAACTCCGTCTATTAGTATGGGTTTTATGGGTCACATTTCGACCTCCACGAAAAAAGTGAAGTTTTGCATTTATTCTAGATTTAGTTTTAAGTAGAGACCTAGACTTAATTGATAATATCTCTGTAGGGGATTACTTCCCCACCAATGATCATAGGCAAATAACATTTGATATTAAATTAATGTTCATAATTCGGATAGTTTGGGATACGTTTCAGATTTTAAAAGAGCTAAATTTCGTGACATGAAAGTGCAACTTTCGACACATAATTGGGATGAGGCTCAATCGCACGATGATATTAATGGAACATGAACTTCTTTTTATAATTATTTTAAACGTTGAGAATCAAGTAATATCCCATTAAGTAAAAAGAGACTGGCGAAGTCTGTTAAACCTAAATGGTGGAATGCCGAAATTAAAAGTAGCTTAACATTTGTCCGACAAAAATGCTTACACGCTATTGAGAAGGAGAAGCAAAAGCTTATTAGAAAAAGTAAGCGCAACTATGAGCTATACATAGTGAACCAAATTAAATGGAATCCGAAGGAATTCTATAATTATGTTAGGAATAAAAAGGTAGCTTCGCAGACTATTGGTTCACTCATAGGCGAAAACAACGAACAAATTTACGATGACTTACAAATGACGGAAGTTTTAAATAAATTCTTCTCTTCCGTCTTCACTAACGAAAATATGAGCAACATTTCCGTTCCCGTAATCATGCTCAGTGATGATCATTTCCATTTACGCTTTTACCATTAGTGAAGCTGAAGTATTCTTGTCCATAGGTAAAATTAATCCAAATAAAACTCAAGGTCCAGATAAGCTTCACCCTGAGGGTACTGAAAGAAATGAACTTCGCAATAGTCTCTCCTCCTACATATATAATTAATAATAATAATAATAATAATAATAATACTAATACTAATAATAATAATAATAATAATAATAATAATAAATCGTTACAGTCTGGAGAAGTTCCGTTCGATTGGATTCTTGCAAACATTACACCAATATTTAAAAAAGGAGCCAAATCACTTCGGGGAAATTACCGTCCCATCAGCCTGACTTCAGTCGTTGGTAAGGTTATGGACGATCGTTCGAGACAAAATAGTTAATCACTTAAAATTAATAAATTAATCAAAGATTTTCAACACGGCTTTCGACGTAATCGTTCTTGTCTTACGAATTTGCTCGATTTCTTTAGTGATATTGTAATGATGGTGTAGTGGTTAGCGTCGCTGACTACGAATCCATCGGCCCCGGGTTCGAGACCCAACGGCAACCGGCGCGCAACAAAACCCAGCTGTTCATCCTTCCACACAATAAAGAAAGTGGTTGGTAGATAAATGGGTACCCTAGGTGGCCTAGTGGTTAAGACGCTGGGCTGCTGATGGGGCGTGGTTCGGATTCCACGTTAAACTGTAGGTCTAAGATGGAGTGAAAAGCTTGACCTACGTCAGAATGAACAATTCGGGCGGAAACTAACCAAAGGTTAAAGGTTATATATATATATAACGAGAGTAAAGCAGTAGATATTATATATTTCGATTTTAAAAAAGCGTTTGATAAAGTGCCACAAAGAAGATTATTAGCTAAACTTCATTCTCATGGAATTGATGGTAATGTTCTGAAATGGATCGAAAAATGGGTTAGTGAAGTTGAACAAAGAGTGGCAAAGCGTCTAATTGGAAAAGTGTAACTAGCGGCTTCCCTCAAGGATCATGTGTGGGACCAGTTCCTTTATTATTTATATCAATGACATCGACTTGGAAATTACGAGAATAATTTCAAAATTTGTGGACGATACAAAACTAGAGGGACGAACAAAATCGTTTGCAGATTCAAGAAGATATTAATAAATCACTGGAGTGGGCGGAAATTTGGCAAGTGAACTTTAATATAAATAAATGTAAAACGTTGCATATCGGTAGAAACAATATTAAAGGAAAGTATTTTATGCGCGACAATACACTAACGAGTGTAATGGAAGAGAAAGATTTAGGTATTATCGTTGCCGACACTCTTAAACCGAGTAAGCAATCTATGGAAGGGGTCAGAAAAGCAAATAGAATCTTAGGTTTTATTGGTAGATCGTTTGAATTTAAGTCGGAGAAAACAATGCTAATATTATATAATTCCTTAGTAAGCCCCCACCTGGCATACTGCGTTCAATTCAGATCCTCATATATACGACAAGACATAGACAGAATGGAGAGAATGCAATGGCAGGCCATTAAGATGATTCCCAGACTCGAAACAAATCATACACTACCCGTTTAGAAACATTGAATTTATTGACACTCGTAAAAAGGCGAATTTGAGGAGAGTTAATCCAGGTATTTAAAATGATTAAAGGTTTTGATAATGTGGACGCGATAAAATATTTCACCTTCAGGAATGCAGATACAACTCGCGGTTATGGTTTCAAATTCGTGGGTAAACATTTTAATTCTAATGAAGGTAAACTTTATTTTTCAATCGTATAATTAATTTGTGGAATGGATTGCCAGCCATCGTAGTTCGAAGTAATTCGATCGAATCCTTGAAGAAGAGACTAGATGCTTATCTTGCCTTAATTAAACTCCCAGTGAGAAGCATTTGTTAGCGCGAAGAAGTATTATAAAATTTTCACTCTGATTTCCTCCTCTGTACTTCTTTTAACAGACAACCTCGTAGGAACCAGCCGATCTGTTGCTGTTTGGTGTTCTTTTTATTCCTTTGTATATTTGTGTGTGTGTGTGTGTGTGTGTGTAACCGCATCCTCCTTAAATTTTTTCAGGCATCCGTAATTTGGTAAATTTCGTCTGAACTGGAAGGTCAGTCCGCCTGTTCATAAATATTAGTGTGGAGAGAGATGGCAACAATTTTATTCTTGCTCTAAAGAGTATATACACACTGATTATACAGTGTATGAGGCGTTGCGAGTACGAGGGTCAAACTCGCCACATTGGCGATTAAAGAGTGTTCTTAAGCCAAATTGTTGACGAACGCAATGGCCATTTCTTTGATCAGTCTGAGCTTCATAATGAAATTGGAAGTGTCGGAAAACACTACTCAACTGCCAGTGGCGGTTCCTCATATGGGCAATATGGGCAGCCGCACAGGGCGGCATTTGTGGAGGGGCGGCATGAGCGCCTGCAAAAAAAATAAAAATAAAAATAAGAATAAATAAATAAAGAAATAAATAAAATAAAAAATAAAAAAATAAATAATAAAAGATCAATGACTTTGCATCAAGGAAGGTAAGAAGAGTCAGGCTTTAGATGGCAGTTGTGCTGTGGTGCAATTTATTTTGTTTCTTGTTCAAAGTGTAGCATAATAATTACCCTCTCTTAAGTGTCTTATTCTATTTATGTGATAGAGCATTTGTACAATTTAGAAATTTGATTCTCTAGTTTATTTATGGCAGTTGTGCAATTTAATTTGTATTTTTCCTGTTCATAGTATCATAATTACATTCTCTTAAGTGAGTTATTCTATTTACGTGATGAAGGATTTGTAAAATTCAGAAATTTGAGTCTTTGTTTTGGTTCTGAAGTTCCAACAATTAGTCCAATAAAAAGTTATTTTGTGAAAGAGTTATGTCTGTCCTTTATTTTGGGGGGATTCGAATGTGTGTGTGTTGGCGAACAGGGGGGGGGCGCTGAAGGTGAGGTTCGCCCAGGGCGTCATGTAAGCTAGGACCGCCATTGTCAACTGCCGAGAAAGAGCGACGAAAACGGAGGACAGAATCGAATTATGTTTTCTTCCCAAAACATCTGTGAATGGAAAGATGTGTAGGTTTTCGTTTGCAGATGTTTTGGAAGGGAAATGTAATTAATGGACACTTCTCGTTGCAATCCCTGTAACGATCGATACGAGCTTCAGTTTATAGAAGGTATCATAATATCCTGTAGTTGTCCTCCTGGTAGATCGAAGAGAATCGTTGTAGATGGAACAATTTCCGTCCATTGTTACTTAAATCGAAGAAAATGTCAGAGAACCAGTTCGTGCCATTAAATCCTCTTAGTTTTGTGTACAGTTTGTGAAAAAAGTTCGTCTAAGAACATGAAATTTCTGAGAAGCATTAAAAAATTAATAATCAACAATGATTAGGTTTTCCTTCTAAAGTTTTATTAATGTCATCAAAATAAAAGTAAAATATAAAGAAAAAGAATAATTAGCAATTAGTAATTTTTTCATAGATTTTAAAAAGTTTATGTTTCTAGACGAACTTTTTTCCCCAAGATGTACATTCTTACATTTTCTTCAGTTAATTAGAATTACTGTATGAACATTATTAGTTAGTATAATACAGGGTGTTCACTTAAATGATTAAAATCAGTTCTTGGGGAAATTCCAGAACGTATATATACAGGGTGTCCTAAAATTACCTAGTAAACTTTCATACGAACGCAATATCTTAACAAAAATTAAGCGATATTTAACGATTTTATTTCAAATAGAGCAACAATAAGAAAAGCAACAATAATTGTTTATTTTAGATGTTCAAAGTGTCTTCCTTCAACTTGAACACATTGGTCACAACGTCCGACTACTGATCGACAGACATATAAAAGCTTAAGTTAATTTTAGAAGATTCTGTATATACAACGCATAGCCAGGAGGTGTTATCAGGGGTTAACCCCTCTCCCCTCCAATGATTTCCCAAACAAACAGCAGATATACCAGTAACTTGGTTTATATATATATATATATATATATATATATATATATATATATATATATATGAACAGAGCAATATAAATGGTTTTAATTTTTAAAATAGACCTCTGCTTGTATGGAATAGACATTTTTATTGGGGATTGTAACATCTCTCTTGTCCAAATCCTGGCTGCGCCAATATATATACGTAAAAGAGTAAGAAATAAGAATAAAATAAATAGATAGGTTGCGTGAAGTCACACTCATATTTACAAAGAAAAAGAGTTCAAAAAAAGGCATGGTGGTTGTTACAATTTTATTGGTAGAAATAATTGTTTACGCTATTTACTTACGAGTATCATATTCAGTGATATGGATGAGCTTGTTTCCTTGCACAGACTTCCGCATTGTTAGGGACCAGTGGTGAAAGATTAAGTCTAAATTTATTTTCCATATCAATAGCATTTGGCGATAATTGCTCTTAACAGTCGCCATTGTCGAAAATCTTGTCTAGCAAAGTTCGAAAATGTCGTGAAATTGATACATGATAAGTGCCTACAGGGACAAAGTTATCGTAAAGGCCTTTCATCGGGAATGAGGTATAGCAACGTAGGAAAGGCCTGAAATAATTTTACTTTGTCAATGTGGATGTGTATGACATATATACATATATACTGTGTATATATATATATACACAGTATTACTTACTATATTACAGTATGACTTCCGTGAAATGAGGAATCATTGCATGGAACACCCGAAAGATTTGTTTATATATAAATATATGATGAATATATATGTAACCTTGGTAATACATACATATATGTATGTATGTATATCTTGGTAACCTTTTTTAATTCCGCCCTAAAAGTTCATTCTTATGGGCAAGCTCCATGTCCTGCAGCTTAACGTGGAATCCGAACCACGATCCACCACGGGTGGTTAAAAACTACAAAGCCATCGCCCGGATTCGATCTCACAATCTCCTGATCAGCAGTCAGCGTCTTAACCACTAGGTTACCCAGGATACCCTTTTATCAATCAATTTTTTTTGTATAAACATGATGGACAGCTGGGTGAGCTGAGCGCCGCCTGCCATCGCCGGAAATTGAACCTAGGGCTGGTGGATTCATAGTCAGCGATGCTAACTACTACACTATAGGAGTATATATATATATATATATATATATATATATATATTGCGGCTCATGAATGTTTGCATGGAGAAATATTTCACTTATATTCATTCTATCTTTTCTACCATGATTGGATAGTTACGAAAATTTTACCGTTCGTTTCGAATAATTAAAAAAAAAGAAAAAAAAAAGTTGTTTTAACTCCAACATATAATGTAAAACATCAAAGAATTTGAGCAAAATATTAAAAGTTAAAAGACAAGAGTTTTCGTACATTTACTTACACAATTATTTAATACTTTGTGTGTCACATTTTGCTTGAATAATTTCAATCGTTTTGGGTATATATATATTATATATATATATACACATCGGGTGGGCCAAAAAAATCTATTACCCTGATTTTGAACAATATAATTTTACCTTTATCAAATGTTATTTGTACAATCAATATATGTGTCCTGTACAGAATTTCATGGTCTATCTCGTGATGAAGTTGGATGTTTGCTAACTGTAACCAGTATTTTGTAATTCGCTGTTATATAGACACGGGTAGAAAAACTTTCTGTTTCTATACAGTTACCAAATTGAGTCCAAGATTATGCGGAATGTGCCCTCCTCCATTATCAATGCACGCTTGCACCCTTGATTTCTCCCTTATCGACGGCAGTACTGCATCAAGAATTTTTTTCTTGGCAATAAGCAGCAGTGATTTTGGCATTTTGATCAACAAAGACAATCTCTGACTTCCCTAACTTTGAAATAAAGGTGAAAACCATGACTTTTTGAGAAAAATGTGGACGTTCCCTGCTAAGTCGATCTAGACTGATAGATTTTTTGTCCTGTCTTTCATAAACTCGGTCATTTTGTTTTTATTGTTGAAGCAACCGTAAAGGTCTTCTCGTCGCTGAACCATATTTTCGACACTTCTCTGTCTGGGAATCGATCTAACAGAGCACGACATTTATCAACTCTTGCTTGCTTATTTGATGCAGAGAGCTTATGAACTTCGACTCTTTTAAAACATTTAAGACCCAGATCATCTTTTACTATACGAAGAACACTAGAGCGAGAAATACCAGTAGTTTTTGAAATTTCTCTAGCGGACTTGTGGGTGTTGGGCCGTTCTTCTTGATTGCATACCATGGATGAAACCGTGTCAATATTTTCCTCAGTACGTGATGTTTTTGGCCCTCCACTGCCTTCTTTTCGTTTGGTCAACCCTGTGATATCGATTTTCTTTATGAGATATTGAAGTCCAGGTATCGTCCATCGTTTATTTGGAAACTCTTTCTTCATTCGTTTTGCACCCCAGTGTTTCTCCTTACGTAGGTTCAATATCAATGCTTCATCTTCCAAAGAGTATTTCATTATGTTATAACTTGTTCACTAACTATAGCAGAATGATGGTCTGAAATGAAAAAGGAAATAAATTAATTATTTTGTGTAAAAATGAGGAAAAATTAATTATTTATGGAGAAACTGACTGTCATCTGAAAGTATCAGTTGCTGACTTTGACCGCCTTTCAATTGAACACCATATTTTGATACCTCACTCCAGTTGTGAGCCTGTACCTCTACTCCTGGGGAGTTGAATCTAGATTCAAAGCCAGCGTTTGAAGGAGTAAAAGTATGGGTACAACATACGACCTCAGCAGTAAGATCAATGTACAGGATGAGCCACAATATTTTTTGAAAAATTGAGTAATAGTTTTTTTGGCCCACCCTGCACACACACACACACACACACACACACACACACACACACACACACACACATATATATATATATATATAATATATATATATATATGAAGGAACACATTTCGAAAACAATCAGTTTGTTTTCATTCTTCCCCCGAGAATGTTCTCCTATTTGGTATGTGGCATCTTCAATTTCGCATGAAAACTAAATTAAAAAAATTTCTTCTTTGTGTCTGGCTGCGGAATGAATGAGTATGACGCAGAGAACATGAATACGATAAAACTTTGCAGTCTCTTCAACCGAAAAAAACAGTCGGCTGTTTTCGCCTGTACTGGACGATCGCTCAGTCTTCGTCTAACATTTTGTCAGAGAGAGAAATCAACTAATATTTATTGTTCAAGAAAGATAACAAAAATATATTTGAGTAATTTTGTCGTTACAATAATTCCGCATTTTTTGTATCTGAAACCAATTTCTCTGAATAGCGTAACTTTTTCTCACAAGTAAGCGAGTGTTTAGTGAGCTGTGGAAAGCAGTGTTTGAAAAGCAATGTTAGGAAAATGTGGAGCAAAGTGACACTCATTGTTCTAATCAGTCACATGGTTGTAGGCCTATTTCAGGAGGCAAAATACAATCCTTCACTGTGTTATTCACACATAATAAAGCACATAACCGGTTATTTTAACTGTACATGATGTTCCTCTAGCTTTTAGAATCTAAACGCGTGCGTGTGCCTGAAACTAACTATGAGAATTCGGGAATGCACATGCTTCAGTTTTTTTAATAAACTTAAACATTACATTAATATTTAAACCCTGTTAATAAGAGATAATAAGGATAAGGCCATGGGAACTATTTTTTGTTGGTACAATCTGTGGGTCTTTTCCATTTGGCGGCAGGTGGTTTTTTTTAACCAAATTTTCACCAGTAATACTTTTTTGTATGCTAAATACGAATCTAACATTCTTTTTTGAGAGAAATGAAAGGAAAATATCGAAAAAAAGATTTTAAATACGAACTACTTTATACCGCGCACGAACTATTTACACTGCGAAATTCTATATATTTTTGCAATAATATATAATATTGTATTATAATATAATAATTTATTAATTTATATTATATTAATTATTTTATGAATATTAATTATTTGTTTATATAAATTTAATTATTCCAAAATCTGTAGAATAATTATGGCAACTCGATATGTTTAAGCATTCCGCGCGATTCATTATTGTTTCTGGAAATACGAGTAAATCATGGACGTGAATTATAATTTACAGTGGATTTTTGTGAATATTATATCAGAAGAAGATGCAGTGAAATTCTTTCGGTAATTATGTGTTTTAAGTAACTCAGTCATTTTACACACCAAAATACATTTTTCTAGTAGTATTTGATGTGATTTGTTCAAATATGACCTCCATTTCCGTCGGAAATGAGATCCAACAAAGCTATAGTACTTTGAAGTTTGGCCCATTTTCAAGGAAATGGAGGTCAAAATCTAAGCAAAACACCTCAAATATTACTAGGAAAATGTATTTTGGTATTAATTAACCTAACCTAACCTAACATGAATATGTTATTACATTATCATTTGTATAATTTAGGTCTCGGGGGTACGGGGGCGGAGCCCCCGTAAAGATCACGCATCACAAATTGATCGATTGAACGACATTTTAGCGTCGGAAATTCAAAAATAAAAAATATAACCCGATACCGATCAATTTGTGATGCGTGATCTTTACGGGGGCTCTGCCCCCGTACCCCCGAGACCTAAATTATACAAATGATGCGAATTTATTTGGGGGAAGCGTAATGAAAACGAAGATATATTTAGAAAAATATTAAAGGATATAGCTGATTTCAAATAAATATTTCCCTTTCGTACGCCGTATAAAGTAGTTCGTATTTAAAATCTTTTTTTCGATATTTTCCTTTCATTTCTCTCAAAAAAGAATGTTAGATTCGTATTTAGCACACAAAAAAGTATTACTGGTGAAAATTTGGTTAAAAAAAGCCGCCTGCCGCCAAATGGAAAAGATCCCAATCTGTTTATTGATTGCTGATCATCGTCATTTATTTTCTTCACATCTTTGCATACTTTCTCCACTCTGGAAAATGATTTCGGTTTCAAAACGTTTTAGTGTCGCTTCAACTGCCTTCCCATTTTTTAATAGAACTGAAATGACCGACGATGAACTGTGGCATATGAACGCAACGAAGAAGTGTCGATAAAATTCTTCATTTAATTCAAGTTTTTTGATCCTGCTTTTTGATAAAAGGTGACCAGATAAAGATTTCTTATTAAATGATAGCTATGTAACGCTGCTCTCCCTTTAATCTCTTTTGGATTCTATGGAAGTCATTAAGTTTTACAATGTTATGAAATATCCCGAACGTAAGTGGGTTTAGAAACGAGCTGAAATCAATTTTAATAATGGAATATTGAAATCGTACTAATGCATTTATGGATTAAATATTGTATTATAACCTATCTAATCGTTGTATTTACAATCAACTCTTAGTACCGCAGTTTTCCTAACTAGTACACTGACCAATATTTAATATATATACTGGTAACAAAATCCATTTCTCATGTCAATTACAAGTTCATTTGTGGGTCTTAAAATATTACTCAACGTAAATATGAATCTTGTACTATTTTATATTTTATCATAATCCTATTTAATCCTATTTATATATTTCATAACCATAACTACAAATTTTGTTTTATATAATAATTAATCGTAATATTTATAATACCAAATTGTAGCTACAAATATCATTATATCGAATGCTTTTATCTTCTAATTAATGTTAGGGCCACTTAAAGTTTAAGGGGAAGGCTGCACGAGCGACTTTCTCACAGATTCACTGCCACATGGCACTAAAAACGAAGAAATCTGCGATTGTGTTACTGCCACACCTTGTAACTCTGACAAGCGACAATTTTGCTCGTGTACCCTTGACCTAAGAGTCATATACTCACGTATAAATAAATAAATATATTGTGTAAAAAATATTGTAATATTGTAAATTGTAGCATTTAAATATTTATTTTTACTCAAAAAGATTTATCATTATTTTTATTAAAGTGTTAATTCCATTAGTAGAACAATTGAAAGAATATTTATTAAACTTACATAATTTGAGTGTCAAAAAAATAAATAAAAAATAAAAGTTTACCCAATATTTGCTTGATTAACTGAAAACGGAATGTATTTTAATTTTATGTTTGTATTCTACAGGGTATCCAAGAAGTCCCCGGCAATTTGGTTCTATTCCTCGGCCTCCTCGCAGCATCATAGATCTGACTTCTTGTGACAATGCGCTGGCTGTGGGGCATTATTAAACCAAACATTTATGCTGCCAATCCACGCAATACTGGTGATCTTAAAGCTGCTGTCAAAGCAGCTTTTGCGACCATTACGCCAGACCAACTCTTTGTCAATTCACGTCGTACTTGAAGACTAATTCTATGTAGTCTTCAAGTCCATCCATATGATTAATATCAATTTGTGCTTGTGCTTTGTTTATATTATTTTACATGCTAATAAATCTGTTGCTTACGATTGGTTCTTCCTACTTACTAAAAATTTTAATTATGACTTTTTCAAATTGCCAGGGACTTCCTGGATACCCTGTACGCATTTAATTTTAGGTAATTTATTTTTAAATAAATTCAGTTTTAGGTAAAAACCTTTTTTGCTTATATATATATATATATATATATATATATATATATATATATATATATATATATATATATATATATATATATACAGTTTATTTACCTACATCTGAGTACGTAAGTACATTTCGTATTGTAATTATGCATTACTTAAATGTATCAGGTCATCCCATAAGTAATGTCGTTTTTTAGATCGGAATTTGAAGGACAAAAGAAAACTCAACTGAAACTTTTTAATCTAGTATATATTTTCCATCGGAATCATTGACACTCTGCCAACGTCCTACAAGCTTTTCAATGCCATGTTTATAAAATTCAGGCGGTTTTCAGGCAAAAAAATACAAATACTGGTCTGCAGGTCATCTAAAGAAGTACAGTATACTGTTTCTCGTCAAGATAGTTTTGCAGACTCCTGAAGAGATGATAATCTGAAGGCGCAAGGTCTGGAGAATATGGAGGATGTGGAAGTTTTTTCCATCCAAGCTCCTCAATTTTTGCAGAAGTGATCCGAGCGGTATGAGGACGTGCGTTGTCGTGGTGGAACACGATTCCTTTCCGATTAACCAAAGAGGTCTCTTTCTTTTAGTGCAGTGTTCAATCGATCCAGTTGTTGAGAGTAGACTTGAGCGGTGATTGTTTGGTTGTGTGGTAAGGTTTCAAAGTGTATTACACCACCTTTATCCCACCAAACACTAAGCAACACCTTCCGAGGGTGAAGATTTGGTTTTGGCTGTGGTGTCGCTGGTTCTCCGGCACAAACCCACTGTCGACGGCGCTTAACATTCTGGTACAGTATCCACTTTTCATCACCAGTCACTAAACGGTGCAAAAACGGATCTTGGAGTTCACGGGAATGAAGAGCTGTGCTAATGTTTACCCGCACCCTCAGATCGTCGACCGACAATTCATGTGGCACCCATTTTCCTAACTTAGGCACTTTCCCGAGTTGTTGCAAATGTCGATGGATGGTGGACGGGGATGAATTGAGTTTCTGGGCCAATTCTTCGACATTTGTTGAACAGTCTTCTTCAAGTGCGGCTAACAGCAGGTCATCATCAAACTTAGCAGGGCGTCAGAGCGTGCTGCATCTGTCAAACAGCAGTCACCATTCCTAAACTTTTGAAACCATCTTTGACATTTCCTCACATACAGAATATCGTTGCCATAAACGTCCTGAATGTTTCGCGTTGCTTCAGTAGCACTATTCCCTTTTTTGAACTCGTAAAGCATTATATACCTGATATACTCTTCTGATACCGCCATGTTTATGAGGGGTTCACATAAAGCAAAACACACGTCTTCACTGGTCAAGGTCTGTAAAGTATGTAGCGAAACACGATAGATCTCCTCTTAGATATAACCTTCGGAAAATTTATGCTTAAACCGAGTAGGACTAGTTTAAACTTAATCTATCGTAAAAAACGACATTACTTATGGGATGACCTGATATTATTAGCCTGAATTCGTGAAACCGTCATAATATTCCTGACGAATTTAAAGTAATCCAATTAAAAGAAAATTCAGAAAAAGTTTCTTAATAAAGATACAAAATTAAAATTCGTTTCAGTGAACGAAAATTTTGTCTCTTCTGAACTTAAATTTATAAATACACTCTACTGTATAATGAATTTATAGCACGCTTATAGTCTACGGCAGCGTTTCCAAAACTTTGGGTAAATTACTCCATTCGAGTAATTTGGCTTTTTCAGTGGTCTAATTTCGTACTCTGCAAGTATTTCTAAAGTACAGAAAGTGCATAAATAAACGAAATTGCAACACAAGGACTGGCTTTAGGCGGGGTACAGCCGTAGGGTTGCCAGGTGTCCGGTATTTAGGCTCTCTGTCCGGTTAAAAAAATCAAAGAATACCGGACACGTAAAAGTAAACCACGTCTTTATGTCTTTGCTTTTTTATTTTTGTCTTAATAGGTGTAGCCTTAATAGATCGTCCGCTTTTTTTGGTTATCCATAATTTGTTGTTTTTTAAAGTCAATAATTATTTTCCATATTTTTCTATTGCGATCTGATAAAGAATTGGATAGTTTCACAGCGCTTTATTGGATGGAATTTTGTACGTTATGTAATTTTGTTGGAATAAAAGTTAAATGCGGATAAAGTTTATTTCTTTTCATTAATACCTAAATATTTTCAATGTTATTTGTAAATCGGTTGAAATATTATTTTCCTGTTAAAGTGTTATTTATCCATATAATTAACTGATTTTATAAAGCATCTAATGAACCGATTTTCGAGTAATGAAGACGACATCTGGCAACCCTAGGTACAGGTAGGCTGGGGGGTATTATGAAGGTGTCCAATTGTCCATGTGAAAATGGGGTAATGAATCAAAAAGTTTGGGAACACTGGTGTTGGGCATGGTTATGATTAATCAATTGATCAGTTAATCATTGTTTCGAATTCAGTCATTGATTAATCCAAAAATATTTTTAGAAAATGAAGAAAAATTATTCATTTTCACCATAATTTCAGCATCATTCAACAATAAGTTTTGTAATGTGGCATTTGAATTTGAAACATTTTTTGCATATGTAAACTGACTAATCTTCTCATGTCTGGTTTGTTGAATTAAAGAAAACTAAATAAGTGAACAAAATAGGTTTTCTTCGCTCTTATTTCATGCAACAGAAACAATAAAGCTCTTTCTTACCCTTTTCACAGGTATTTAACTTTTAATATTTGTAATCAGTTGATCATTATTAAAAATTTCATCATTCACCACTTTTTCCCAAAAATGATTAATTAACCATGCTCTATCGTACACTCTCATCACTTTAAATTAAATTTTCGTTTTCGTTGTATTCATCATTAAAAAGTGTATTTATCATCTACAATTAAATTAAAAACTTCAAATATGTTCACCCTGTGTTAGTGTACAAGAACTGTAAATAGAACTCGTTCGTAAATCATACTTTAGAACAATGATTATCCCAATACTAATTGATTGACTGATGAAGTCAACCATTGGAAGACAACAACAATAATTAATAATGTTTGAGACTGCTTCACTATCTTCGCAACGGAGGAGACCTACACTAGGCTCTGAACCACTACCCCCACCAAGAAAGACCCAGAAAAAGCTCCTTAATCACTGATAGATTCTGTGAATGTTATATTCTGATATTTAAATCAAATTTTATCTTATTCATTTTGCATTTAACAGACTTTATGCTGTATATTATTCACGCTGACATATTATAACGTTGCTTTTTGTTAAATTTACGAATTATGTTTTAATGATTTTCGTAATAATTCATTGAAAAGCTAAAGTGTTGCTTTTTTAAACATAAAACCAACGTACTGAGTAAATAATTTACTTCTTGCTCTTTGCTATACTATCCATACGCATTCATAAAGTTAGCATTGTTGCCAATCTTTGTGCTCGGGTGGTCTACATTCCACTGGACATATAGAGCGCCCCACAGTGTCCCTTTCCCCGATTTTATGGGGTCCCCACCCCACGTATAAGTTGTTAACCCTTTCGGTTGAAAAGGGAATGTTGTTGGCGTGAGATTCCATTTGACAGGTGAAGCTGTCTTGTTGCAAAACGTCATCCTGCAGAGAAAAAAGCCCCAAATTAGCATTGCACAGTGAATTTATGATGAAATCAAAGACATTATTATTAATTCAGAAGCAAAGCACAAATGCTTAATTACAACCTATACTAACACTGAACAACAAAATAGAACTTTTTTCCTCCTTCGAAGGAATTTATCTGATTCGAATGTACTTTATCTGAATTTATCTGATTCGAATGTACTTTTTTCTCTATCACCCACCAATTTCGAGGGAAATGGAAATGAAAATTGACAGATTTTCTTACTTTTTGGTATATTTAATCGTAGAAAACAGAAGAGTACCTTACCTAAAATGTTTTTGCAGCTGATTTTCGCTTATAACTGGTACTAGGGACTTCTCTTATAAGTGTAGAACAGTAGTCGGCCAATATACTGGGGCTACATCTTTCTTGGTACCACTTTTCCATGGTTGATATATCCTGATGAAATCATTCCCCATGCTCATCGCTGACAGCGCCCAGGTTTGATGGGAAGAAGTCCAGGTGGGAGTGCAGGAAATGCATTTTCACAAAGACATATTACACCTCATAACTTGGTAAGCACTAAGCATTTGCTCCACCAGGGAAACAATTTATTGATTTGACGCTGCCGAGGAAAATCGTAGTCACTTCTTTAAAAGCTTTCCATGCTGTTCTTTCAACCTCATTATAGGACTCATCAAATGCTGTCTTTCATCACTTCTCTGATCTGTGGGCCCACAAAAATGCCTTCTTTGATTTTCGCTTCGCTGATTCTAGGGAACTTCTGTTTTAGATATAGAAATCCAGGTCCGTCTTTATTCATGATTTTTACAAAATTTTTCATCAAACCAAGTTTGATATGGAGAGGTGGTAAGAAAACTTTTGCTGGCTCTACTAGGGGTTGATGGGCAACATTTTTCTGTCCTGGAATCAAATTTTGTCGAAGTGGTCACTCTTTCTGTGTATAATGACTCCACTTAGCTCGGCTGTCCCACTGGCAGAGGAAACAAGAGAACTTTGTGTATCCTACCTGGAAGTGCAATTGCTTTCAGATCACCACAGATATGCCAGCAGTGTTTATCACAGTCAATATGTTTCAAAAGTAACTGCATATTCTCATATGATTTCTTCATATGAATTTTACAGTATGTGCAATCGGAACCGAATGATAGACATTACCGTTGTGCAGTAGTATAGCTTTCAAACTCAACTTTGATGACTCGACAAAAAGCCTCCATTCCTTAGGATTGAGCTCTTCACCAAGTGCCTCCATGAGAGAGTTCACATCATTACAGTACACTAAATCACATTCCATAAAGAAAAACGATGTGTGTCTCACTCTTACGAAATGATGATATTTTTAGTCTTTTGTAAGAGATTCTAATCTTTTAATGTAGAACCTAAGAGCTCAGCCTGATTTTTAGATAGATTCAACTCTCTGACAAGATCATTTAATTCTGACTGAGAAATTAAATGAGGTTCATCCGATAAAGGTGGTTGAAATTGTGTATCCATGTCACCTTGTCTGTCCAAATGTTCATTACGAGATTCATCATCAGGTTCATCATCATCTAAAGTCCATGTCTTTGGTGATTTTGGTACTGGCAAATTGTCACAATGTGAAAGAGGTCGCATGGCTGACAGTAAATTAGGATAGTGAATCGGGTGTTTAGATTTTGAGGAATGTCCACTTATCTTCGTTAAACAGAAGTAGCAATCAGTCGAGTGGTCTCTTTGTTCTCTCCATACCATTGGGACCGCAAAAGGCATTGAAGAATGAGTACCTTTTAACCACCCTCTCAGATATCTTGCACAAGAAACACAACATACATGAGGAGCCCATATTTTGTCTTGGATCTCCTACTTTGCAACCGTAATAAAGTTCATACGCCTTCTTAATTAAACGAGTGAAACCATGCTTTTGAGATTTTTTGTAAATTCACCACACACAAAACAAAAACTGTCAGGGCTGTTTGCACACTTACAAGACATTCTCACTTTTATATCACAAAAACACTATTTTTTAACCAAACATATACCAAAACAAACTGAATAACTAAATGCACTTAATCAATCAAGTGATGGGTAGAAATGTACGAGACTGATTGAGACATTAGCACGAATGCGCAATTCTAACACACGACAAACAAGAATGCAATTGTGCATATCCTGACAGGTATGGGCTTGTCTAATTGGATGAGAAGCAATTGCTGCAGACTCAACTGACTCGTACTATTTATCTACCAATCACCAATCAGTTTGTCACCATAGTCAAATTTGCTCCGCCCACAAATGCCTAAGACAAGCTGACGCCCCTCATTATCAGAGATTGGTAGTAACGCGTTACATGTAACGACGTTATGTAACGAACGTTACAAAAGTAATGAGTAACGGTAACACCTGAAAGATTTTCAAATGTATCAATGTAACGGTAACGCTTTGCATATTTTTTTATTAATGTAACGGATTTTTTCGTTACTCGTTACTCGATACTTGAATTTCATTGATAACATTCCATTCATGAGAACTATTAAATGCAATTCACTATTCCGTGTTAGTGGCAACAACTAAATTTATGTTTTCTAGGTCTCTTCATCTTTCCCGAAAATCATTGGGGACTTGGGGTGCATATTATTGCGCAATATATAGTCAATATGAGTAGCTATTAGAATTTATGTGGTATGGCTGCCATTTGTAAGTTTGTCTGGAGTTTCAAAATACGTGTGAAGGCACATAAACTAATATAAAATGTAACTAGTTACTTGTAACGTCGTTACATGTATCGAGTAACGGTAACGCTTTAAGGATTTTCAAAAGTAACGATGTAACGGTAACGCCGAGTACATGCCCATCACTGCTCATTATCTCAGTTATATTTTTAGAAAAATCAAAAGTGTGAGAGAAAATTTGTTTACAAAATGGCGTAATGTAAATGGCGTAATTTCGCATGAATCAATTTCAGTGATGATTTATATGTGTTTTTGGCTTTGTTTCTCTATAGTAGCATTTGTCATTATAGTGAAATGCACTATTATTGGCTATGGTTGTCCCGAAAAGCTAGGGTTTTGCTCACTTGAGCATTTTAAGGAATGGCACGCATCGCGCGAATAAAAGTAATAAACATCATCTATATATATATATATATATATATATATATATATATATATATATATACATACATTTTAACTGCAAACAACACACTATAATTAATGTAAATAACGACGCTTGTGTAGAAGAGAGTTCTCCCTCCTCATCTTGTGCGGAACGCTCTTCTACACAAGCGTCGTTCTTTACATTAATTATACTGTGTGTTGTTTGCGGTTAAAATGTATATATGTACGGCATGCGAAGGTGCCCCCTCAGGGCATTGGTTTCTGCTCGTATGTAGGAGAATTACGACTTCTGATTGATCGAGGTCCATGTTGTAGTGGATAGCATATCTGACCGGCAATCGGATGATCCCGGGTTCGATTCCCAGGTGGTACCTCATTTTTCATTTGTTCGTTCTCCCTCCTCATCTTGTGCGGAACGCTCTTCTACACAAGCGTCGTTCTTTACATATATATATATATATATATAATATATATATATATATATATGCAGTATACTTAGATAAATATATGCATATTATATAAACATGTAAATATAAATAATAATATGCATAGTATAAACATTTTATACAAAATAAATGACTAACAATAAATCTCGTATTACGACGCAAACTGAGGAATGCTATCTCGATCTCAGAGTTTTAAACTGCAAATCCCTCAAAAACTGTTGGTGATAGAAAAAAAAATGTTTTCATTTACGTAATCAGCGAATCAGCGTGAAAAAGAACATAAGAATCACACATTTACCAAAAGCAGGAAAACTTTGTTGAACAGTGTAATTATACAGTTCCTAAAATCATTATTATAGTTCCTTACGCGTTTATGATAATGATGATAGGCACTGATTAACTGCCATTACTACTCCAAAACAAAAAAATAGTAAAGCACAATTTCATTTGAGGAAAATTTTTCTTATATATATATATATTTATATATATATATATATATATATATATATATATATATATATGGGGAAGGTGTGGATGTGGGTGTGTTTCTTTGGTGAAATCTGTGAAATTTAATTTTCGGTGTCTGAATCACGTACCTTAATAAAAGGCCAAACAATAGTTTTCAATAAATACTGGTCAAATTTCCTAGAATAATTTGCTGGTCTGGAAAGCATCTCATTTCTAAGTTCTGCTAATTCGCGAAGTTTCTTTTCGTTCTTAGCACCCCAGAGCCCTAAAACATAGGCAGTGACGAAGGTTAGTAGTGAATTCTACAAGAGTTAATTTTCCAAGTTTTAATACATAATTTTTGTTGCGTGCAAACTACTATACAGCATTTCCGATTTCAAGAATTTCAGTATCTAACTTCTGTCATTTATTCACTATTCAGTCATTCTAACCCAGTTTTCTAATATTTGAGGCATATTTACTAGCATTCCAGAAAGGCTGATATGACTCTGTTGTTGTTGTTCTCAATTAAAATGAAAAAAAAATTGTGTTCATTACGCATGGGTTATAAACCTGCCATTTTTTTAACGCTTCTCCTTTCCTAAATTCTCTCTCTCTCTCTCTCTCTCTCTCTCTCTCTCTCTCTCTCTCTCTCTCTCGTGGATCCTCAGATTTTTGGGGTTTAATCTTGTGAATTTACCTGCTAGCATGACTGCCTTATGATTCGGATGATCTCTCATCAAATGAAATGTTTTGTTTGACTTCAACCATGCCTTTACTGCAACGACTTCTCTTGCAAGAATTGCGCTGAAATAGATTACAGAGGAAGATGTTGTTTGTGTGAATGTAAATTTATATTCTTAATACAGAGTGTTTATAAAATAACGCGGGTTATCCGAGAGGGGTCTTTTCCATTTGGCGGCAGGCGGTTTTTTTAACCAAATTTTCACCAGTAATACTTTTTTGTATGCTAAATACGAATCTAACATTCTTTTTTGAGAGAAATGAAAGGAAAATAGGTTAGGTTAGGTTAGGTTAGGTTAGGTTATAATTGTTATATTATGTAGATCTTACCTCTCTTAAATAATTATTGAAATCAATTGTTTTTTCTTACATAATTTCTTCCTTGGAATGATGTTAAATTCTCGAAAAAATTTCACTGCATCTTCTTCTGATATAATATTCACAAAAATCCATTGTAAATTATAATTCACGTCCATGATTTACTCATATTTCCAGAAACAATAATGAATCGCGCGGAATGCTTAAACATATCGAGTTGCCATAATTATTCTACAGATTTTGGAATAATTAAATTTATATAAACAAATAATTAATATTCATAAAATAATTAATAATATAAATTAATAAATTATTATATTATAATACAATATTATAATTATATTATTGCAAAAATATATAGAATTTCGCAGTGTAAATAGTTCGTGCGCGGTATAAAGTAGTTCGTATTTAAAATCTTTTTTTCGATATTTTCCTTTCATTTCTCTCAAAAAAGAATGTTAGATTCGTATTTAGCATACAAAAAAGTATTACTGGTGAAAATTTGGTTAAAAAAAACCGCCGCCAAATGGAAAAGATCGAGAGAGAGAAATCCGATTTGAATTATATTAATACGAGTGAACATGGACGAGTAATATTTATTACATGTACTTTATAACAACTGCATATGCAATAGTAAGGTTTATAAGAGGTGTTAAAAATGTTTTTACGAGTTAAAAAACAAGCTCAAACTAGTTTAAACTAGTTCAAATCGGAGTTGTGTATTCACTTGCGTTACTTTATATTAAACCCTGTATTAAACATAAAGACATAAAGTAGGTAGTGTAAATCTTAAACTATTATTGACGCCCTCCCCCCTACACACACTTCACTATGCCATTGTTACCTGTCTGTGTCCCTGCTGTTAAAATTACTGACAGTTGGATCACCCATTACTGCGAATCTCCAAAGTCTTCCTATGGGCTGTTTCTCATATAAATTTCCTGCATGACAAATTAACGAATATTAGGCATTTACATATATTATTTGTAAGTATTACCTATATAATGTGTGATATTATATATTATATATCTTAAGCTGCAGATTTAAGTAAATACTAGTAAATAGTTAAATTTTAAGTGAATTTTCTGGTTTTTCTCGTTACATTCAGTCATTATACTGAATTCTTCCTGAGCGGAGTAAACCTTAAGGAGGCATATAATACGTTCTACTCATCTGTGAAATTTCTGTAGTCCATACATCGTATGGATGGACTGCTCGGACTTATTTTGAAGTAACATTATTTATTTAGTTCAATTTAACCAAAACTGGAACTAAAATCAAAGCAAATTTTTTTTAAATTAAAGAAAGGTTTTGAGTCTTCTTTTTGAGTGACCTATTTGCTTCTTTCCAGATGAGCTCAAATTAAGACATTATAGCTAGAACCTGATGTGCAGTGATATGAATAATACCTAGAAATTGTTTGAATATGTCTTTTAACATATCCAAAACACATGAGATCATGTTCACCCTTATTCTTAGAACAACTTTTGTCAAAATTACTTACGTGCGTACCTGGCTATTTTGTGAATTAAATGAATAACTGGCCAAAAAGTCCAACAACCACCTAACTCCATATAAAAAGACGATAGAACTTTATATTTTATTAGTGAACTAGCTGTTATGGCCAGCACTTGCTTGGGGTGGGCTGATTGCATTAAATTTTAATTATTGAAATCGTTTTTTTATTTTTCGTCGTATCACTCCTTAGACTAAAAATATTATACACATACCGAGCGCTGTCCGTCTGTCCGTAGAAAACACTTTTACGTTTCTCAACCGATTTCGACCAAACTTCATATGGTGGATGGGGGGTGATGAGTAATGAACAAAAATATGTGTGACCAGCCCCCACCCCCATAATTACTGGACCCAAAGGCCCAGGCACCGCAATAAAACTATAGAAAAGAACGGAGTCATAAAAACCTTAAGTTTCACATTGCCGCTCATAATAATAATAATAATAATAGTAATAATAATAATAATAATAATAATTCACTGGGGAACAAAAAAATTTTTTTTTCTTGGTGCCTGAGATTTTAGACCTTATTCTGGATATTTTCATGCCACTGATTCAGAAAATATCATCCATTTTGTTCTAGCAGCTCTAGTTTTTGAGATATTGCATACGTCATTACCTACTTTATTACCCTTCTGGCAGAGCTGGGCACTTGCGGCATATTTTGCGGTACTGCGGTACTACCGCACTACCAAACCGGTACCAAACCGGTACGCGGAAATTTGAATGCGGTAGCTGTACTGCGGTACTTTCAGCGATCCTTTGCGGTACTGCGTTATGCGGTTCCGGTTTGCGGTTTGCGGTAGTACCGCAGTACCGCAGTACCGCAAAATATGCCGCAAGTGCCCAGCTCTGCCTTCTGGAACGGTATTATGAGTTGCTCGTAAATCTAAATGCATCTGTATAATTAAATTGTAGCTATGATTTTGCTGATGTTGCTGTTTTGCATGTGTATTGTACAGTACATGTACTAACGTGAATTCTTTCCTGTTACAGGTGTTGACATGGCTTCATCACGAAGAAAGTGTTTAAATCATCCAGATGTGTTTTGTTTTATCTGCGGAGAGTACACGTTCATTGAACAGAGAAAAACTATTACTGATTTTGTGAAAAAAGCTTATTTTGCCTATTTCAAAGTACAACTAGGGGACCAAGATAAGCCATGGGCTCCTCATGTTGTGTGTAAAACGTGTACGGAGCATCTGCGGCAATGGACCAACGGAAAGAGGAGGTGCCTGAAATTTGGTATACCAATGGTATGGAGAGAACAGAGAAACCACAGTGATGACTGTTACTTTTGTTTGGTGAATATAAAGGGCATCAATGGACGTAACCGGAGTAAATGGACGTATCCTGACATAGACTCAGCTAGACGGCCTGTTTCACATTCAGATGAGATACCTGTCCCATCATTCAGCCATCTTCCAGAGCTCCCTCAAGAAGATGATGAATCTGCTACTGACAAAGAAAGCATATGTGGGCAAAATGACAGTGATTTCGAAGGACCGTCATCAGTTGCAGAAGGTTTTAGTCAATACGAATTAAACGACCTCATAAGGGACTTAAGTCTTTCGAAGAAATCGTCTGAATTGTTAGCTTCCAGGCTGGGAGAAAAAATTTACTGCTGCCGGGAACCAAAATCACGTTATATCGCGACAGAGAAAAGGATTTACTGCCCTTCTTCTCAAAAGAGAACGATTTAGTTTTCTGCAACAATGTGCGCGGATTGCTGATGAAAATGGGCATATCGGAATACACACCAAATGAATGGCGGTTATTCATAGATAGCTCCAAACGGAGCCTAAAATGTGTTCTTCTACACAACGGCAACATATACAGATCAATCCCAATTGGTCACTCAGTCGGTATGAGAGAAGAGCACGGGACAGTCGCCCTAGTCCTAGAAAAGATATCATACCGAGACCACCAATGGGTGATCTGTGTGGATCTGAAGATGGTGAATTTTCTCCTGGGCCAGCAGAGCGGGTACACCAAGTACCCGTGCTTTATATGTCTCTGGGACAGTAGAGCTAAAGATGAACACTGGGTGAGAAGACAGTGGCCTCTGAGAGAAAACGTGGTGGTTGGAGAAAAAAATATCATCAAAGAAGCTTTGGTTGACAGAGAAAGGATCATATTGCCACCACTGCACATCAAACTAGGTTTGATGAAACAATTTATAAAGGCTTTGAACAGAGATGGGACGTGTTTTGGCTACATATGTAGAAAATTTCCTGCGCTGAGCATGGAAAAGCTGAAGGCAGGTATTTTCGATGGACCGCAAATCCGGGAACTCATGAAAGACCCGCGTTTCCAAGATTCAATGGACAACATTGAGGCACGTGCGTGGTCATCGTTTAGTATGGTTGTGAAGAATTTCCTTGGGAACTATAAGGCCGATAACTACGGTGAACTAGTGGAGAATATGCTCTCTTCTTTTTGTAAACTTGGCTGTAAAATGAGCATCAAACTGCATTACCTCCACAGTCATTTGGATCGTTTCCCAGATAACCTCGGTGATCTAAGCGAGGAACAGGGTGAACGATTTCACCAAGAACTAAGGACCATGGAAGAACGGTACCGCGGACGATGGGATACTCACATGATGGCAGATTACTGCTGAAGCATCCAACGCGAATGTCCTGGCACATCTCATCGCAAGAAATCTCAGAAACGCGGTTTATGTGAGATGTCTCAATGAAAGAACTTTTTTTGCCGTTCGTGTCTCAAGCTTGTTTGAATTTAATAAATATTTTTCGTACCTTATGCTTGTTTGATGTTAATACACTATTTTTGCTGACATTCATCATACTTTTGTATTCAGTTGACAACAACAGTGATTGCCAGTCAGCAATTATATAATATTATATATATTATATAGAAATATATATAGATATATATCATATCTTGATAAGCAGAGCTGATGGAGAAAAACTAATGTCATTTTTAGAATCAACGACCTCAATATACCGAGAAACAGGTCTAACATCTAAGTCACCAAAAGTTGTGTTCCCCAGTGAATCATTCCCTCAATTTATTTTACTCTAACTCCGCCTGGGAGTGGGCAAGCCAGCCCAAGTCTCAGCCGGTCCCAAGCCCGGAGAAAGGAGGAGGGTTGGCGGCAGGAAGGGCATCCGGCCGTAAAACTTTTGCCAAAACCTTATGAATGCAGATCCATTATAACAAGAGGAACAACAAAAGTAACGGAAATCTCCAAGAAGGCACAGGAAAAGAGATTGAGATGGTATGGGCATTGGGCATGTCCAGAGGAGGGAGGAGGAGTATGTGGGACGACGGATGCTGAGGATGGAAATTCCAGACACGAGAAGAAGAGGTAGACCTAAGATGAGGTGGCGGGATAGACTGAAGAAAGATAGTGATAAGGGACTGGAGGAAGAGGTGGCTCAAGACAGAAGTGAATGAAGAAGAAGGATCTGCAACAGCGACCCCACATAGAAGTGGGCTAATAAGGCTGCGGAAGAAGAAGAAGAATTTATTTTACTCTAATATTATCCTATTTAAAAAAAATTCACCTCTTTTTAGAGACCCAATAGTTAACGAACAGACATTCGGTTCAATTATTTGGTCAATAAAACTATAGAAAAGAACGCAGTCATGAAAATCTTAAGCTTCACAAATCTTGACACAATGTGAAGTTCAAGATTTTCGTGACTATAATTTTTTTTTCCTCTCTAACCGTGCAATTATTTAAAAAAAATCAGCCCTTTTTTAGAGACCCCAAAAGTTGACGGACAGACAGACAGACAGAATCACACATAACTTGCTTTTATATAGTAGATTAGCTTGGAAAAAAGAACAACTTCGCTCTTTTTCACTCTACTACGAAGTTCTTACCGATCGTTGGCAGGTCTGTAACATTGCAAAGGTCAACGTGTCCGTGAATGCAAAACAGCCTACAAAATAGCTTATTGCCTTGAGAATCTTCTGCGGAAACATTGTGGTAAATCCTCATTTTCCATCCGGGAAAATATTTCTTGATTTCTGTCGCCCTAGTTAGAATCGCTTTTAGATATTTCATGTGATGCAAATTGTCTGTACAGAAAATTGTACAAGAGAACATCAGTAAAGTAATAATTAATAAAACAAGATATGACGTAATTTAAAAGAAATCGAACACTGGATGAACATTTTACCTTTAACTAAATTTATTTCTGGAATATAATAAGTGTAAGAAAACACTTTCTGATTCTTTCCTCTTTGAGTCGCGAATTCAGAACATGTTGAGTGTTCATTGTCTTTAGTGTCATTAGTTAAAAAACCCACTCTGTAATATAAATAATGAGAACGAATTACTGCGTACCAAAATATTAATCAGACGTTTGTATATTAATGGATTCACTAGATATTTCGGGTTTCCACATCCCCATCATCAGTAGTCATTTATATTTAACTTATTAAGGTACAAAATATGAAGTGAAGGCCATTTTAAAATTAGTGCTACTGCTTTCTGCTTTTTCTCCTCTTCACTACCTCTGTCTTTAGCATTCGAATTATTCCTACCTTCTCACCCCAATTCGTTGGAAAATGGGATTTTGATAATGTATCATATATACAGTATGTACTTAGAGTAATAATTTTTGGAAATGAACATATGTACTTAGAATAACAATTTTTGGAAATGTACATATGTACATAAGTACTAACAGTAATACTTTTTGGAAATTGAATACATGACACCACTGATGTAGAGAATTATCTCGAACTTGAAATAGTTCGCTAATGACAGTGGTATGATGGTATCACATACCGTATTTAATGTTTCAAAAGCATGAAATACTGCTAATTTTTAAGCATGCCTCACTACATACTCTGTGTTTGAACCAGTTAAGTATAAATTAATTATCAATGATGGAAAAGAGAATCATTTGGTGTATCCAGAATCCAGATATGCAGATGATGTTTAGTTAAAGATTCAACATCCTCAAAATGAGATTCCCTAGGCCTAAACCACTTTTAAATGATTTTATCATGGTATATATTAATGGTCTCCTCTCTTACAAGTGACACTGGGTCTGGTTAGTAGTTGGACGGATGACCGTCCTCCGCGTTCAGATGATGTAATGACTCTTAGATGGTTCGAATCCAGCGTGAAACTGTAGGTCTCCTTCGTCACATGACCTTTGCGTTTATGATGGAAGTTAAACAACCCAAAACGTTATTATTATCATCTTACCTGGTACAAGGGCAAGAGGGAATCGAATATTCCTTGTGTTTTCTTTCTTCAGCCACTCTTCGAGCTTTTCTCATTTCTCTCTTACCGTCCTCCATTTCTCGAATGTAATTCATATTCTAAAAGAAGGAAACACAAGTCAGGCCAAGGCTGCACGAGAGACTTTGTTGCTGCGACGAAGTTGGGATCAATGAAAGAAAGCAACCCCCAGCCTTCTTTAGTTAGCTTTATAAGGCTAACTAACGAAAATATAACGACTTAACCTAACCAATCGTCAAGGGCGTACAGTTGACTAACGATTGGTTAGGTTAGGTCGTGATATTTTCGTTAGTTAGCCTTATAAAGCTAACTAAAGAAGGCTGGGGGTGGCTTTTTTTCATTGATCCCGAAGTTGTAACGACAAATAGCAAAGAAGAGGTACTGTACTGTTGTTTCCTATGGGGCAAACTACACGGCAGGCAGTCGCTGCGACAATTATTCTCTGTTCCATTCGGCTGCGTTATATTGTTCCAAATGCGGTGGGCTACACGAGCGACTTTGTCACAGCGTCACTGTCACGTGGCACTAAAAACGAAGAAAGGCAGCGACAAAGTCGCTCGTGTAGCCTTGACCTTAACATTCAGAAAACCGTTTCTGGTAATTTAAATAAAACATTCGTTGAAATTTTAGACGAACAAAATTCTGTATTTAAAATTATCAGTCCCACTTTTGTTAAAATTTAAAAATTATTTTGAATTGAAATGAATTGAATAAACTTTATTAATTATTAATAAAATAAATACATTGGTTTTACTATTTATAATGACATAAATAATTGCGAAGCTGGACTATTTATTTTATTTAATTTGATCCTTAAGCTTTAGGCTTTACTGGGCTCTTATTAAAAATAAAACGGATAGTTATTATTAATAATACATAAATCATGAATGACTATTATTAATAATTAAGGTATGTATTAATCTTAAATTATCATTATCGATATAACAAATGCAAGGTCATTATTGAAGATATTAATACCAATACCATACAAAGAAATCAATATTATACATGAGAGATAAGAACTGAACAATCACGAGTAATGTGTCTTTAATCCTACGTAGATTACGCACGAGAAATGAATAAACAATAGTAATGTACATTAATTCTAGATTTTTATTAGTATGCCATTATTAATCGGGATTTCAACTTGGTTTTAAACGAATTTCCATTCACAATATTTTTTATATCAGCATTTAAATCATTCCATAGTTTCAATCCAATGAAAATGGGTAATTTTTGAGATGAAGACAATATAAATTGAGGTATAACATGCTTTGATCTATTTCTGGTCTGATGTGAGCTGATTTCTTAATGAGTTAAAAAATATCTATTTACCCATTGGAAATTAATGATTTTGTTCTTACACTCGTAAATAAAAATAAAATGTGCCAGTTTGATTACATCATTTTAGCTCTTTAAATAATGCACTAGAGCAGTGGTTCTCAATACGGGGTCCGTGAGTTGACTAGATTATATTCAGTAAAAAAAAATTTTTTCCCTTTTTTTGTGGTGGCTAATTTTGACCTCTAACCGATAACATTTTCGGTTACTTGAAACTTTAAAGTTTCTATAAATGTTGTTTTTTTACGACCATCTTATGTTTCCAATTCATGAACTTTGAGTTTTTGGCACAAATGAGCCTCTTCCCTGTTTTTATGCTGGTTTTTTTTTTATGTAAACAGAACAGCGGTAAGTTTTACGCATTTTTATTACATTTTTACTCCGACTTTGAAGTATTAAATCAAGACTAAAAACTATACTAATCTGGATACCTCAATTTGTCTATATGCTACTTAATCATAATACAAAAGATAATTTTTGGGGAGGGGGCCCCCAAAATATCATGATTTTGATAAGGGGTCCGCAGTACAAAAAAGGTTGAGGAACGCTGCACTAGAGTGATCAAGAAAATCAGCACCAGATAATAACCTTATTGCTCTTGTATGGATGACAAAGATACTGTTTAAAACGTTGTTAGCGGAGTTTCTCCAAACAAGGGTGCAGTACGTTATATAAAGAAGAACAAAGGTATGGTAAAGAGTTAATAAAACCTGTTTAGGGACTACATTTCTAAGTTTAAACATTATAGCAACGGTCCTTGAAATCTTTTTCGCGATATAATTTACATGATCACTCCATTGTAAATTCTTATTTAGCATTACATCAACAAATTTTGTTACAGTACACACCTTTACAGTGATTTCATGAACATTAAGTTCATCAAGATACACATTTCTCTTATTAGTAAAAATCATGAAATTTGTTTTACTGGTATTTAGGAAGAGTTTATTGGTGGTCATCCATTTCATTACACTGATAAATTCTGAATTAAATATATTCTTAGTTGAATTAACATCTTTGCAAGAAAAAGACACATTTGTATCATCTGCAAACATTATGAAGTTAAGTATATCAGATGAAGGTGAAAGGTCATTTATATATAATAAAAATAGCAGTGGACCCAGAACTGAGCTCTGTGGAACACCATGTTTGACGAGCTCTTTAGCTGAGCAAACCTTATTTACTGATACAAAATGATATCTATTGGACAAATAACTTTTAAACCAGTTACTGATTTTACTTCAAAATAAATTTGGTTTAGATTAAACACGTGTATATAATTATATTTACCTGGAATTAATCATTTTGAAATTTCCCACGTGAAATCAAGCCCAATTCCCTACAAAACATAATTTTATACGCGTTTAATATAAACAAAATACATTTTGAAGTAACATAATTATTTAGTTTAATTTTTAACAAAATTTCGAACATGACAGTACTTTGTTTGTCTAAAACACAAACAACAGTTTCATTTAAATTAAATTAAATTGAGTGTTTTGGGTGTAACTTCACATAATTTTTTAGTGAAAAATACTATAATTATTAAAGAGAATCAAAGTAATAAATGTCTGTAACTGAAATTATAGAAAATAAATACCATGAAATCCATTAATAACGCAAGCCTGCATTTCAAACCAAAGTATGAGATGTTTTATTTCTATTACGTGATCTTATACAATTTTGCCATGTTGATTACAAATTTCACAACCATTTTTATGTATGACGTCAGGGTTTTTCACAAAATATAAGTCAGATATATTCATAGTATGTATTAAACAACTAAATTTCCAAGAGTAAAAAATTATAAGAAATACAAAGCCAATCATTTCAAAGTAAATTCATCTTTGATACTTAATTGATACATAATAGATCACTCATGATTGATCAGTAGGAGAAAATCGTTGTTTTTTTTTTGCTCGTTTCTTGCGCTACATTTCTTCCGAGCCTTCCCGTTTCAGAGACCAGCAGTAGTCTGCCATCATGTTGACATCCCACCTTCCTTGGTATCTTTTTTCCAGTCTTGATATCCTGGTGGAACCTTTCTCCTTGTTCCTCACTCACACTACCCACGTTTTC
>JAJOZX010002598.1:45000-192500 GCA_023014485.1 Bathynomus jamesi
TCCCATTGATCTGGAACTCGCTTGTCTCAGAGAAAAACCGCAAAAAATTTGGGGATGAACCGTGGTTTCGTTCAATTAATGCAGATAACTCTAAAGATTAAGGCATTCAAAAGAATCCGTGTCTGAAGGCGTGATAGTAAGGTCACACAAAAAAGAAAAAGTCGTTGCAGAAAGTTACGAGACAATTTTTCAGTTGGTGATGTCAAAAAAATTTCACTGACGAAAAGGACTTTACTACTGAAATTGCGAGAAACCGGCAAAATTGAAAGGTTCAGGGTTCTGAACATTAGTGTTGAGGTTCATACTTTACGTCGACTCATTTTTGTCCCTTTCGTGGGTTGGTTTGTGACCTTTCACAAACCCACACTCAGGATGGTGACGTAACCAATAATCTTTTACTATTAGTTTATCTTTGATTTTGCACTACTGAACCACAACTAAGTAAATTAAGATTGTTTATCTATCCATTCTATTTAATAACTTCTTAATTTAACTTTGTAATAATAATATAAACTTCTCTTGTTATAAAACACCAACATTTTTATACTTTTAATCTTATGTTTATGGATTACTTTAACTTTACACTTACATTATACAATTCAAGATACAAGGTTAAGCCTTCACCAAAGAATCAAGTAGCTCTTTAAAATCGATGTAGCCTCACGCGTGACATGGAATAAAGCCTAGGGGCACAGACAGGAGATTCCCTTTTCCCGGCCCAAGTCAAAATGTTCCCTTTTCCCGGCCCAGGTCAAAATGAAGTTAATTTTCTTTTATGAACTCATCTTAACATAGGCCCTACTTCCCACGGGCTCTGATTGAAAAACTGAAGACAAATTAACAAGGGAAGGCAAAACGATCTTAAGATTAAAAACTGCTTCCAACGACTCTGTCTGTCTAACTCTGACTCTTTTTCTCCATGTCCATTTCTCGCGCTGCGTGGCCTTTTTCTTCGTTTAGATTTCGCTGTTCCATTCTTGCCTGGCATGTGATCTGTTTTTTAATTATCTACGAACCTAAAACTTAAAAGACAGTAATTAATACATGATGTCGATAGTTTTTATAATTTCGTAATTATTCTGCATTAGTTAACTAACTTTATTGGCCTATTTTCTGATATTTAATTTCTTACTTATATTATTCTGATACTATTTAAAAACGAACCTATTTTGAAGAACCTGATTCAACAAGACTAGAGGATGGGATCACGTGATAATAAACCTATTCCTGATTGGCTGAACGTGAATATGAGTATGAGCCAAACGAAACCTATTGTTTTTGTTTCGTGGCTCATATCATGTATTCTCGTCCAAATTCAGAATAGGCCCATTTCCTACCTTTTATGATCTATCTATTAAACCAAACTTGCATTTATACATTATGAACTGTCATTCTGTATTCATTATTAACTCCCATTTTTACAATCCCAACAAAATGTTGTTGTTCACGGTACTCAGAAAAAAGGTATTCCTGCGTCAAGACAGTACCACCAAGCATCTCGTTTTTCAAAGAAAGTTATGGTTTTAGCTGGAGTGTCTTGGAATGGAAAGACTGATCTTCATTTCATTAACACCAACAACACTAAAGTGAACTCGGAAACTTATGTCAAATTCTTGGACCAAAATCTCTTGCCAGATTGCCGCCGTCCGTATCCTGATAATGACTTAATATTCCGGCAAGACGGAGCTACTTCTCACACAAGCAAGTCTATATAGTATTATCTGCAACAGAATGTTTCTTATTTCGTTAAGAAAAATGAATGGTCTCCTCAATCACCGGACTCCAACCCGATGGACTATTCGATATGGAACTCGTTGACAGAAAAAGTTTATGAAGGTCGAACAGAAAAGTTCACGGAAATGGAGTTAAAAGAAAAGATACTTGAATGTTGGAACAAAATAACTCTTAAAAACATCATAAAATGTATTATGTCATGGAAGAAAAGACTAAGAGCCGTTTGTGAGCAAGATGGTGGACATATTGATCATCTTTTTCAATAGACAGTTTTGTAAGTAATAAAATTTCAATTCTGTGATATTGTTTTCAGCGATTTATATTTCTGCTTCTTTCACTATGGAAAAAGTATACTAGTAGAATTTTGAAATTTTTATCGAGTGTTGATAACTAATTGAAGTTATACTGAGCCAAATTTCGTGATTGTAAAATTGCAAAATTTATAATTTTTGAGTTACCTGTACTTTAAATATCAGGACATTTTTTCTAGCCACTTGATATATGCTCTTCCCCTTCATACCAAAACACTATAGAGGGTGGTCCAAAAGTCCCTATCTATTTTGCTGAAATAATGATATTTCTATTTTATTTTCTACAGGCCATAGATGATGATGAATTTACAAGAACGTGTGATGGGAGTAACACTACGTATCCAAGGAAAGAAGTGCAAAGAAATCCGAGAAAAATTCGAAAGAAGATTTCACAAACCATTACTTACAGACAAAGCAATTCGTGAGCTGGTCAATAAATTTAAAAGAACAGGATCTGTTCATGATGAAGCAAGATCTAGACGTCCAGATACCTCTCAAAAAAATGTTGAATTGTAAAAGATACCTTTCAAACAAATCCTAGAATGTCAAATCGCACAGCATCACGTAGATTGAGCGTACCAAGAACGACTGTTCTAAGGATTTTAAAATCAACATTAAAAAGAAAAGTTACCATATTCAAGTGCTACATGAGTTACACGAAGAAAATTATCCAAGACGAGCCGCCATGTGCACAGAATTGATTGAAAAAAAATTCATACCGAAAACTTATTTAACCACATTCTCTTCAGCTATAAGGCGACATTCCACGCATGTGGCAAGGTTAATCGACATAATTGCAATATCTGGGCTAGTGAAAAATCAACCGAGTTCTATGAACAGGAGAGAGATTCTCCCAAAGTTAATGTCTGGTTGGGTATGACAAGATCGAAGATTTACGGACCTTTTTTCTTTGCAGAAGCTGCGGTAACAGGTCCAATTTATCTTGACATGCTTCAGCAGTTTCTTGAACCTCCAGCTTCGTTCAGGTGGCATTTTCGACACAGTTGCCTTTTGAAAAGATGGAGCCCCATATAATGCAAACATCGTTCGGGCGTACCTTGATGAGCTCTAACCAAATCGCTGGATTGGACGTGGTGGAAAGAGGCCGTGGGCAGCACATCTCCGAATTTAACACCATTAGACTTCTTTGCGTGGGACTTTATAAAGTCTGAGGTTTACCAAAGAAGAGTTACAGATTTGAGATTTGCAGAGACACTGATGGTGCTCACGTCAAATCTTAGACCTAAATTTGATAAATAAATATGCATCTAATGGTTACTACATTTTTATCCTAAAATATTATTATTTCAGCAAAATAGATAGGGACTTTTGAACCGCCCTGTATATAGTGTATAAGTTGTCAGGCAAAATGTAACTAAAATCACATCGGCCTTACACTCTTAATTGAGGGTATATTCTATCGTTCTATAAAATGAGACCCAACAGGGTCAAAGAAGAAACCTAAAGAATGAGGTCATTATAACTGCATTGATGGAAAACTCATTTTTGCAATATCATCATGGAAGATTTGCAGACAGCTGCAGATTCATTCTTTAACTCATTTGATCTCATTTTAGCGATTTTAAAGGAATATTTTTGTGGATCTCCATTTTACTACTTTAATGAATATTTAGTTCTATTTTAAAATTTGATACAGCTAAAATATTAAAATTATTAATTCAGACTAAATAATAATGTATTTGAAGAGAATTTCACATAATTTTATAATGGAATAGTTTTCTTATCTTACCCTCATTATATGCGCAAGTTTTATCTCATTATATGTGCAAGTTTAGCATTTTCTCTCTCTCTCTCTCTCTCTCCATTTTCTACCTGATATGCTTTCGAATGAGGTTTTATTATTACACGAGTTTATTAATGTAATTTTAAAGATTATTTTAAAATGGGGCGCGGGGATCGATCTCCGTGAATTTAGTTTTCCGCCCGAGGGGTTGTGTAAATGCGTACTAGGCTCCTAAACCCCTAAGGAGGGCCCGATCTTGGGTTTTCTTTAACCCTTGACTGCGTCCTCTCGTCAGGATTCTTGGGGGGGGGGCGGGATTGTCTGTTTATGTTTTTTATCTTCGGCCCTGCTGATGTTCTGCTTGTCATCCCGGTTTGTGTTCTGTTTCGTTGATGCTGGTGCGTTTTCTTACTACTACTGTCGCCTATATTTCTGCTGCAACTTATTCTTTTACTTATATATATATATATATATATATATGTGTGTGTGTGTGTGTGTGTGTGTGTGTGTGTGTGCGTGTGTGTGTGTTGACCAAATTTAGTTTCGGAGCGGCACTTCCCCAACATTTTTAGTACCGGAGAGCCTTTCCGCCCCGTTCAGGCTGAATTGCACCAATGTTAATATATATATATATATATATAAGCAAACAACCACAGAGAAAAAGGAAAAAAGAAACACGAATTTCGAGCGCTTTCGTGATATATTCACATTTTCATATTCACATTTTCTTGTCCTTGAAGATGTGAATATATCACGAAAGCGCTCGGAATTCGTGTTTCTTTTTTCCTTTTTCCCTGTGGTTGTTTGCTTATTAATAAGATCACGTGTTATTTTGTGATTTTACTGCATATACAGTATATATATATATTGGTTTTACTTCCGCCCGAATTGTTCATACTAACGAAAGTCAAGCTTGTCACTCCACCCTAGACCTACAGTTTAACGTGGAATCCGAATGACGCCCCACTAGCAGCCCAGAGTTTCAGCTACTAGGCTACTCAGGGTACCCATTTATTTACCAGCCAATTTTTTTTTGCGTGGAAGGATGAACAGCTGGGTTTTGCTGCGCGCCGCCTGCCGTCACCGGGTCTCGATCTCGGGGCCGACGAATTCGTAATCAATGACGTTCACCACTACACCACCGAGGCGCATATATATATATATATATATATATATATATATATATATATGCGCTTAACTTATTCATTTGTGAAGTGTTTCCTTGAAGAAACTAAATTAATTTGTTATGGTTTATGGCTTGAAGTTTTTTTCCTTTCGTACAATAGAGGAAAAACCGCTTTAAAAAATCGTTGAGGCATAAACGCATAAACCATAGTCACGCTTTGCAACGGTATATATATATACACACACACAGGTGACTCGCTCGTCTAATAACGCATGATAAGAAGACGAGAAAATAACGAATCAAGAACATTTCACTTTGTATTTAAACCCATTATGATTTTTTAACTCGAAAACGAAATAAAAACAGGGTTTATTATCTTTATCTTTACTAAGTCAAAGGAGTGATCAGTGTCATGAAAGAAATTTAGGTCTAAAAGCGGTATTGAAGAAATCTTCTAACTGTGATTTTTCGTTCGTGATTATATTACATGCAGTCCACACAGTACAGTAATGTTGGATAACATTACTTATAGCTTTATCTATCAAGAAGAGATACTTCATGAAATTCATATTTCTGTGGTAGATTCACACGGTAACTGGAATCAATATAATTGTTAGCGTAAGACCATTGTTAGCGTAAGGCCATGAATTGTTAGGTTTTTGCTATGACTATTCAAATGACACGAAAAAGCTTGGACAATGTGTTTATTTACCTGCATTTGTTAGAAGTTATATTACCTACAAATCTTTCCTACTATTCTTAAACAAATCTATCGATTCAGTATTTTAAAGTTAATGAAAAACGCTTTAGATTTTTGCTTCAGCCTCGCAAAATAATACTATTTGTATAGTCCATTGGTTCTCAACGGTGGGCCATGGCCCACTTGCTTGTCTTTTAACACTATGTTAATAAGTGTTAATAACAAAAAATGTACTTATTAAACCTTATATAAATATGATACCAGCTTAGCAACATGGAAAGTTGGCCATGAGTTATTCAAATCAGCTCTAGTGTCCCGTCGCCTAAAAAAGGTTGGGAACCACTGGACCGTCACTATAGTCTAACTGCGTATTTAAAATCTTTGATCTTCGACCATTGTATGAATATAATTCGAAGTGACTGGTTTTGAACCTTCAAGATGTGGTATTCGAAGGAACGAACCTTCCCCTCCAAAAATTGGTTCATTGACAACTTTATAAGGTTTTCTTTCTTAACTGATTTTGGAATTCAAAACTTTTAACAAATAACAAAATGAACATACTTACGTGTCAAATGAACTAACCCAAAAACGCCATTGAATAAATATTTCAGAAAAAGACTCGTTTCATCAATCTTGAAGGTTCTATACTCAGTTCAATGGACTAAATTTTGTTTTTTAGTGATTAGATATATTAGTTCAACAAATGAACATTATACAGTTTTAATGTTACTGAAACGTCACTCACTTAGTTGCTTTTAGTGTTTAATTTATAATGCAATATTGCTTTACTGCGTTGTTAGTGTCGCGTAAACATGAACGTTGTTTCCCATTAAAATATTGTTTCAAAACTTTTGTTTAAAGGTAAGTTATAACAGAAATGTACAATGCTTCCATGTTGTATTTTGTGTTGTCGTACTGAATGTTCGTGACCTAAAACCAATGCTAAAGTAAAGGTTTTACCTACTGGGTAGCGATACGCCTACCTTTTCGAAATTACGTTTCTAAATAACTTCCTGATACCGTATGTTATAAAGACAAATTGTGAAACAGTATTAATTTTGCTTTATGTCTATTCGACTTAATCTATAAACAATCTGTGTCTTAAAACTCGATACAAATATTCATACAACTATCTACCACAACATCGCTTACCTTTGAAGTACTCATGTACTTTCGTGCGTGTTCAATACAGCAGTTAATGACGTCATTAGAAATCACTTGAACAGGAGGTTACTCAAAAGATGTAGAAAATTTTTGTAGTGCATCACTTAATGTCTAATACGAACGAATTCGCTCGTTTTATATTATTATAATAAGATACAGCAACGTAACGAAGGAAATCTAAAATTTTATATGAAAATATCGAATATTATATACACAACACTTTTAAACACACCTAAGTATAGACAAAGTATAAAATAATACCTTTTCAAAACATTTAAAACTACGACACAACACAGAATTCAAATAACAGCAAGAAGAAAAAATTTTTAAACTACAGAAAGTCTTCAGAAAAAAAGACACGTAGGAATTTATAATAATAATAATAATTATAATTATTTAACAGCAAACACTCAAGTGAAAAAATTATATAATATTAATAATTACTTGGTTAACTATATAAATTCTCACTTCCGAGAGAGAAAGAGAGATAGAGAGAGAGAGAGAGAGGCCAGGAACGGAAACGATCTGAATTCAACAACCGAATGGCGGGTTTATTCGCCATTGAATGAGTTGCAGTTTCAAAAACTCTTTTCACTTATTCTTTGTAACGGTAAATTTGTTTCATTGATGTTAAAATGAGATAGAATTTTTTTGTAATACAGTATTTACATTACGTTATAAAGGGCTCGCGCGCGCGCACACACACACACACACACACTCTCTCTCTCTCTCTCTCTCTCTCTCTCTCTCTCTCTCTCTCTATATATATATATATATATATATAATATATATATATATATATATATATATATATTCAACGCTTGAGATATACGTGTTAATAGCTTAAGTTTAAATCAGCAGAGCCAAAACTTGCCAGAAAGCTCAGGCCTGATAAATGGGATCCATTTCGCTAATTTCTGGATTATTATTAACCAAAGGAATCGTGAGTCGAATCCCAGATCTCACTGTTTTCAATTCGATTACAGGGAAATGGGCACAGGCTCCTTTTAACCATGCTACCTTATATTGCTGTAATAGGCGATCGGCCAACCCTGATAACAGGCCATATTTTTTTTAGTTTAATACCCCCCTCGTACAGAAATGTACGAGGGCCACTCAATATATTTTGCCCCACATTTTTTTTTTCTTTCCAAGTTTCCTTGTAAGTTCCAGAAATTTTGTACACTAGTAGTTACATACCTTTTTTACAAGCTTTTATTTTTCCACAGTCTCCATCCTTTTCTACGGCTTTCCTCCACCTCGAAACAAGGGCCTTTATTCCTTGCTGGTAAACGTCCGCTGGGTTCCGTTGGAGCCACCTCTTAACCTCCTCAATAACCTCATCGTCACTCTGAAACTTTCTTCCACGAATAGCATCCTTCATTGGCCCAAACAAATAGAAGTCTGAAGGTGCCAGATCCGTGCTGTATGGAGGGTGGGGTAATGCAGTCAAGCGCATTTTTGTGATGGCCTCTCTTGTTTTCAAACTGTTGTGTGGTCTTGCGTTATCGTGCAAAAGAAGGAAGTCTTCCAGTTTTCTTTCCGGTCGAACTCGCTTTATACGTCTACGGAGTCTCTGTAGGGTAGCAATATATGCCTCTGAGTTGATTATTTCTCCTTTCTTCATAATGTTCACCAGAATCACCCCTTTCATGTCCCAGAAGATGGTGGCCATAACCTTTCCTGCAGAGGGAGCCATTTTGAACTTTTTCTTGCGTGGGGAGTCTGCGTGATGCCACTCCATGGATTGGCGTTTTGTTTCGGGTTCAAAGTGGTGTACCCAAGTCTCATCCCCAGTCACAATTCGTGAAAGGAAGTCATCCCCTTCTGTCTCGTATCGAACCAACGACTCAGAAGCAATTTCTTTTCTTTGGGCTTTGTGATCTTCAGTCAGTTGGCGAGGAACAAACCGTGAACACACTTTTGAGTAGCCCAGTTGCTGAATTATCGTATTCACACTTCCTTCACTAATTCCTAGCTCCAGTAATAGCTCCTTGTATGTGACGCGCCGATTTGATCGAATGATGCTGTTAGCACGTTGCACAGTGTGAGATGTGACAGCCGATTCCGGGCGACCGCTGCGTGGCTCATCATCGAGGCTGGCTCTCCCTCTCTCTCCGATGACCTCACACGTTTAGACCAGCATCCAACTGTGATTTGATCAACAACAGCATCTCCGTAAACGTTTTGTAGATGTTTGCGAATATTTCCAACTGTTTCCTTCTCTGCGGTTAAGAACTCGATAACAACGCTCTGTTCACGACGCACTGCACTGTCAGACGCCATTTTCGAAACTGCGATAACCATCGGTTTTATAGAAGGGCGTTTAAAAGCGGTTTTATACAAGGAGGGGAGGTTCAAACTGGAAAAATCCGGTTATGTGAAGCACAGAAAGTTCAAACTTACGGCCCAAAAGACATTTCAGCCCCATGGCTATTATTTAACTAAGAAAAAAGGGTGGGGCAAAATATATTGAGTGGCCCTAGTACAACATGTCCTTAAAATGATCTGCAACATCTGAACATATAAGTTTGGCATGTTGTCCTCCATTCTGAGTGTGCTAAGATAGTAAAATCAGCCATTAACTTCAGCTATGTACAGGTACTCGTGTATTCATGTTTTCAATTCACGCATTTCAACTGAAATCTTTAAAGATACAATGAACAGTGAAGACAAGGTTTATTTCCCATGAAGTCATACATTTTCTGTAAGCTTAGTGCTACATTATATCAATTTATCTATAAAAACATTCTTTTACATGATTTATTTTATTTTTTTGCCTAAAAACGTTATTGTTAGCCCAAAAAATATCACCTAAAATACAGGTGTTTCACAAAACTGATTAATATGAGTTAAACAAAACTAATTTCGAGTACAATAATTCAGGTATTTTAATACTCCAAGCATTAATACACTATGTTGAACAAAATGAATGCCATATTAAAATGTTGAATCACCATACAAAGTACTGTGCCTACATGGGTTAATAATGGAGACCTCTGTTCGCGTGCCAGCAGGAAGGTTTATCGTTCAGTTATGAAAAACGGGCAAATGTTGGCATGATTACAATACATATATAATAATGTTGCACTTAAAAATAAAGTTTGAATTGTTAACTGTGTGAAAGGACCGATATTGAAATTTGAAGAACGTCAATTATGTAAAACAAAAATTAAGTTACTCTACGTATATCGATGTACAATGTACATAACACAAAATCAACTAAATCGACTAAAATCAATTAAACCAACTAAATTTTAACAATTCTTATCTTTATGAAGCAATCTACTAAATAACTTTAAAGCAGAAATCATTACTTAAAATTGGAATCTTTCTACTAAAAATCTCAACTTGTTTTTCAATTACAAAACTGCATGTAAGTCAGTGCATACTGTATTCGGTGACTCCCGCAATATCAATTCAATGCGTTATTAGCAGTCTACCCAATATTGGGGAATAACTCATGGAAGGCACTGGGAGATGAGGGGGGTGGATCTGGTGTGGGATCTAATGCAGAAGTTGTTTGACCAGGAGGTGATTCCGGATGAGTGGCGGACCAGCATCATAGTCCCTATATTCAAAGAGAAGGGAGATGTACAAGATTGCACGAATTATAGAGGGATCAAGCTGATATCACATACAATGAAGATATGGGAGCGAATAGTGGAGATAGGTTGAGAGACGAAGCGGAAGTGTCAGTGGAACAGTTTGGATTTATGCCTGGAAGGAGAACGACAGATGCAGTTTTTGCATTGAAACAGTTGCAGAGAGGTACAGAGAGGGGCAGAAGGCGTTGCACATGGTTTTTATTGACTTGGAGAAGGCATATGATAGGATACCACGGCAGGAAGTTTGGAGATGCTTAAGGGAAAAGATGGTACCGGAGAAGTATGTTAAACTGATCAAGGGGATGTACAGGGGAGTAACAACTAAGGTGAGGAGTAGTGTGGGTGTGTTAGAGAGCTTTGGGGGTGGAAGTTGGTCTGCACCAAGGATCAGCTTTGAGCCCCTTCCTTTTCAATGTGGTATTCGATGTGTTGATGGACAGGATTAGAGGGGAGGCGCCGTGGTGCATCATGTATGCAGACGATGTTGTGTTGAGTGGGGAGACGAAAGAGGAGGTGGAGCAGCAGTTGGAAAATTGGAGAGAGGCGTTGGAAAGTAGGGGGATGAGAATTAGCCGAAAGAAGACCGAATATATGAGATGTGATGTGCAGCAGGACCGAGGAGGGGAAGTGACATTGAGTGGAGAGCGTGTTAAGACGGTGGAGTATTTTAAATACTTGGGGTCAACAGTGGATGCAGAGGGGGAAACAGAGAGAGAGATAAACTGTAGAATACAGTCAGGGTGGAAGAACTGGAGGGACGTATCAGGGGTGCTCTGTGATAAGAGGGTCCCAGTGAAACTGAAGGGAAAGGTATTCAAAACAGTGGTGAGGCCGGCAATGTTGTATGGAATGGAGACTGTGCCAATGAAGAAGAGCAATGAAAGAAAAATCGATGTGGCTGAAATGAAGATGTTAAGATGGATGTGTGGAGTGACGAGGAGGGATAGGGTCAGAAATGAGCATATAAGGGGAACAGTGAAGGTGGCGGAAGCATCTAAGAAGGTGCAGGAGGCCAGGCTGAGGTGGTATGGACACGTCAGGAGAAGAGAGGAGGAGTATGTGGGGCGCAGAGTGCTGGAGATGGAGTTGCCGGGACGGAGAAGAAGAGGAAGACCGAAGACGAGATGGAGGGACTGTGTGGTGGCGGACATCAGGGAGAAGGACTTGGAGGAGGACGCGGTATACGACAGAGGAGAGTGGAGAAGACGAACCAAAAACAGCGACCCCATGTAAAGATCGGATAATAAGCTGCGGAAGAAGAACTCACGTTGTAACAGCATATATGAAACACACTAATAAATTATTAATGCACAATGCTATAATATGGTTATTCATCTCGCTCATCCAGCGGTGGTTTGCGATGAGTTTGTTCATTCATGCAGTCCTCAGTACCTTTGCAGACGCATACCTCTGTGCATGTCATATCATTCGTTGCACAACTGCAGTTCTTACTACATTGTCTGCGTCCACGGCATGAGCACAGAAGCTCATCTAATACTTCTGCAGTTGTTGGTCTATCAAATAACTTCAACTTTAATTCATCACCCAGTCTTTGCCACCCATTTCCATTTGATGAAGACATATCTGGTTTAGCAACGTGAGCCAACAATCAAATGCGGGTCTGAAATGATGCTCTCTTAAAGTGTTGAAGAAAGTTAGGTTCTGATGGGTAGTTTGTGTAAAGGTATATTCTTGTCAGTAAGGCGGACTCTCAGAAGATTCAAGTCATTATGTTCTTTATATACATCCTTTGGATCGTACAGAGCAGCACAAACTGTCGGGCTGCATGTTCGCCCTCAACTGCTTTGTCAGTACCCAAACTACCAAGGCGTGGAATCGAACCTTTCTTCTCCAATGACTCCATGGTTTTCCACATTTTCTCTTTTCCTATGCCACAGAATGATGAGACGCTATCACCTCCTGTCAAAGCATGCATGGTGGGAAGTAGACTAGAAACCACAGGATTTAATTCACTGCGTATGCTGTGAACAGGAATATGACGATGGAGATCAGCAGTAGCGGTCATCTTTCCTGTTTCTACCCAGAAAGATGATGAACTTTGCATCTGAGGAAAATAATGCACAGCTAGCACGAGGACATCTGTGTCAGGTGACCTGACAACTATGGTTCCTTGGATATTGGCAGCAGAAAATTCCTCATCTGCCTTCATAGCATGGAAAAGCATTCTTGTAGCTGCCTCTTCCTGTGAGCAAAACAGATCTTCCACTGGTGTCACGCCTTGGCTAGAAATACAGACCGTTATAATATTGCTGTTACTGCTATGAATAACACTTTCTGCAAGAGCTAAGACTCTACGTTGTAATTTTTCTGCTGGCTGGTAATTTGAATCACACGATTCAAATGCCTCTTTGTTCAGCAACCAGAGAAACGTCTTCTGTAAAAGTGCTGGAACAAATTCTTCAGATGTTTTCAGGCCGATTTCAGCAGCTGTGTAGTACTCAGTTGGCTTTTCAATTTGTGCTATTTCTTGTCTAAGCATACTAATGGCAGAATGAAGTAAGCTTTCTGAATTCACTAGAACATTTGATTGTTCTTCAGCAGAACCAAGTGTCATCTCATTAGAGTTGAAATCTTCCTTCAGTTGAGCAAAGGCTCTGACAGCATCTCCTAAGCTGACACTGCTACTGACAACAATGCTTGACTTGGCCTGTCCCGCTTGGCATGAATAACAATGTTATCCCCATAATGCTTCGTGAGACGGCGCTGAAGTTTTTCTGCACGGTATGCTTGGGTATCAATGTGGTCAGGTAACAGCTGTTGGAATTTGTCTATCAGGGTTTTCAACTTATAAGCTTTTCCTTGTAGATTAGCATCTATTTCTCCTACTAGTGTCATAAATGCCTTCTCGTGTATGTTCTCTCCTTCTTCCATTTTCCTTGAAGTACTGATGCTATGCTTGCTTGTATAGCTTGCCATGCAGGATTTGTGGTAAACAGCATCAGCTGCAATGTGAGGTCTTCTCCTTCAATTTTGGCAAGCATAGAAATGTCCTTCCGAGCTTGTGCTGCTTGATAGAGATTACTCTGACACGTAGTTGTTTGTACCTTATGTATGCTGTCCCTCTTTCGCGCGTTGCATGTTAAACACATTGAAAAATCTGTAAGCTTGAATGTTTGAGCTCGTGTGCGAACACTTTGTTCTTCAGTACCATGTGATGCCATGCCATGCCATATCATGCGTGCTACATTTTGTACTAACATAAGAAATGTTTTTCTTACTTGTAACAGCTACGATGATATGTAACAGACATACTATGTAATTTTGTAAGGTCATCAAACTCAGATTCAAGTCTTTGTAAAAGGTCATCCTGCCGTAACAATGATGTTAACAATAATGTTTCAAACCCACTTTTGTGGTACAACCAGTTTTTCTTTGAGACTCTGCTGACATATAACGCATTTCTCCCAATTTGTTGAGAGCCTGTTTCTTCGCCTGTACAAATTTTAATGGACTTGAGTCAGGTTCTGCCATGCTCGATATAGATGATCGTCTGAAATAAAAATAACAATAATTAAACTGTGGTTTTCAACAATACCACACATTTGCACAATATTTGTCAAAGCACACATTTGTCTTATTCTAATATTGTGATAATAAAAGGAGGAAGTAACTTTAAAACTGGGCCTAACCTATAACAATACATGATTGTATTACGTTTTACTATGATGTGATAATTCAATTGTGTATCTAGATAGTAAACACTTATAATAAACAGTACAGGTTGATTAGTTAACAGTATTTCAGTTCGAAACTAAAACAAATTATCATTTGGATAAAGTTTCAGGTATTTTCTAGGTGTTTCTTTATATTGGCGTTTCCATGGCAAACACATAAAAAACTGAGGACAACACTTAAAAATGTGTTCACTGAACACTAAGGACTAATAAAAAACATTACAACTTTTTGTACAAAGGGGGAATTAAAACTAAATCGGGGTCTGGCCGCTCGCCTATAAACAGTATTAACGTGTAAAACAATTCATTGTTCAACAAATTTGAACTTTTTCTTTTTTTCTCAAATGAAATCTAATGATTCAAATGTATTTTTGCACGCTGATTACGAAAATGACGACGAAATTTTGCTATCTGGTTTCTCAGAACATGGTTTTTTATTTACTTAAAATGTTTTTCTTGATGATTTTCGCTCGTAAGTGACATCTGAGGTTTCCCTTATTAGCGTCCAGCAGCAATCAGCCAGCATGTTTGGACTTCACTTGCCCTGGTATCGTTTCTCCATCGCAAAAATGTCCTAATGAAACCGCTCTCTATGTTCATCGCTGACATCTCCCAGGTTTTGCCGGAAAAAATCCAAGTGCAAATGCGAAAATGAATTTTTAAACTTATATTACATCCTAATGATCTGTAAGCTTGGAGAAGTTCATCAACCAATTCTGCGTAGTAAGGCGATTTTTTGTTGCCTAAGAAATTCTGGATCACTGCTTTAAAAGCATCCCAAGCTGGTTTTTTTCAGATTCATTCAAGACTTCATCAAAGGCACCATCTTTCATTAACTAATTTATTTGTGGACCAACGAAAATTCCCTCTTTTATTTTGGCATCACTAATCAGATGAAATTTTTGTTTCAAGTACTGGAATCCATCTCCTGCTCTGTCTGTTGCCTTAACAAAAATTTTCATCAATCCTAGTTTGGTGTGTAAAGGTGGCAAGTAAACTTTTTCAGGATCCACCAATTTATGGTAAGCAACATTGTTTTTGTCCAGGAGTGAAAGATTGACGAGATGGCCAGTTCTTAACAGTATAATGAGAATTCTTTGTTCTGCTGTCCCAGTCACAAAGAAAACAGCAATATTTTGTATATCCAAGCTGTAAACCAAGAAGCAGCCTAATGACTTTGAGATCACCACAGATATGCCAGTTGTATCTTTTGTAATTTATTTTATTCAGGTGAAATTCCATATTTTCATACGACTCTTTCTTATGGACAGCATGTCTAATAGGACCTGAAGTATAGATATTTCCAGTATGCAACAGGACAGCCTTCAGACTAAGTTTTGACGAAATGAAAAGTCGCCATTCTAAAGGTTTATGCTCGTGTCCTAGGGCCATCATCAAACTATCACTGGCATTACAAAAAGAAAGATCATTAGTCATAGAATAGAATTTTTATATATTTCTTTGGCGTTTGCGAAAACGCGGATATGCTGGTATCGTTTGCAAGCAAGTTCCATCCTTGTAATCTGGACCCTAAAAGTTCTGCTTGATTTTTCGATAAATTCAAATCTCGAACCAGATCATTAATAAGCTCAGGTTGAGTTATTAAGTGAGGCTCTTTTTCTTGAGTTTGTCGATACTCTTTATCCTTATCTGACAATTCCATAGGCTCATTTTCAGCAGGTTCATCATCATCATCATCATCTGAACTCCACGATTCAGGGGGACTTAGCAACTGGTAGAATTTCATAATGTATTACTGGTCGCACTGCGGAAGGCAGATTCGGATATTCAATTTTCTTCCTATTTTTTGAGGAAAAACCACTGACTTTAGTTAACCAAAAATAACACTCTTTGAAGTTATTTTTTTGCTCTCTCCAAATGATGGGGACTGCAAATGGCATAGAGGTACTCGTACCTTTTAACCAACCCCTGAGGGTCACAGCACAGCGCGCACAGCATGTATGGGAACCCCAAACTTTATCTTGATCCCCGATTTTGCAGCCGAAGTAGAGCTCATAAGCTTTTCAATTAAGGGAGTAATGTTTCTTTTGTGATCTTATATCACGTAATTACAGCACACATAACAGAAAGTGTTAGGATTGTTCACGCATTTACGCGATATTTCAACTAATCCTTTTTTCCTTCAAGGCGCTATTTTGTGTAACACATGCACAGTTAAATGATTAGGTAAATGGAAAAACTATAAACTCAAACTTCACTGCATTTGAACAGACCCGCACCATGAAGCAGCTTGCGGCAGACTGAATGACTCACAACTGCAAGTAGCCAGAGCTGGGCACCGCAAACTCAAAATCACTTCCGCAATCGCAAATCCGCAAACTCAAACCTTACCTTCCGCAACCGCAAATCCGCAAACTGCTTGCCATTTTTGGTGCCGCAAACGCAAATCCGCAAACGCAAACCATATTTCCAATTTTTACAGTGCTGGGCACTTCCGCAAACACTTCCGCAAACCGCAAATTCCGCAATCGCAATTTTAACTATAAAAAGTATCCAAAACATTAAAGAGGTATAAAAAGTTTTTATATCTTTTTAATGTTTAATGTTTTAGCCTTGTTTTTATTAAAAACAAGGCTAAATAATTTATTACAATAAATCACTATTGTAGAAGAAATAAAAATACTACATATATTGATATATTATATTGAACAAAATCACCTCCTGCAAGTAAATAGTAAATAAATTAAATAATAAATTTAATCATTTGAATTTCATAAATTTTGAGACTTAGACACGTTAGAGAAGACTGTACTGTAACTGTAGTAACTGTACACACATTACATTACACAAGTTAAATTAAGTTAACACTGTGACTGTACACAACTTGAACTCACTGTACAACTCAACCCCTCTAGCCTCTACAAGTGTACGCCTCTGGCTTTGTAACAAGTTCAGTTGTCCTCCTCCAGTAACTGAGCCAAATCCAGTTTTAATAAGTCCATGTTCCCCTTCATGAACACGAGACGTTGGAAGTTGTCAGAGGTCAGGCTGGCCCTTTTGGGCTTCATTATATCTGACCCATGGGAGAACAGTCTCTCCACGGCCGCAGAGCTGGGGATGGCCGTGTTATACTTGAGGAAAACATGAACCCAGGCGTTGCGGTGAAGTTTGGGGAACATGCTCTGCTCCAGCTCCTTGTTCTTCTCCTTGTCAGAGGACCAACTGTCCAACTCTTTCGCCAACTTGTTGGAGAGGCGATTGGAGTTGCTGTTGCTGGTCTCCCTCTCCATTGGCGTTGGGCCATAGGTCCTCAACTCCTGGAAATAAATTGGCGGCCAGTGACAGCTGCGTCACAGCACTAGCGGGCTTGGCCAGTGGCCACGTGGGAAATTTGCGGAAAGATTTGCGATGACTTTGCCGCAAACGCAAATCCGCAAACGAAAAACATACTTCCGCAATTGCGGAATTTGCGGTTTGCGGAAGTGTTTGCGGAAGTGCCCAGCTCTGCAAGTAGCCCTCTATGACAGATAACACAGAAGGAAAATTGACATGTTTACGACCAGCGTATGAAATTCCCGCTGGCCCATTGGCCCGAGGCCAGTTGTTTTCACATCGGATCCCCAATTTTCATAAGACAGCTGGTCCGAGTGTTTTAAGTTAAAACATCGCTGGCCACTCGGACCAGCTGTCTTATGAAAATTACTGATCCGATGTGAAAACAACTGACCTCGGGCCAACGGGCCAGCGGGAATTTCGCACGCTGGTTACGACAGGTTTGAACGTGCCAGGAGCAGAAATTACATCATCCTACATTAGCTAAAACATTTTGTGCTGGGATACTTTCAGCTTTGGGGTAGATGCGGTTTTAATAATTTGTTCAATTTATCATCTATATACAAATATGGTCAAGAATTGAGCCCCAGATTTCTCGAAAACTTAACGTGACAGCAAAATTTCGTTATCATTTTCGTAATCAGAGATAAAAAAAGATGCAAAGGAGACAACTACTATCATCTGAGAAAAAAATATTGTTAAACAGTAATTACATTTTTTATTTCCCAGACTCTTGACTGAACTGGGAAATAATTATAAAACAATGAAATAATAGTTCATTTTTCTGAGAGAGAGAGAGATGGGTTCGTATATTTAAATTAATCAGTCAGGTACACTACTACATACAGGGTGTTCATAAAGTCACGCAAGTGAATATGGTAAAGTCATTTTATTGTTCACTTGCGTGACTTTACGAACACCCTGTAATTACACTTTTATTTTGGCAGTCACAGCGATTATACTATATATCTCATTACCCCCTCCCCCTTATTCCTGAGTAGATTGAGAAGAGAAAGGAGACTTGAGAAGTTGAAGGTCACCTCAGACATTATCCTGTTTAGTAGATATAGAACATAATTTATTTTGTTCTTAAATGTAAATTTCTTCCAACATTCGGCCTAATATCATTCTCTCAACGTGACATTTAATGAACAATTTATTTAAGTTAGGTTAAGTTTGGTTAAATTAAGTTATGTTAGGTTAAGAATGTGTTTAGAATGTCGATAGAAGTGCCCTCGACCATATGGGTATACAGAGGCCTGACAAAAGTAAAAAGTCAGTAAATAATAAAAGATTTATAGATTCACTATATTTAGAATCGTGTTGTTTTCCATTTTGCATTATGTAAAACTGACGACAGTTTGTCATTCCATCGATGAGCTTTGTCATTTGTTCTTGAGGACAATCATCTTCGTGTCTATTTACTTTTGTCAACCCTCTGTACCATAGGTCCAATATACAGGGTCTTCCATCTTGCGTGTTTGTAATCAATGACATTCGTTCCTCATTTCTCAGTCTCTTTTAGTTCAATTAATAATTGAGGCATCACCCAATCAACCGTATGTTTTCCAGGTTCATGAAATAAACACCAATCAACCGCATGTCTTCCTGGTTCATAAAATAAACATTATTATGTATATGAAAATAATCTTTTAGGCTTCCCAATCCATAAACATTAAATATTTTAGTTGTTGTTGTTGTTGTTGTTTAACCGATCAGCCCACCCTGATCGAGCAAGCCGGCGGCATGCAGGTAACCGATCGCCCTGTCCAGAGTGGACCAGAGGTTCAGCGCACTAGTGATGTTGTGTTGTGTTCTATGTTGTGCTCGAGTGGTACAGTCTGTCATAATGTGTTCAATTGTTTGTAGTGTGTCCTGGCACAGGTGGCAGGTGTCGTCTGTGGAGTTGTCTAGCCTGTGTTTATATGTCTGTAAGTTGGGGTGATGTCCACATCAGAATCGTACTAAGTTAACTCGATCCGATCTGCTCAGGTTGGTCTCTGACCTGTTAATGGGTGACGGCTTCGCACCTAGGACCGCATTCGGACCGAGTCGTGTCGGTGCTTTGTGGGTTAGGTGTGTGTGTGTATGTGTGTATGTGTGTGTGTGTGTGTGTGTGTGTGTTTTCTGTACTGTGTGATGTCTGTGGGGCGTGGTATGGAATGGAGTATTTGGTTATAATGTCTCTCTGGTGTTACCTTAATGGTGCGAGGTGTCGGTACATGATTGTACATGTAGGGACTAGTGTGGTAGTGACAAGTGTGTTGTGGGTTAGTTGTCACTGCTGCCATGAATTGCGTTCCCCTCATGTCTAAATGTTCCCTAACTTTCAGTATTTTTGTTTCTGTGTGCAGTTGTTCTATTGGTGTTGTTTTGAGTGCATCCTGTAATAATACGAAGTGCGTTGTTTTGTATTGTCTGTAAGGTGTTTATGTGTGTGTTTGAGATAATGGGTGCCCAGCATGGGCTAGCATAGTCCATAACTGAGCGAATATATTGTCTGTATATGAGTGATGTTGTTTCTTGCTGGTGTCCAAAGTTTGTGCCTGTTAGTACCCTAAGCGTGTTAAGTCTTGACGTACATTTGTTTTTAATGTCTTGAATGTGGATTGCAAAAGATAATGATGTGTTGTACGTAACCCCAAGTATTTTGGTCCTGTGAGTGTGTGGAATGTTGGTGTTGTTTAGTGTAAACTGTGGAGTTATCTGGTGTTCTTTTGTGTTGCTTGGAAGCAAGGTGATGGTTGATTTTGTGGGCGCTACTTTCAGTCTATTGTGTGTGAGCCAGTCTTGTATACTGTTTATGTATGTTTGTAGGTTATTTGTAGCGGTGTCGATGTTGTGGGTGGATGTTAGAGTGATGTCATCTGCATATGATGATAAGGTAAGTTTGTTATCTATGGGTGTTGGAATGTCATGCATATATAAGTTGAACAGTGTTGGTGAGAGAACATCAAGGCGTGACTGGTAATGAAGTACCTAACACTCTCTCCATTTCTAGTGCAAGTAGCTACAGTAAAGTAATACAACACCAAGAAAGCAATACGTAGGGAATCAACTAATCAAAGACTTTATTTATTTAAATGATGCTATATCATACTTTATTTAATCTCTCTCTCTTCTCTCTCTCTCTCTCTCTCTCTCTCTATATATATATATATATATATATATATATATATATATATACTGTATATATATATATATATACACATAACGGATGTGCCATAAAAAAGGGTACATTTTAAAAAGGCTATAAAATCAACATTTGTCATTTAATTTTAATAAAACTTCTACACAATAAAACATATGTATTTATCTATATGCAAACAAGTTTTCAGACTAAAATATGAAATAATTCAAATTCTATCAACATTTAACGAAAGAGTATGATTTTTCTACTAAACATGCAAAAATTATTAAACCTTTTTAATATTTTTTTTTGTATAAAAATAATTTTTAACGTAAAATTTACCTGAATTTATTAAAAAAAACTGCTCGAAATGCTTTCCTTCCATTTCAATAATTTTTTTTATTCGTGGTCGGAATTCATCTATGGCTCGATTTACTTGTTCCTGTGGAAGCTCTTCCCATTTTTGAATGATGATCTCGCGTAAATGAGCGACATCTTTTATCCTAGTCATGTAGACTCGCTCTGCTAAGTTCTCCCATATTCCGGCCAAGAATACATTTCGAAATTTTTTTTTAATAATATCAGATAAATTTTACTTTAAAACTTATTTTTATAAAAAAATATTAAAAAGGTTTAATAATTTTAGCATGTTAAGTAGAAAAATCATACTCTTTCGTTAAAAGTTGATAGAATTTGAATTATTTGATATTTTAGTCTGAAAGCTTGTTTGCATATAGATAAATACATGTTTTATTGTGTAGAAATTTTATTAAAATTAAATGACAAATGTTGATTTATAGCCTTTTTAAAATGTACCCTTTTTTATGGCACACACGTTTTATATATAATATATATATATATATATATATATATATATATAATTTATATATACATATATATATATATATATACACGAGGGTAAGTCAAAAAGTATCCGCAATTTGTCTGTCTTTTTTTTCCAGAATTGTCTACACTGCTGACCGTTGGCGGCGCTGCAGTCAGTGAGCGTACAGATCGCTGCTTCGTGGGATTGAGATCTTGACACTCAGTTGTTCAGTTGGAATCGCGTTCTAGACATGGCTGCACCACTTTCGACTTGTACCAAAGAAGAGCAGCGTGTTGTCGTTCATTTTTTGTGGGCGTAAAGGGGCTGAGATTCCCAGAAGATTATCTGTACAGTATGGTGATCAAGTTTTGCCACAGCGGAGCGTGTACGAATGGATCGAAATGTTAAAAAATGGCCGAACAAGTGACGCCGACGTTGTCGATGTGGACGACCGCCCTGAACGTGCATGTTCAATTATATATTGTATATATATATATATATATTTTTGGGGGGGGGGTTAACCTCCTTCGCAACATCTAAGGTCATATGACGGAGGGGACCTACAGCTTTACGTGGGATCCGAACCACGGGTCGCTACATAATCTGGGCGCGGAGGACGGTCTCCCATCCAACTACTACCCAGACCTAATTTCGCTTAACTTCGCTGATCTCCGGGAAGCGGTGTTATGACATTGGCCACGACGTAGCCTATATATATATATATATATATACGAGAGAGAGAGAGAGAGAGAGAGAGAGAGAGAGAGAGAGAGAGAGAGAGAGAGGAAAAATTTATAGGTACATTTTATCGTTGTCAACGTTGGAATATTATAATAATAATTTCTCACCACCTTTCTCACCATCCACCCTGTTAGGAATGTCCTGTCAGGTAACGAGCCCCACGAACGTTCTCCAGGCCGACCGATCCCGATAGAATTGACTCTCCTCCACATTTTCTATGGTTCTTCCTCTAGCACTGATAGCTTCTTGTATGGTATCGCTCCATCTTTTCCTTGGTCTTCCCAGTGGTCTCCTTCCTCTCGGCGTCCAATTATAAAATTGCAGTGGGTACCTTTCCTCTCTCATTCTTCGTATATGGCCGTACCACCTTAGTTGGTTTTTCTCTATACAATTTAATACTGACTGCACTCCAAGTTCTTGCCTCATTGTCTCACTTCTAATTCTGTCCCTCAAGGTTACTTTCCTTATCAACCTCAAAATCGCAAATCCGCTGCTTCAATCCCACTCTTTTGAGAAGTGTTCAAGGCCCAACACTCTGTCCATAAATTAATATTGGGAGGAGAATCGTGGTGTATATTAAAATTTTCACCCCAGTTGGTACATTTTTTTTCTCTCAGGATGGGATAAAGCATCCCCACATTCCTCGAGGACTTCCCAATTCTTTCTTTTAACTCTTCTCCACTACTTCCTTGCTCACTTACAATCACTCCTAAGTATTTGAACTTAGCCTGATTTAGCTGTGTTTCCCCTATTTGTATATTTACGTTCTCTTTATTCCTTGATAGTGCCATCACTTCGGTCTTCGCCCTGTTGATCTTCATGCCATGATCACTCATAATTTCATCCCATCTTTGTAGTGGTCTCTGTAACTCCTCAAGATCTCTTGTATACGAATGTGTGTTCTTTATCTTCCCAAGTACAAATTCTTTTCAAACATCTATCCACATAGAGAATAAACAATAGTGGCGAAATCACGCTTCCCTGTCGCACCCCTGTTACCACACTGAACCAATTTTCTCTTCCTTCATTTGATCTTACTGTGTTACTGCATATTTCATACAAGCCCTTGATGACCCATATCAGTTTACGACTTAATCTATACACTGGATCTTCCAACACCTGCCATAATCTATTTCTTGATACCCAGTCAAAGGTTTTTTCTAAGTCTATGAAAGCAATGTACGCCTTTTTATTCTACTCTATACTCTTCTCCGTTATCATTTTCAACGAAAAAAACCAAGTCCATAGTGCTTCTGTTGGGTCTAAACCCATGCTGCCATTCTCCAATTGATTCCTCCACCATCGATCTTAGTCTCCTCTCTAGGATTCTTTCATAAATTTTGCTTGCGCGCGCTGGTAAGAAGCGAAATTCCTCTATAATTTTGACAGTCTCGTTTATCGCCTGTTTTGTATACCGGGCATATTATTGCTTTACTCCACTCAGATGGTATACATTCTTCAATCCATTCTTGGTTAAACGCCTCAGTCATCCATCCAGCAAGTTCTCCAGTTTTATAGAACTCATTACTAATACCATCAACTCCAGGACTCTTGCCGTTTTTAAGTTCTTTAATTGCATTTTTTACCGCAGTAATACTAATAGGTTGGTCTTTATCCGAGTCTTCTTCCCGTGCTCGTATCTGCAGATGTTCGTTTTTCTCTTCTTCCCGTACTCGTACTTCTGGATCTCTTTCTTCTTCCTGCAGTGCCTCATTCACTACATTTAGTAGTTCGTTAAAATATTCTTTCCATCTGTCTTCCGCGTCGATAGGGTCAATTAGGGGCTCTCCTTCTTTACTTAGTATTGAATGAACCTCAGTATTATCTCCCTTTCTATATTTTTTCGCCATTCCATAAATTTTTTCGTACCTCTCGTATCTTCCTGTAGGTCTTGTCCAATTCTCTACCATGCCTCTCCTTTAGATCGTCTTTTTATTGTTTCTGAATGATTTCTTGCAGTGATATAGTTGCGTCCCCTTTTTCAATATTTTTAACTGCATCTGAAGCTTCCATCTGGTTCGGATCCTTTTCACCCATCTTATTTTGCCTATTACTAATCTATGATCTCCATCTAATGAAACGGATGGTACACTTTTCACATCCAAAACTACTCTCTTATCATTACACAGCAAAAGATCTATCATTGATTTCTCTGTATATCGGTGAAGTACATTGTTCCATTGGTACCACGTCTATTTTTTATTCTCATCGTGTCTAAAAAAGCTATTTATTACTGCAAGGCCGTTTCTCACTGCAAAATCCAACAGTCTATCACCGTCCGTACTTCTTTCCCCTATCCCAAAAGCTCCAACAACAGACTCTAATTCATTTCTCTGATGACCCACATGCACATTCAAGTCTCCCATAACAATTTTGATCGTGCCTCTCATCCTATCATATACATCTTGTAGATTTTCTAAAAATTCCGTTTTTTCCTCCATTGGTCTCCGTTGATGGGGTGCGTAGACCTGGATAATGCTCATCGTTTTATCTTTAAGTTTTAAAGTGATAGCCGTTATTCTCTCATTAACAAGTACTGCATCTATTACTTTTTCGTGTAATTCGGGTTTGAAAATGATTGCCACTCGTGTCTTTGTTCACCGGTCTTCCTTTGTACATCAATTACATAATCTTTATGCAGAGTTTTTATTCCCTCTCCAAGATATCTAACCTCACATACCCCCAGGATGTCTAGTTGTCTTTCCTCTATCAATTCAACCACTTCCTCCTCTTTACCTGTGAACGTGCTTGCATTAATAGTGACAATTTTATATTGGTTATTCCTTTCTTGTAGTCCGTTTCCGTGCCAAGTCGTATATCGAAAGTTCGGCCAGTTCTGAGGCTCATCATTGGTTTCATGAGCAATTAAATTGTTGCCTGAGCAACTCAACCAGCGGCTTGCTAGGCCTGTCCTGACTTCTAGAATAGCTAGCACTTTTAGCAACTACCCACGTCCAACCCCTTCATTCGAGGTTACAAAACAGGAAATTTTCACCTGTTCCGGGAATAAGGAACGTAGTACATTCGGGCCCCTACACCGCGACAAGGTAGTGCCAGCTTGGGTATCAGATATTGTTGATACCCGAATAGTGTATAATAATAATAATAATAATAATAATAATTAGGTTATTAATGTTAATGATTATGACTGCTTGATCTTTCCAGATCAAATAATGTTATTAATTAGGAAAATAATACCGTGAGTTTTCTTCCATTATTAAACAAAATAAATGATATATAAGTGAGACAAATAAAAGGTGCAGTTTTTGAATGCAAGTTCAGTTGAAATATATGAATGTGCACTTGAATAATGACTTCAATATTATAATAAGAGCGAGAAAATTAAAGCCTTTATATAAAGTTAGGTGAATGACACCAGGTCAATGGGGCCTGTTACAACGTTGTTACATGATGAGATCTCACGTGCCACTGAGGTTTCCTTCGAGGAGAGAGGTCGAGATGCGATTGAGGCGTTGTGCCCAGGAGTCCCTTTTAACGAGGTCCAACATCATCCTCATCTTGAATGTTATTTCTCAGAAGGCAAACGGAGAGTTTTCGAGGCAAGAGGCAACAAGGTGTGACGTTCAGGGCAGAGGAGAATGCCTTGAGTGAGTCTTGCGATGTGATGTCATCTTGGTCGTGGTTGTGTCGATGGAACAGTGGGCTTATTGTCAAGTGGAAATCGCAAAAGTATCTGAAGGCGTCTCTGTCGCTACATAGATATATACAGTCGGGTCCCTTATTACTCGAGTCCGGATTACGTGAAACGTCGTATACGCGAGTTATAAAACGTGACCAATTATCCATAGAACGCGAATATAAATTTTTCTCGATTCTCACCAGGAAGAGCCCAGCAATGAGGAGCTTGAGCAGCTTGTTGCATCATCCAGCAGTGATGATGATGAGGAGGAGGAGGAGGAGGAGGAGGAGGAGGACGAACCTGCCAAGCCAGCCCTCACTGCAAAGACCTTAAAGGAGTTCCTGAATGATGCTCGAAATTTGGGCGATAGGATGGTGGAATTGGACCCGATCATGGGGCGATCCCTGAATTTCAAGAGGGGCATTAATCAACTCATTTCATGCTACAAAGAGCTCCACAGAGACTCGCAGAGGAACGTGAAGCAGCGGAAGATTACGTCGTTCTTTAAACGTGTTTCTGCAGGAGCTCCTCACTTCCACCACTTCATGTGTCCTATATGTAAGGTGATTTGTAAGTAAATACTATTAACTACTTAATTTTGTGTTTAATTATCCTTTTTTTATGAAATAGGAATATTTATTATGAAATTGGGTTTCTCGAATCTTGGTCCCAGGTCCCTATCCCCTTATTTTCCATAGACTTAATGTTCCAGATTACGCGAATCCGGATTAAGTGAGGTTTTCCAGGAACGTATCCTTCGCGTAATACGGGACCCCACTGTATATATAAAAGGTTTTCCACAAGAAATAAATTTTTTTGTTAAAATTTAAAGATTATGTTTTATAAATTAAAGTATTGATCTTTTAATCTTTAATATTTTATAAATTGATTTAATGTCTACAGTTGATATCTGTCAACCTCTTGACAGCCTAACGACCTTCTCCAGTGGTGCCAAATCTATAATCTTAAAAGGACGACGCCTAAATTCTGAATGTTCCCTTCAGCTAAGATCACTCACATAAAAGAGTTAATTATGAAACCAAAATTTATAATTTATTTTCTAACCAGTAGTAGGCTAAATTTTGCAACTTTAATATTCTCTCGTAAACGTGACACTCCCTGGCAGAGTGATGGTTGAAGGGAGTTCCGGTATTTGCCCAACCGGGTAGTCGGTTGCTGAGTGCTCTTAGAAAGAGCGTGTTTGTAAAACCCTCTAAAACAAGTGTAGTGAACAAATTCAAATATCATTATAACTCTGCCTTGTTTATCCATTTTTGTGTGAAGTGAAATAATCTGGTGAAATAAACTGGTTAGGGTAACGTAACGTTTCTATCCTTTTCCTTTCTCTCCACGCATTGAGGAAAAGGACGCTGAGACGAGTACTTAAGCCTAACGCCTGCAGTCAGATCGAGCTCGATCCAAGAACCTGAGTAAGCGGTATACACTGCGGCTGTAGGGGCAGCGAAGCAACGTACTGAATTACCTGAAAAAGGGATGGTGTATAAAACCCAGCCAATCGACATAGCCTATATATATATATATATATATATATATATATATATATATATATATTACACACACACAATGTGGGCCATAAATAGCTTTATCGAACTAAGTTCCGTTATAATACGAAGGTAACAAGACTTTTGGTCCACTCTGTATATTGATATGAAATTGAAATTAAAAAGTGTATTGGCAGAATAAAAACAATAACTTCCATAATAGAGCTAGTAATAATAAAAACCTTAAAAACTGTGCAGTGTGTACATATATTATAAGGGAAGGAAACGAAGAAGGAAAATAGAGCACCGGCGAACGACATACAACGTAACCGAAAATGACAGACAGGACCAAGTAACGCAGATGTAGTTAAGAATTTTGCTCAGAAATTTACGGCGACCAATGAAATCGAGTCTTGAACCTAAGCTCCGACTCCGAAGTTCAAGTGCTAAGGTATAATAAACTAATTTTCCCGGTGTCCAAGTGGTTCCGTCTCGGGAAGTGAAGTTGAAGTGTCTGTGTTCGCGCCCGCCTTCTCTACTTCTAGGTGTCTCCCGTTCAACACAGTGAAAGTGGATGGGGGAGTCAAGTAATGGGCCTTGCTGTTAGAGGGCTGGGATCTTTTCCGTTTGGGGGCTAGCAGCGAATTTTAATGAAAATCGGTATACTAATGTAGTTTTGGTCACTGATTTCAAAAATAACTTTCTTTTTTTTGGAGAAATGAAAAACAAACATATTAGAGCACTTTAAATAATTAATGTGTTTTTAAACGAAAATATCATAACTTAACCAATCGTCAAGGGCGTACAGTTGACCTAACCGGGCATTCAATTGACCTAACCGGGCATTCAATTGACCTTAGTTATTTAATTGGTGATAATTCTTGATTTTTTCTGCTACTTTTAGAGATCTGCAGGAATCCTTCAAAAAACGTATTCTTCGTTAGGGATAATTTAAAGTTGCACTTTTTACCGTTTGACTGACACTTTTGGCAGCGAAAGAACTGGGTATTTTATCAAAGGAACACACTTTCCCACACTTAGAGCACTTTTTCAAAAAGAGTAGCAGTTTGTGACTCTGGTTAAATTTAACACTATCCTCTGTAACTATCATAGTTTAAGCTAGTTAAAACACATTAATTATTTAAAGTGCTCTAACATGTTTGTTTTTCATTTCTCAAAAAAAAAAAAAGTTATTTTTGAAATCAGTGACCAAAACTACATTAGTATACAGATTTTCATTAAAATTCGCTGCTAGCCACCAAACGAAAAAGACCCGAGGGCTGAGGTTAGCCGCGCCATCTGTTGACGCTTACTCGAGTTTTATCCACAGCGGATGGTGCTGGTATACAGCTCTTTCCGAAACAAAAATTTTTTTTGAGTAGGGAAAACTCTCATTTTAATGTTTGTATATACTTATTTCGTTCAGGGCTACTCCAATAACCTATTAAAGTGGGTATATAAAATGTGGGTTACCGTTGTGTTTGGTTCATTGAAACTATTACTGTGATGTAACTGAGTGACCACTTTCATCTATATTTGAATATACACTCTACTCACAAGCATTGTCAACCTCATTTTAAGCTGTAATATTTTCTTCACTGAAAATTACATTAATTCATTCGTATAGTTCGTGTGTCTGTTTGTCTGTGTGTGTGTATGTGTCTGTCTGCCTGTCTGTTCGTCTGTGTGCGAGTGTGTGTGTGTGTGTGTCTGTCTGCCTGTCTGTTTCCTATTATTGTTTGTTCCTTTACTTTTCCTTTCCTTTCCCTGCTCTCGTCTTCTGCTGCTGTCGTACTGCGTCGATGTTAACGCGAAGGCTTATTAACTACTCATGAAAAAAAAGGATCTTTATTTAAATGAAATTAAAGAATGAATGAAAGAAAACGTGTAAAATGAAATAAAAGCGTAAACTATTTTATCGAAATATCACACGTAAAATGACTATTTATACAGTAATTTATTCCTTAAAATGCCTTTTCATGAATATTAACTGGGTTTGAGGAATGCCCAACAGTATCATCAGTCTATTCGCGTACAATTCAATACGTAAATATACATTTTTTGATGCTACTTTCGTATGCGGTCCACCTACGATTCGACGGTCTACCTTTTAACTATATCTTATTATCTTGTTTACTAATTGCTTGTTTACATCCCGATGTCAATCGCCCTTGACGATTGGTTAGGTTTAGTCATGATATTTTCGTTAGTTTTAACGAAAATATCATGACTAAACCCAACCAATCGTAGGTAGACCGCATACTAAAGTAGTACCCATTTTTTATTCTTTTCAAGATTTACAGTCAATGGCTTAGTATCAGGATGGTTGAAAAGTCACTGCGCAGCACGACTAGTTATTGTATGGTAGCGGTGCAGTGACTTTTCGATCACCCTTTATAATGTAAATACCTTATCATACAGGAAATAGATAAATTTCTTTCATCTCAGATTAAACGCGTACAAACAAACAAAACGTACAGGGAAAATAAATAAGATTTGAGACGCCTACATTTACATTAAGTATGGAAGAACGTACAATTTTGAGAATCTAATTACTGTACACTGTTGTACTTTTAAGATTAAAAAAAATTACACGTTACAAAACTTAGGGAAATGATATCAAAACGTTTAACATAACACGTTTATATATATAAAAAGAGTCACTATATGAAAATAATCGGACGGAAATGTACTCCGATATAAATTTTTATTTTTTATTGTACATTATTTTAGTTCGTTTTCATAAAAATCAGGTATATAAATTATAAAACTCGATATATTACCTAGTAGGAATAAACTTTGCTAATAAGTAGTTTTGTAGGTTGAATATATATTTATATTTTACGACCAATACCGATAATTCAATTTTTATTTTAGTTTATCTTAAAATATATAATTTTCTTTTATCAAATTAATTTTGAAAGGTAACTATTATGTTAGTTTCTATTACGTTTGCAAAATGCATACATTGATGACCAATTGTATGGTTGGTTCAGTAATGTTTTTTAAAATACTACCTTCAAATATCAATACTATTAACAATGCTAATTTAATAATACTATACTAAAAATATAAAGCTTAGCAGTAACTATTAACAATAGTAAATATACGGTGACTAAACTACTTTAATCACTTTCTCACGTCCCTTCTTCCTTTCCTTCTTCAAAGATAAGGAGATAAGTAGGAAAGGGAGCATATTAATTCTTCATTAGTCGCATGGGGTGGGCTACGTCGTAGCCAATGTCGTAACACCGCTTCCCGTGGTTCGGATCCCACGTAAAGCTGTAGGTCCCCTCCGTCATATGACCTTAGATGTTGCGAAGGAGGTTAAACAACCCCAATCATTATTACAGTCGCGTGGGGTCAATATGACCCGGCGTAATGTAAGAAACAATGTTATATCTTTCCACGCGACAAATGAGGAATTAAAGTAAAGAAACGTACCTGAAAGGGGAGGACATTAAAATAAAGAATCTAAGTGAGAGTTGACCCTTTCAATTTTCGCTTCAGTTAGTTTAAGATTTTAAAATTTCTAACACTGAATACTTTTAAATCAGTTTCTGTAAACTCGAAAGTCCTGAAAATCATAAAAAATATCCGTAATAGGACTAAATTATTTACATAATTAGAAGTGCAAAGGAGAGAAAATATCCTTATAATTAAGCATACTGATCAAGTATACGAGCGTTTCAAAATGATTATTTACTTATTACAGTTTAATCACTACCGTATCTAATAATGACTATTATTGTATAGCAAGTAGTTTGGCATCTAATGTTACCAAGGTATGGCTAGTATCTGCAGTCTTTATAGAATCTATGTCTGTGGTACTGGTGGTTGAGGTAATTACGGAATTGACATCAAACGGAAGTCCAAGGTCAGGCATCAAACTTGTTCTGTAATTTCCTTCGGAGGATTCTCTTTTAACTTTGGTTTCACTGTTCATGGTCAAATTCGAACCACGCAAACAAATTTTGCATATCTCGCAAATGTTTCTCTCGTTTATACTATTTACTATAGGTTTAATCTTTATATAAGACACTGCGTCTTTTGACATCCAGTCCAGATACCCCTGTACAGCGCACGTGTCACAAACCTCACTGTAACGACCAGATAGCGTAGAAAGGGTCATCATACTACCTGAAATGTCACAATTTCTGTCACGATATGTCTTCATAGAGTCTACGAAGGATACTCTACCCTGTAGGTCGTATCGCCCAGAGCTCTTAGATCCAATAATTGACATAAAGGAAGGAAGATAAACAAGACCATGTAACATTCCAAGCAGAATGACCAATAAAATTATTTTAAAAAATACTAAAAAAATTGTGGAATTAGAGAAGCAAAGTGGAATGACTCCGACGATGGTAGACAAGCCTCCAAGAATGATAGGGAGACCTACGCTATACAAAGCCTCTCGCGTCCACTCCTTAGGACCAAATCCATTGGCACTCAAATAAGCGTAAGAAATGTGAGCTGAAAAGTCAACGCTGAAACCGACGCACATGATGAGGTTCACCATCGACACAGAATTCAACTTCACATCCCAAAGAGCCATCAAACCGACAACACCGAATTCAATCGACACTATAGAGAAGGCAACCCATAACGAGCAGACGACGTTGGGAATGAAGATAAAAGAGATGAGGAGAACGACTAGTGTCGTCGTTAAAGTTGCGATAATCGTCGTCCATTTTACGAGTTCTGCCTGTAGAGGAAAATCAAACATGCCCATCAAAATTATAATAAAAAATAGAACACTAATTAAAAAAATAATAATTAACAATAATTACTAAAAAACAGAACAATAATTATGTACTACCAACAGTCTGATGGTAAAACTTACCTGTTCAATTACAGATGCTAAATAATTAAACACCTGAACTCCGGGAATCCCACTTTCTTTTACAGTTTCCCTCAAACGTTCTTGTACTTGAAAATCGCTCGCATTCTGTATCACCATCAAAATTCTTGACGATTCGATCTTCTCAGACTTTGGACCAAAGTTTATATCGATTTCATAGATAGCATTTGCTTTATTTACATAATGATTCAACTAGAAAAGGAAACAGGAGTAACCTATGAAGACTGAGTGAATGACATGTAAATTTCTGTTTTCACAAAAAGTCGATCAAAGAAAAATATAAAAAATTATACCAATTATGGGCACAAATGGGCAAACTACTCGAAAAAAATTTGTACTATAATGCATCTTGGTAAATTTAATAGTAAAAAAAAAAAAAAAAACAATTAATTAAACAATACTTTCTTGAACTTACCCAAAATACTATATTAAGAATTTTTACAAGTTCTGAATTTTTCTGTAGATATTTTTCAGGAAAAAAATTCAGTAGAAAATTTTGTCCGTTGCAAGGGAAATTTTGTATCATTTTGTAAATCTTTCGTATTCCAACTCCACTAAAAATGGTTTCCATAGTGAAGTTTTTAAATTCATTTAACATCTCATACAGTCGAGGAATGCAGTTTTGGTCGTGTCTTTATTCTGAAAAATTACTGCCTTTGAATTATTTGCTCATTTTATGTAAAGAAACTATGAAAAATTGATAACCATTCTGAGTTTGTACATATATATATATATATATATATATATATATATATATATATATATATATATATATATATATATATATGTATATGGGTGTGTGTGTGTGTGTGTGTAGCGGGTACCAGTGTATTCGAAAAAAGGTCTGAAATAAAATATAAGTTCATATCAATAAAAGTAATCTACTATTTAAAAGCAAGTTGTGTGTGATTCTGTCTGTCTGTGATTCTGTCTGTGAACTTTTGGGTCTCTAAAAATAGCTGAATTGATTGGTTGGTTGGTTGGTAATTTGGGGGGAGCCTGGGCCCAGTAACTGGGGAACTGCAGGCTCCCCCAATTACTGTCGGTTCAATTATTTGGTCAATAAAACTATAGAAAAGAACGCAGCCATGAAAATCTTGAGCTTCACATTGTGCCAAAATTTGTGAAGCTTAAAAATAATTGAATCCCCAGTTTTATATAATTTACGTGGAAATTATATAGAAAATGGCGCTCAACGCCCAACGGTACTTCTCTGTAAATCATAGTTTTGGATGGTTAATTGAAATGAACGTTCGAGAAAATGGCTGAGGAGGAAAGAGTTTCAAACCACGAGAGGAAATGTAGAACTTAAGATCTTGTCACTGGGATATCATATCCCAAAGCTGTACACAGAAAAAACTTCCTACAACCTCCTATAAATAGAAATATTGTCTTCTAGTTTCTCAGTTCACTCGAAAAAGAAGGTTTTAAAACCATATCTTCTGCCTAAAGATGTTATGTATCGCTAAAAGAAGTTATTCTATCATCTGAAAAGAAGTTTTGATAACCAGAAGGAGGTAAAATTTTGTCTAGAATGCACCCTCAAAAAAGGAGTTATTTCACCTCTATTAAGAAAGATTTATTTTGAGTTTGGTTTCAATTGAGGCCCGATGAGTCTCGATACGAAATGAGAAGGACTGAGTACAAGATTAACTTTCATTGATGTATGAAAAGAAACCAGAAACAAACGTCAGTTATTGTTTACATTCATTACTACAGAACCCAGCATGAATAAAATAAGCACCTAAAAATAAGTCTAGTTTTATAATTTAACGTACCATCGGTTCCAGTAGTGGGGATATACTAAAAATACGATACTTTCCTGTTATCCCAGACCCCAGACCTTTTGCCAAATTGCCAAATTTCATTGCCAAATTTTGTTTTTATTAAATGTTAAGTAACTAACCTAACCTAATCCAACCCCTGGTTAGGTTAGGTTTGGTTAGTTACTTAACATTTAAAAAAAAAATATTGGCAATGAAATTTGATAATCTGGCAAGTGGCGTACGAATCTGGTAAAAAGTCTGGGGTCCGGGATAACAGGAAAGGGATCACCTGAAGATTAGGGCCCCCAGTTTTCTTTAGTTAGCCTTATAAGGCTAACTAACGAAAATATCACGACCGAACCTAACCAATCGTTCGGTGAACTGTACGCCCTTGACGACTGGTTAGGTTAGGTCGTGATATTTTCGTTAGTTAGTCTTATAAAGCTAACTAAAGAAGGCTGGGGGGCTCTGATCTTCAGGTGATCCCAGGAAAGTACTAAATACTAATAACTTAGAAAGGGTCTAGGGCTAGGCTAACGCAATCAAAATGATTTCAGATTTTAAAAATTAAACATGCTAGGAAAGATTAGTTGAATTAGAAATGTATTCACTTGAAAAGCGTAGACTTATAGGAGAACTAATTCAAGGCGTTTAAAGTGATAAATGGCTTTGATAATGTAAATTATAGGAACTTATTTAAGAGGAAAACAGAGTCAATTACGAGAAATAATAGATATAAACTGAAAGTCAAACATTTTGAGAGCAATGTCATGAAGGATCTTTTTATATAACCTAAAACTTAAACTTCAACTTCTTCATGCGTTAGACATTTTATTGTTCAACCATTCATTAGACATTTCAGATTAGTCTTTTCACTTGCTTAAAAAAACTGGGATCACCTGAAGATCAGGGCCCCCAGCCTTCTTTAGTTAGCTTTATAAGGCTAACTAACGAAAATATCACGACCTAACCTAACCAATCGTCAAGGGCATACAGTTGACCTAACGATTGGTTAGGTTAGGTCGTGATATTTTCGTTACTTAGCCTTATAAGGCTAACTAGAAAGGCTGGGGGTCCTGATCTTCAGGTGATCCACAAACAAACAATTTGAACATTTCAACAGATTAACTGAAATGTCAAACGAAATATTTGGAGCAAGTGTAGTTTATGTCCCCCTGACACAAAATGGGACAGAAACTACACTAGGATCTTTAGGAGACACTTTTTAAATGAATCCATCAAATAAAACGTTAAAACTAACGAAAATATTACGACTTAACCTAACGAATCATATATATATATATATATATATATATATATATATATATATATATATATATATATATATTATTGACGATTGGTTCGGTTAGGTCGTAATATTTTCGTTAGTTTTAACGTTTTATTTGATTAGATGTACGCGGACAAAGTTGGTGAACGCAAACTACACTAGGATAATGTAGGGGAACGCAAACTACACTAGGATAATGTAGGGGAACGTAAACTACACTAGGCACCACAGGGGGACGTAAACTACACTTGCTCCAAATATTTAACTAATGTGAAATGTCTAACGCATTAGACATTTCAAAATTCACAAAACTGGAACAATGAACCGTCTAATGAAATGTCTACTTCTATTTAAATTGCATGCAACACATTTTTTTTTTGCCTGTAACCTGAAAACAAACAGTACACATAAAATCAAATTGTTCCATTATTATTTGTGGGTGCTCACTTGTTCATTTTACTTTGTCTTTGCTTTAGATACGAAAAGTACTTACGGATTAATAAGGTTTCAGTCATAATCACGATAAAAATAGTAAGCTTTTTAAAATATAAACAAATATTTCATACCTTCCTCAGTTGATGAATAAAAGTCGTTTCGCTGTCGAAAGTGTCCTTCAAGTAAGGATTGTTAGCAATATCTTCATAAAAATCTTTCATCCACGAAACTGTTAAGTTCTCATTGATGAATGGAAGACTTTCTAAACTGTCATGAAGGTCCAAAAGTTTGTTCTTTGTCTCTGGGTCACTGTACTCCAGTTCTTTAGTGAAGACGATCTGCATAAATAGAATATAAACTACTATTACTACTACTACTGAATATATAGTTGCGGAAGAAAATTCAACAAGAAACATAAAATTTATAAACAGTATAAAAAATTAGTAATTAGTAATGATTGTTTTTTTAAATTTGACTGACTAGTCACCAAAGAGAATGAAATAGCCAAAGAAAAAACAAAATTTTACCAATTTCTCATTTTTTTTTTTTTTTTTAAGAAATTACTTCTGAGCGAACTTTTTTCCGAAATCTTACACATTCCTTTCTTCATTACTTAAGCAGTTGTACTAAACAATAATTAAAATGTACTCTAATTACTATTTATTTTATTTTTTGTATTTAGCAAATGAATCTGACTTATTATACGAACCTTTATTATTAGTTATGTTATCAGTAATTAGTAAATTGAAGGAAACCTTTTAAGAATACAAATTATGTGGTTAATATTTGGCTGGACACAGGGGCTAATGAGAAATGAGAGGTTGTGTTTCACTAGCACTATTTTTCATGCTCTTTACGATGGTACTAATAATGTTTTGTGGAAATGCAAGATTATAGGAACAATTACAAGTTACATTTTTATAGTGAATATTTCCTGTTTTGGCTATAATGTACTTTTTTTGATAAAATATTTTTCCTGATTGGGCAATTTTTTCGCTACTCTGCGACTTAATTAGTTGGTTGGTTATGACGTGCTGTTCGTGTGGTTTCTGACTTTGAGAACTTTATTCGTCATGTGTCCTAGATGAAGAGAAAGCATTGGATGTTTTTATCAATTACGGCGTTATTCTCTCATCCTTAACTTGCCCGAAATGTGACAGTGAGTGCCTAATACGAAAATATCAGAAGATATTTAGGTGAAATAACCAATATTAACCTGTTAGGCCAACTGAATGCCCGGTTAGGCCAACTGAATGCCCGGTTAGGCCAACTGAGTGCCCGGTTAGGCCAACTGAGTGCCCGGTTAGGCCAACTGAATGCCCAGTTGTTAGGTCAACTGAATGCCCAGTTAGGTCAACTGAATGCCCAGTTAGGTCAACTGAATGCCCGGTTAGGTCAACTGTACACCCTTGATGATTGGTTAGGTTAAGTAATGATATTTTCGTTAGTTTAAACGAAAATGACGAAAACGAAATGACATGGCCTAAAGTTGAAATAAAAAATACATTTTTCTAGTGTATTTTGGTGTGCTCTGTTGAAATATAACCATTTCCTGTGTAAATATGACGAAATATGTCTCCAAAATAATGTAAACAAATTCTTATTTCTTTACATTTGCACAGGTTGGCTAGGTTAGGTTGGTTAGGTTAGGTTGGTTAGGTTAGCTAGTTTTTTATCAGAACTACATTTTCCTGGTGTGGTTTTCTCTGCTTTGTTGGAATTTGACACACATTTCTTGTGCAAATGAGTAGAAACACTCCGTATTTTGGAATGGAAAAACAAATAGTTTCTATTCATTTGCACAAGGAATGGGTATCAGATTCGAACAAAGCAGAGAAAACTGCACTAGAAAAGTGTAATTTTGATAAAAAATGTAGCCCCTGTGTCCAGCCAAATATTTACCAATTATGTTAGTTAGCACTTAGCAGAGTTGCCAACTTTTGAGACCTACACATCGAAGATACCTCAACAATAGCAAATTTTAATAAAATACTCTTAAACCTACTTGAACAAATGAGGGTTTTCTGCTAAAATATTGATCGTAAGCTACGAAGTAATCCGAAGTCAGTTGTTGAAAAGAAATTCGATCAGGGTGGAACTCTTGTTTTAGAGTAGAAATGCCATAGCTCACCACTGCGATATACATGACGTAAGATATGCAAATACCAACTGTAAAAGAATTCAATAGAAATAGTTAAGAGACGCATCAAATCTTTTATAAACAATAAATGGGAAAATAAACGTGTATAGGTCTAACTGGTGGTTCGGATCTTTTCCGTTTGACTGCCGCCATTGAAACATAAGAGGTGAGTGCCCCCAGCCTTCTTTACTTAGCCTTATAAGGCTAACTAACGAAAATATCACGCCCTAACCTAACCAATCGTTAGGTTAACTGTACGACCTTGACGATTGGTTAGGTTAGGTCGTGATATTTTTGTTAGTTAGCTTTATAAAGCTAACTAAAGAAGGCTGGAGGCCCTGATCTTCAGGTGATCCCCTTATTTTTCTGAGTACACGATTAAAACTTAAAAATTAAGCATGGATCTTGAAAGTAATTAAAATTGTTTATAAGAAACAAAATTTGAAGGGGAAATTAAGAAAAGCTTTTTTATAAAGTAACTTATTTTGTATCATCAAGACATTTCAGTTAAAATACAAAATAGAAAAAGTTTAATTGTTTCAATGGCGGCAGTCAAACGGAAAAGATCCAAGAGCTGCAATAAAGCTGTGTATGTTATATTCTCGCGTCATATTTTTAGCGTAGCGAAAATTTAGTGAAATTGGTCGCAAAATTAATTTAAAATTATGATTTTTTTTGTTTTTTTTGTTTTTGGTTAGCGATAAACTGGCTTTTAACAAAACTATTTTATTAGAAACCATTTTTTTTTAAACAATAACGTAAAAATCATATAATAAACTTATTTAAAGCATTTGTAACACTTCAACCAACTTATTAACCCTTTCGCGCCGGTACCCAATTCTCTCTATTGACGTACAAACTAAACAACTGCGCTGTGCATTCCTACAATAAAACAGACAGTGAGAGAAATAGATGTTAAAATTGGATATACGCTGTACGTCCTCGAGCTCTTGAATGAATGGGGACGTACCGCGTACGTCCTCGAGCTCTTGAATGAATGGGGACGTACCGCGTACGTCCTCGAGCTCTTGAATGAATGGGGACGTACCGCGTACGTCCTCGGCGCGAAAGGGTTAAGAAAGAATGCGGAGTGAAAGAATACAGAAATAAATCAGTTATGTTAAGACTTTATAATAACTGTAAATTTAGCCGGTGCTCGCAGCTCAGTGGTTAACACCGTTTTTTGTATATAAGCGAAGTGAAGATAATAAGGTCGGGGGTTAGACTCCCGATGTTGCTGGTTAATAATAATCCAGGGGATCACTTGAAGATCAGGGCCCCCAGCCTTTTTAGTTAGCTTTATAAGGCTAACTAACGAAAATATCACGACCTAACCTAACCAATCGTCAAGGGCGTACAGTTGACCTAACGATTGGTTAGGTTAGGTCGTGATATTTTCGTTAGTTAGCATTATGGCTAACTAGAGAAGGCTGGGGGCCCTGATCTTCAGGTGATCCAATCCAGGAGTTAGTGCAATGGGCCGCCCTCGTCTGGCCTGAGTTCCCTGCCAGTTTCTGGTTCTTCTCACTCGCTCATTATTATTATTATTATTATTATTATTATTATTATTATTATATTATTATTAACTGAAAAATATTATACAGTATTTGAAGATACCAAATAAAATGAGTCATTATTTTCAAGTCTGTTAACCACTGTGAACCAACAAACAGTAACCATGGCAACTAAACCTTCATCATAAACAACAAAAGGCTAAAATAATAGGCATTAAGATAAATAAAATAATTAAACCCAAACTTTTGTGTATATATATATATATATATATATATATATATATATAGAGAGAGAGAGAGAGAGTTTATTAATTACCTCATTATATACAAACCTTTACAAAAGGAGTTATTGAGGAAAGTTTCCATAACATTTCTGACGCATATCATTCCAAAATGGGGCTCGTTATCCACAGGATTGTTTATATCAGAACGTGTAACGCCTCCAGCCATGAAAAATCGATAGAAAATGCTCTCCATTCCTGAACAGAATTAATTAGACATTAAGTAGAGGAAGATAAGGACTTATTTGCTCGTACAGTTCAAACAATTTAGAAAACTGTTTCACGAATAATTATCGATATTTGGACACAGTTTTATACATTTGTTATTTAAATATGTAAAATTGTTTTGGAGCTATTGAAGAATAGGGACCCCAGCCTTCTTTAGTAACGAAAATATCACGACCTAACCTAACCAATCGTTAGGTTAACTGTACGCCCTTGACGATTGGTTAGGTTAGGTCATGATATTTTCATTAGTTAGCCTTATAAAGCTAGCTAAAGAAGGCTGGGGTCCCTATTCTTCAATAGCTCCATTGTTTTTAGTTATATTGTGAATAGTGAATAGTGTAATAATGAATCAAACGCTCAATAAACGCACAATGTATATTGGTATACACAAATACACGTGCAATAATTTCTAGCAAATACAATCTGATGTATAATATTTATTTAAAAAAAAAAGTTTGAAACTCTTTCCAAATGCAACAACATAAAATCATAATTTCAACAATATGTTTTCAGAGTAATTTATAACAAGTATTTTGGTGAAACTTTTAGTTTGGGCAAAAACTATGTATGAAAAGGACAATTTGCGATATCCTCAGATGCAATGAAACGAGTAAATCAATTGGGAAAGGCCAACTTAAGGCAAACTTTCATCGTAAAATCACACACACACACACACACACACACACACACACTAAAAAAAGAATGTTTAATTATTCAAAGTAAAAACTTAGAAAATATTAAAGACTGAAACCAAATCGTTAACAGCGAAGTGACGGATATAATTCAATTATTTAATTACATACGTGGTTCTTTTTACCTGATACTGATTTTGCTTTAACTTTTACGCAGAAAATTGGATGTGTTTGGCTTTTTTCGAGGTAACCAAAGGCCGCCATAGCTCCTCCGAAGAAAGTTATGAAGAAAATGTACGTAAGCAAAGCCGAAAAACCTTGAAAAGAATAAATTAAACACTTTTAGATTGTCACAAATATTAAAACAATGCAAGAATTTCCAGACTAATTTATTATATGTAAATAGTTTCTCAGCAAGTTATGCTATAATAATATCCATAAACATTTAAATAATAGGAAATTTGTTCAAAGGCATCTCGTAATTTCTCCCGTTTGAATATTTAATTAAAACGTTTTTGGCGAACGGGACGTGTTGCGTAAAACGTAAGAACATATTCGAAGACATGTCAAGTTTGAAAGTTCGCCAAATTTATCCTCTTTGAGTGTTTTCCTGTTTAATACGTAAAGTAATTTTACCCGTAATATATACAGTATATATATGTATATATATGTGTGTGTACACACACAGTGGCGCTCATAAGTATTCGTACAGAGGAATATTTTGGTTACTTTGCATAGTATAATTATGAAAACTTTACCATTCGTTTGAAAAAATTTAATGAATAAAAATATTAGTTCATCTCCTTCATATAATGTAAAACATCAAAAGATTTGAAGATAAAAAAGTTAAAGTGCAAAAGTTTTCGTACATTTATTTACAAAATTATTCAATACTTTGCGTGTCCACCTTTTGTTTGAAGAAGTTAAAATTTTTATCAGCAGTTGGCTGTTTGTTGATTAGAGACGGTTGGCAATTCTGAATTCTAGAATTTTCTCCGTAAATCTTCATGGGAGACGGATGACTGCACGAGCCATTAGTAAGCAAAGGGTCGTTGTGGTAAAGAGCTATCTACAGATCTTAAGAGATTTGTTACTGCTGCACACGAATCTGGAAAGAGTTATAGGAAGATAGAAGAACTTCGAATTCCATTTACGACGGTTGCTGCAGTTATAAAGAAATGGAAAGGTTTTGGAACAATCGAAACTCTACCAAGGTGTGGACGACCTTGCAAGATTTCAGAACGTACAGCTAGATGGATTGAAAGAATAGCTGCTGCGAATCCACGAGTGACTGCGGGTGATATTTGCCAAATATTAAGACACTCTAAGATTGATGTTCATCCCTCTACTGTAAGTTGTACATTCAAAAAGAATGGTCTGCATGGAAGAGTTGCATGAAGAAAATCTCTCCTACGAAAAGTACACAAAGAAGCTCATTTAAAGTACACCAAGGATCATCAAAATGATGAATTTGTATTCTGGAAGAAGGTTCTCTGGAGAGACGAGACCAAAATTGAATTATTTGGGAATAACGAGCAACGGTATGTTTCAGGAAAATCAAATACTCCATTCGAGGAAAAAATCATCCTTCCTACGATTAAACATGGCGGTGGTAGATTACTTCTTTGGGGATGCTTTATTGCTTTTGGTCTAGAAAAGCTCGTTGTCATCAATGGAATCTTGAATTCAAAAAAATATCAGAAAATTTTAGGAAAAATATGTATTGTCTTCAGTGCGGGAGTTCGCGAATGGGTCGCAACTGGGTACTGCGACAAGATAATAATCTAAAACATAAAATCAAGAGCACCATGAATTGGCTTTAACAAAAGAATTTCAAGTTTTTCGAGTGGCCCATTCAAAACCCAGATCTCGGTTTAATCGATGATTTATGGTTTGATTAAAAAAAAAAGGTGTCCGCAAGAGAAACTCTTTGAAACTCTTTGAATCTCAATAAATTGCAACAATTTTCTTTCGAAGAATGGGCTAAAATTTCTACTGAGAAATGTCGAAATCTTGTAGAAAAATACCCAAAACGAACCACTGAAGTCATTCAAGCCAAAGGTGGACACACGAAGTATTAAATAATTTTGTAAATAAACGTACGAAAACTTTTGCATTTTGACTTTTTTTAATTTCCTTCGAATTTTCTTATGTTTTCTCTATTATACGAGTAAGTTGGAGTTAAACTAATTTTTTTTATTTGTTAAATTTTTCCAAACGAACGGTAAACGTTTGATAATTCTCCTTTGCATGGTACAAACGATAAGGACGAATATAATTGAAATATTTCTCTGTACGAATACTTATGAGCGCCACTGTGTGTATGTATATATATATATATATATATAGCAAGCGCCCGTGGCTCAATGGATAACACTGTTTCCTTATAAGCGAAGTGAAGACGTTGAGGTTTAGGGTTCGACTCTCGATAGGGCTGGTTAATAATATCATAAATCCTAGAGTTATCGCAATGGGTCGCGCTCGCCTGGCCTGAGCTCTCTGCTAGTTTCTGGCCCTTCTCACTCGTTTTATTATTAACCCTATCCAGACAACTGATCTCCACGTATTAGAATAGCTACATACAGGGTAAATCAAAAGTCCTGCCTCAAAAGTATTTATTATATAGTTATGTTTAAGGCAAAACTTCTGACTCACCTTATATAATTACAGACAGACCAGCTCCAAATGATTGTAATTCGTGAACTTTTAATAGCAAAATGACGCTCATTATTTTGAGTTATAACTTTGGAAATTGAATTATGGGTTTGTTTAAACTCCTTCTCAACATTTAAGGTGATCTGACGGGGGAATGGGGGGGTGGGGGAGACCTACAGTTTTATGCGGCGTTCGAACCACGGATTGCTATATAATCTGGGCACAGAGGACGGGTTCCCATCCAACTAACTATCTCTCCAGACTCAATGTCATTTAACTTCGCTAATCGACAAGAGGCGGATACAACATTGGCCACGACACAGCCACCCCCCCCACGCCTCTTATTTTGGAACACTAAACACATTATTCTCAATCTAAAGAATACCAATAGAAGTAATCTAAGTTTACATTAAGATATTAAATATTTAATTTCCTTATTTTTTTTAAAAATAAATCGTGAACATTAAATTAATGAGATGTAAAATTACAGCTCATTTATAAGTTACAATCTGGAGGCACTGGAGGCATATGCAAAAACAGAAAAAAAAAAAAAATAACGGCTTTAGTTATGTTCAACTTAAATCTGAGAGGCTTGTCGACTCGATGCCATGTCGATTGGAGGCCGTAAACGGGGCTAAGGGGTGTATCAACTAAATACCAAGACGCAGGCTTAAAAGTCTTTGATAAAGGTTTAATATATTGGCAGTACTCAATAAACATAATAAATATAGTATATTTTTTGTAACACCTGAAAGTTATTCTAATATTTTGGTATGTCGCTATGTATTAACTTTTCACTATTTAATAAGGTTTTTGCTATATATTAATTTTTTTTTTCAAAACTTGCACACAGAGGTGTCTTTTTATCACAGTGACGTCACAGATACTCAATATTTCTCATAAAAGTGTATAACTTAACGGTATTATCAAGGTCAGGAGCGCATTTGGGACCTATTCTATTTTTGGGGTCCGGAGTTATGTATATCAGGGCCTATCAGAGGAGGGGGGGGGCTAGGAGGGTCATTTGGCCTGGGCCTCAAGCTTAAGGGGGGCCTCAAATTTAGAAACTCAGGTTTGAATATAATGTTTTGCAGTGAAAGTAATAATTGGGTTTAGCTGTGGGCCTCAAAAGCTGGAAGTGGCCCGGGCCTCTCTGGACCTCTGAAAGGGCCTGATATATATATATATATATATATATATATATATGACTAAAGCATAGGAGCGGATGTAAAGCAGTTTCTTACAGGAATAAGCACTAAATATTTGAATAGTTCTGATGCTCGTGAAATTTCCGATGGAAAATGCAATTACGTTCGTGAGTGACGTGATAGTGATGGAGATGCCAGCATGGCCGTACGTCGTTCTCATTCTCATCTCGACCGAATCCTGAATCGGAGTCATTCTCCAAACGGCCAAAAACACGAACATGTCATCAATTCCTACCCCTGAAAAGAAGGAACTAAGATTAATTTCAAATGTAAGAGTTTCCTTTAGTGAAATAGTTGGAAGGAATATGGAATATCAAGGAATAAAATTGATAAATCCTTTTCTTTTACATTTATTGGCTAGTTGTACGTATCATTTATAAACAGAATGTTGCTACAGTGCTAAAATCCCTTACTTTCGTGGTGGTTTTGACGTGCCATGTAGGCGCCCAATGGCTAGGTTAAATTTTGTTCTTGGACGTTTGAGTGGCGAATCTAACGCGTTTCACGAACGAACATTAATAATAGTTTTTATTTTTTTTCTATATAAGAAGTAATTCGTCAGAGAGGTTAAAGAGACAATATAATATTTATTACCAGTCTATGCACACGTTTTTAATATTGGCAAGCGAGTCCTTTTACCCATTGGCATATTTCTAGACGAAGGACGAACAAACACATTTTCCTGCATCATATTTGCCCTACCTAACCAACCACTCAGAAATTCAAAACGACGATCGACTGTCACTCTCTCAGACTACCAATGAAGGGTTTATTATTGAAGCTTGGCTTTACATTTTTATATTGTACAGGGTGTCCCAAAAGTCTCCATACATAGGGAAAATTAGCACTTTTTAGCAAAATGTAACTTTATTTACAAAACATTCTCTACATGATTGCCATTTCTTTGTAAACACACACGGATGCGTCTCTCCCACTCATGGTGAACTCGTGTTAACACATTTGGTGTTATGGACGTAATTGCACTTCGAATGCGTTCCTTTAGGCGATCCATGTTCTGTATCTTTTCCTGGTACATTACGTCCATAACACCAAATGTGTTAACACGAGTTCACCATGAGTGGGAGAGACGCATCCGTGTGTGTTTACAAAGAAATGGCAATCATGTAGAGAATGTTTTGTAAATAAAGTTACATTTTGCTAAAAACTGCTAATTTTCCCTATGTATGGAGACTTTTGGGACACCCCGTAGTTATATTCTAGAGACCATTTATCTCACTTGGATAACCTAGCTAGGACCGATTGGTTTCATCTTGTCCATATGTAAAGAAATGTAACCCCCATTCCCTGCTGTTACACACCATTCCCAGTAACATTTGTGGGCCGAAAGGGAGACTCTTCGAATTGAAAATGACAAATTTAATTTAACCTAACCCCAGTTAACCTAACGAACTTAACTTGACCAAAGTATATATATATATATATATATATATATATATATATATATTAAAGTTATTTCACGAAAATAACAAGTGAATAATATTTATGATGAAAATAATCACGAAGGAAAAAGAGAACACGAAATAGTGCTCAAGCGCTTTCGTCTAATGACATCCTCAGGAATACTGAAATTAATATTAAGATTGAGACTCTTTATAGAGTTTTTCATCATATATACAGTATATATTTCGCGTGAAGTATTAAAGTAATTAAAGAATATCCAACTTAAAATATGTGAAAAGAATTTAAGCTTACCTAACATGAGGAAGACAGCAGCGTAGTTAATCCCAATAAAAGGGACGTTCAAATACATGAGAATACCAAAAGCAGATCCAGTAGCGAGTACAACGGAGAAAATTCCAATGAAGCTTAGAACCATTTTGCTTCTTACCGCATCCCTCATGCTGGCACAAATGGCAGCGAATGCTACCATGAGGCACCCGCTGAGTCCTAGCAAAGGCTTCATTTTATCGTTGGCAATTTCCATCTCGTCGCTCGGAGTTCTTGAGGCGAAGAAAGAAATTTTGATTTTGCTGGAATTGTTTTCACGCACAACATCTTCAATTCGTTTTTCCCACATTCTTGCTCTGAGATCGGAAAAGGGGGCGGTAATTACTTCCATAGACGAAACTTTAATTACTTGAGAATCAAGGATTCAAAATAAAATCTTAATGACTTAAAGTAAGGGAAATGGAGTTTGGATTTTAAATGGATTTACGAAAGCTTATAAGAAATATTCAATAGAAATAATTATTTGAAATTTACCAACTTATTAAGTTTAAAATTATTAAAACATTAAATATTTAAAAAAATTTAATAGCATTTAAAATTTCCGTAAATTTTATTTTATAAAACTTAAATTCCAAAGTTAGTGAAGGCACTCCTTTCTTTCTCCTTTTGCTAAAATTCTCATTATTCTTCTTCTAAAACTCTCTCCTTATCACTTTTCACCAAACATCACATTTCATTATTCTTTGTACTAAGGTCTAATACAGAGCTTTCCAAACTGGTGTGTCGTGACACATTAGTGTTTTTTGTATTTTGAAAATTTTGATTTTTCTATCAACAAAATCGGCTACAAGATAAACCACCTACTGAAAAATTATCTGATATTTGATATTTGATAACAAAAATTTATTAATGTGTCGTGAAAATTGTTATGCTTAAATAGTTTGTCGCCAACGTTAAAAGTTTGGAAAGCTCTGGTCTAATAGAAGTATATGTCCTGGTCTGTAAGTTTCCGTTACTCTTTTAATATAAGTTAACTATAAAAACCTATACAAATCTTGTAATCCTATCTATTATATAATTTATTATAACTATACGAGTCTAATTAATAGATTTGGGCCTATAAAGCGCGCACGCTTGCATAAAAATAAATAAAAAATAAAAAATATATGAAAATATTAAAATACAGAATGAGAATAATGAAAAGTATCATGTAATAATCTTTTTTTATGTAAAAAAGTTTACATATTTTAGTTTACTACATTATTGCATGCAATTACCTTTCACCATCTTCCTCAGTATCACTCCTTAGCCAATAAAAGAGAGATATTGCGTCCGCTGATTTCAGGATTCCCGTATGGGCAAATTGAGGGTTTCCCAAAATGAGCTGAACGGTGAAATTCACGAGATGAGAGTACTTGACGAGTGGAACTTCCGTCAATATTGGACTGTCACGGATTTCTGACATGAGCCTTCCAAGGCGACTAAGGTCGGTAGGGTGAATGGGGAACAGAGGAGAGAAACAAGCCCCTTTCCAGAGAGAACAGATGTCGAAGAAATTAAGAGTTTTATCTTCATATTCAATGGTCTTTCCCATTATAACTTCATCTAAATCCACGATACTAGACCAAATGTCGTTCTCAAGAATATTTCCGTCATCCGTTTTCGCCTTGATGATGAGACTGACGTAATGGCCAAAGGTGGTCATTCGAGGCGGATCGAAAAAATGATCCGTCTTTACCTTGAAAAGCCGTTCCACCCACTTCCTCTCGACGTTCCATTGCCCTGTACTGGGAAGAGCGAGACGCTCAAAATCATTGTCGATTTGTACAGTTTGGAGACCCGTCAAGGCGATGCCTCCTAACAGAAGAGGAATGATAACGAAGTACGACCACCGCCTGGCGATCAAACATCCCAAACGTTCGAACCAACGGATCAAAAAGGCGTTGAACTTTCTGGGTAATTTTGAGAAAATGCTGCAACACTGAAAACTATTGACGACGAAATTTAATTTGAGTTGTGTTGCTTTTTTATAAAACGTCGCTTTAGTTCCACATTTTTCACTTAAGTTACTTGGCATCTCCTTTTCCTATTAAATTTTAAGAAAATATTTTAAATTATTGCACATATATTATATTACACAAAAGTACATAACATAAAATGACAACAAACATTTTTCACTGAAATGAGAAATACAAAACATGCTATAAATATAATTAAAGTAGTTCATACAATAAAATATAGATTTAATATAAAATAATACTATATACAATGAAACCTCAAACTGGCACTATATATGAAGACACGTGGCACTATACGTAACATATTTGAGCTGTATGTTTAACTGACTGTGGTAATGCAATTAATTGGTAATAATCAGCCCTTTATATATATATATATATATATATATATATATATATATATATATATATATATATATATATATATATTGCCTCGTTGAACTATAATAGTAATAATAATGGTTAAGGTTAATTATTAATGATTGATTGTTAATGATAAGGCTGGGGTCACCATGATCTTTTCAGATCAAATAATGCTATTAATTATGTTGATTGATAGAATGAGTTTTCTTTCTTTATTAAACAAAATAAATGATTTATGAATGAGACAAAATAAAAGTTGATTGTTTACAGTTGAAATTAAATGTGCACTTGAATAATGACTTCAGTAATAATAACGCGCGAGGTAATGATTAGTCTTTATATAAAGTTAGGTGAATGACACCAGGCCAAAATGTGGCTTGCACAATGATGTTTACATGATGATAGCTCTCGCGTCACTAGTTCTTCGGAGAGAGAGAGAGTCGAGGTGCGATGGTGGCGTAGGAATGATTGAAGTAGTCCTTTTAACGAGGTTGAGTGAATCCTCGCGATGTGACGTCATCTTAGTCGTACTTGTGTGACGTTATCTACAGATCTACAGATCTACAGAAGCTAAGGCTAACAAAGACCCTAAGATCCACTCTAAGGTTAGCCCGAGAGAAAGGAAAGAGTAGGGGGTTAAGAGAAGAGAATAGAATAAGGGGTTAAGTAAGGAGGAACACCTATCACTCGTGGGTTAACATTCATTCAGAAAAAGAGAAAAAAAGGCTCACCATCATCATCCGCCGGCCACTGCCGACAAGTCAGAAAAATAGTCGGAGAAAATAGGAGAGGGGTGAAAGATGAAAAGAAGTAAAATAAGAACGCTTACAAACCATGCAAACACAGTCTTAACTCACTGTCCTACCATGCAAACTACAAACATGCAAGAAAAGAGAGTTACAGACATGCATAGTAAGGAGAGGATAAGGAAAAAAAAAAAGTAGGTAAAGTTAAACAAAAAGTGGGTTAGTTTACGCTACGAGATACATCTACGTTCGTGTTAGTCTGATTTTTTTATTTTTATTTTTTTATTGCTGGCATCACACGCTGGCATGTCACAAGCTGGCATTCATCGTCAACAGACTCATCCTCGAACACCACCACCAGAGCTCCTGTTGCTAACTTTGTTTTTTATTTTAAACAACGTTAATACTTTTAAAATGTCTGTCAAGACGGTTCTTAAACATATTAACGCTGGTAGAATGAACGACTGACGCGGGAAGATTATTCCATTTATCAATTACTTTAAACGTAAAGAAGTTTTTAACGATATTAGTAATGAAACGTTATCTTGGTCGTGTTTGTGTTGATGGAACATCGCTAAAGTATTTGAAAACATCTCTGCCATTATATATATACACACACGGGTGTAGCCAGAATTTCTTTTCGGGACGGGCTAATATATATATATATACTGTATATATATATATATATATGAAAAAGGTGTAAATGAGTAAAAACACATTTATGAATGTATTACAACAATTAAACATTGTGCTGAAGGTACTTGGCATAGCGTACTTCTAATTTACCTATAATTTAAAAAATGCATAGAAATACCAAACCTATGATTTTATTTCGGGGGCTGAAGGCCCCGTAGCACCCCATGTCTACGTCCCTGTAGATACTCTTATATATACAGGGAGAAAAGTCTAAGGATTTTATATATACAACTATTTAATTAACAACATTATATTGATAAGTGTTCAAATAATGAAACAAATCAACAAAAAAATTTATAAGAATTTTATTCATACAAATATTTTGTTAAATTGTAATTTAATCTTCAAAGAGTTCTCCATCCGCTATGATACAGTTGTGGATTCTCTCTGTGAAACTCTTCGTTGTTCTTCTGAACATGTCGAATGGGATCGTTTTCAGTTGTTCATTTATTCTACGGCCAAGAGCATTCACATTTGGATAGGGCAAGCCAGGAATGTAGAGTTTGTCACACAAATAAGCCCAAAGCTAGAAATCACATGGGGGTAAATAAATCAGGTGATCTGGCTGGCCACTCGATGTGACCTTGCCGTCCAAGCCATCTTCCTTCAAGGTTCGTGTCCAGAATCTCACGGGCCAGCTGCAGAGTAATGTGGCGGTGTTCCATCATGTTCATAAAACCAATTCCTGCAAAACTTTGTCTCTCAATACTTGGCAATAGCGTTTTCCATCCATCGTATCTCTCGATTTGTCCAACGAAATGAGTCCTGAATAACCAATGCACGCCCAAACTGTTAGTGTAGCCGTTTTAACTGGTTTACCTAATCGTATTTTGGGATTTTCTTTCACCTAGTACTGAACGTTGTGTTTGTTTCTTTTACTCATTAAACCGAAGACACATTCATCTGAAAATATGACCTTTTGAACGAAAGCTGGATCACTGTTTAACTTTTGTGTCATTGTTTCAGCAAACAGCAGCCGTTTACGTCTAGCAGAATCATAGTTGTATACGAGTTGAGAGTAAAGGAGTTTGTAATCGTGGTACCCTTGTGATTTTAATATTTTTGGTACTGAAAATTTGTAAATACCCAAATCGTCTGCGACTTTTCTCATTGAATTTGTTGGATCGACTTGAAAAGTGGCGAGGACAATTTCTTTGTTGTCTCCTGTCGCCGTTACTGGCCTTCCGCTTCTTGAACAATGTTTTACCAGGCTCTCTGCTTCCAAAAGGTTGAGCTTCCAGTATAGAAGAGTGGTTGCATTTGGTGGTGGTTTATTATATTTTTGTTAAAATAAACGCAAACTTTCTCCACAATTATTATAAGAATAGCCCACAATACAAAATACACTTTTCATGGATGTATTCCATCTTTACTGACATGGCGGTGAATGGGGCTTGGGCCTAGGGTTCCTGTTCTAACCTAGGGTCATTCCTGGCCTTGTATAGTTGCTTTGAAAAGTATCGCGTACACTCCTTTTTTCGATGTTTTTCTTCGCAAAATAGTGAGCCTGATTACGAACCGGGCCAAGAAGATGGATTCCCTCTCAAGGTTAGAAAGCAGCTCATACCTGTTGTCTAACCTAATGTTGTGGGAGTTCGATTATTCGAACTCGTGTGTGAGGCCTTGCTGTCTGCTTTCTGGGCATAGGCCAGAAATCTCACACCACGCGCTTTGCGACAAGGCGAAGCTCCCTCCACTCGCACTGAGCGATAGATCGGCATTTTTCCCCTTTCGGGTTCTGGGACGAGTCGGCGCTCACCCCTATCCGGCTCTGCAGCAGGTCAGAGTATTTGGGCCTCGTTCCCTTCTCCAAGTAGGAGATATCGCCCTCACGCTCCCTGGTACCGGCCACGGCTCCGTCCCCCTCGAGCTGAGCGGCAGATTAAAGTTACTTCTGCTCGTGTTCAGCGGCAGGTCAATGTTACCCGCGGAACTACCCTGAGAATGGGTTTGGGATACCCTTACACGCTTTACCCCTCGGTGATTTGCAAGTTCTTGTGGATTACTTTCGAATTGATTGAATAACAAAGCTAACTCCTGTTCTAGACTAATATTCTTATAATTTAAGATGCGATATTCGACAGTACCCTGCCCCTGCACCTGAGGATAGCGCAGAGGTTAATTGCCTAAACTCAGTTGTTAGCAAGTCAACTTTGTTTTCTAGGCTACTGACAATGTCCCTATATTGTCGCATGTCCCTATCATTGTTTTCCTTTTGCTTACAGAAAAGGCAAACCGAAACTTGAGAGAAGTCGTTCACAGAGTTAACCCCAAAAGATGACGCCCACTGCGCAACTTTGCAAGAGAAACAGTTGTGTTTAAGGCAGCTGGACCGTCTCTATCACTGTGCCAAAGTGATACATGTGGTATAAACTGAAAACAATAAAATGCTTTGACTAGTCTCAATATTAAAGGTACAGCAGTAAATAAATATTAATCACAACACTACCTTGTTGAATTAAAAATATATATTATATATTAAAATTATATACTTTATAGAATAATCAAGTATAGGAAATGCTGGAGAGCAATCAAACACGTCTACCTCCAATGAAGTCTAAAACGAGAGAAAGAGAGCAGAGTTAGAAGGACAAGAGAAAGCCTCAAAGACCTTTCGGTCCAATCGGGTAGGTTCCTGTTATTAATCTGGTTCATTTTTTTTAACTATTCTGGCAGTAGTAGAAAACGGGATAGAAAAGCATAAGGCTCTCTCCCCGTCAGAGGCGGGTATGGAAAAAGGTTGAAGAAAATACCTTGACCCTATTCATTATTCACGTGTTACTTTCGTGAAAGAATTTTCAGAGGTCCTCAGCTCAGTACCACAAGGAACAGTATTAGCTCCATTACTCTTCTTAATCATGCTAACTGACATAGATGAGGACGTTACTAGAGACAGCATAGTAACATCCTTTGCCGATGACACAAAGATCAATAGAAAAATAAGAAACTCAGAGGATATATATAGGATCTTTACAAACAGACATGAACAGAATCTCCAATTGGACGGAAGACAACAATATGAAGTTAAAAACTGAGAATTTTCAACTGTTACGGTACAGAAAAAGGAAGGACCTAAAATCCATGGAATACTATACCCCAAGTGGACAGGAAATTCAGAAAAATTCTAAAGTAAAAGATTTAGGAGTTGCGATGATGATGCGATGATGCACAAATGAAAAATGAGGTAACCACCCGGTTTCTGCTCGTATGTAGGAGAATTACGACTTCTGATTAATCGAGGTCCATGGTGTAGTGGTTAACATATCTGACCGGCAATCTGAAGATCCCGGGTTCGATTCCCGGGTGGTTACCTCATTTTTCATTTGTTCGTTCTCCTTCCTCATCTTGTGCGGAACATTCTTCTATACAAGCGTCGTTCTTTACATTAATTATACTGTGTGTTGTTTGCAGTTAAAATGTATATATGTGCGGCATGCTGGAGGTGCCCCCTCAGGGCATTGGTTTCTGCTCGTATGTAGGAAAATTACGACTTCTGATTAATCGAGGCCCATGGTGTAGTGGTTAGCATATCTGACCGGCAATCGGAAGATCCCGGGTTCGATTCCCGGGTGGTTACCTCATTTTTCATTTGTTCGTTCTCCCTCCTCATCTTGTGCGGAACATTCTTCTATACAAGCGTCGTTCTTTACATTAATTATACTGTGTGTTATTTGCAGTTAAAAAAAAAATATATATATATATATATATATATATATATATAACCTTCGTACTATCTCCAAAATCGGATTCAAAATTGCATAAGACGAACCCTTATAAACCTGGAGCCTTTTTTCGCTACTCCATATAAGAAAAATAAACTTAGAAAATCGTTGCTAAAGAACATAAACTATTCAAGAAAAATATTTTTCATCACTTTGTTGACGTATTTTACCGCTCAATTTCCTTTAAATATGCAATTATACACACACACACACATATACATACATATATATATATATATATATATATATATATATATATATATATATATATATATATATATATATATATATATATGCACAAACACACCGTGCATGGAACAAGGAACTCTTCTGGGAAAATTAAATCCACTATAGTCCGAAACAATTAATTTTCCCAGAAGAGTTCCTTGTTCCATGCACGGTCTGTGTATCATAAAAAAACTCAGGGAGCCATTCTGAGTTCATTCCCATATATATATATATATATATATATATATTAGGGTGATCCAAAAAATAAAATTGTAATTTTTTACCTCCACATGGCTGTCCCTGTTCGCATATCTATCAAACATCTCCAGGCCAAATTTCAGCCTAATTGAATGATATTTACTGGCCGCTATGAATTTCATTTTACTAATTTTCTAGTAGATTGATTTTCTGGGTTAAAAAATTAAAAAAAGGGCAAATACTAGTTTATTTGTTTGAAAACAGATTAAATCTCAAAGAAAACAGAATAAATCTTAAAGAAAACAGATTAATTTTTAAAGAACAAAAATTGTATATGTTTGATAGAAAATTACATTTATCATTCGTTTATAATATACATCGTTACTTAGATTAACGCTTCATCACTGATTTCTTCGAAGACGATGAGTAGTCTTGGCGATGTTTTGCTACTAATCGGAGGATGAATCGTTTTTGTTCTTCATTCTTCGTCAAAGATGTATTATATGCCTTGATAAGGGCGATATCCCTCTCCGCCGAATCATTGACAACTTTTAGGTTGATCGCTATGCGTCGAAACTCTTGAAAGCAATCATCCTCCGTCCAGGAATTGGGATCGGTCCTCAGGAAGGTATCCTCCGTTGCCTTCCTTCCTTCTTTCCTTAACAGAGTGAAGATTCCCAGGGTCCTTTTGGAGACCATTTCATACAAATTCAAATCTTCAATGTTTCCTTCAAGCTTCAATCGACGAGTAACAGTGGTATTCTCATTACGTTGGAGGTTTACGACCATCTTCCGTTTGGTCTCGGCATCGACTCTAGGATCGAGGAATGCAAAGCCGATGAGATGATCTCCAAGATACCACAGGTGCCGTTGAAGAGCTGTGGATGCTGCTTTGGAAATGGTCTGATTTGGGTACTTTTGCAAGATTTTAAGAAGCAGAATATCGTTGAAAGGAGCGTTGATTCCGAGAGGGTGCCTCGTTCCAAAAACGTGCGTAGACCAAGGCGATAAACAGAGAGAGCTCGGTGATATTCTCCGTCTCACGAGCTGTCAGCTGTAGTTGATGCTTGAACAGATAAATTTTGAGGACGTAGATGGCCTTGGCCATCCAGCGTGAATGGTGAGTTGGTCCTGGAGCGCGGACCTTGACTTCTTTCTCATCACGGCACCCGAGGAAGGTGAGGCAGAGTCGTAGCAATTCCTCGTAGTCATCAAGCGATTGTTTAGACTCCAGTGCCTTTGTGAAGTACTGGATCATTTCCTCTCGAAGCTAGAACATCTTTGGATCTTTGAATAGGTTGTTTCAAGCCTTCATGAAGGAATCCTTCTGAAGTGATGGCCATTTTTTCTGAAAACGTTTAAAGAGAGTCTTTTCCGGGCCACCTGTGGGTCCAAGAAGTGCGTTGCAGGTGTTTGACAAGACGACTTCAAGGATATGATGTCGACAAGCGATCCAGACAAGTTCCCTCCGTACTGCTTTTTCAATCATGGTACAGGCTCCCCTGTGAAGGCCAGTATTAGATGCAGTTGTGTCAAATACGAGACCTTGGATTTCACCGCGAAGATTCCAGTCATCAATCGTCGAAATGCAAGCCTTGACCTGTTCTTCTCCTGTAGCTCGTTGTATTTTTTGCATGGCTAGGAGTTTTTCCATCCCATTTCCCATAACGATTACCGCGGTTCGTTCGGCTGTTTCCTTTGCGCCGCCGATGTCGGGAAGTAGTTTCCCATCCCAGTGAAGAAGAAGGGGTCCTTCGACAGAAAACGAAGCTTAATCCTCTTTGGCTGCTGCCTACCTTGCTTGCCTTCTTGGACGACGGATGGAGCTGCATGAAAGAGTCATTGTAGAAATATCATAGCCCAGAGCTTGAGCGACTGATCCAGCAACGAAGGCTGCTCCTCGATCGGGAAGGTTGACGCGATCAAGATCAGCAACCACATCTGGTGATGTGAAGATATTGTTTCGTTTCGGAGAATGAGATTATACATCTGCTCTTCCGGTCGAAGTCGACGGACAATAATCATCGTCTTCAGCGTTGAATTCTTCAGAGGATGAAGTAGATGTGCTGGATGATGGAAGAGCAGCAACTCCATCCTGGAATGCAGCATCTCTTTCTTTGTACCTTAGAGCTTTGTCAGCATCTTTCTCCTGTCAACATCTCTTGCGGTATTCCTTGGCAAAATTAATCTTGTCAGGGCCTGCCATACTGCAGGAAAAGACGTCTTCTCGTTGCATTATCAGGAATTGGCGGTCTTCTTCATTGTCTATGACCTTCAAGGCGTCCTTCGAGGCAACGTCGAAAAGCTCTGAGAGAGTCTCTTGGAACATGCTCTCTTTCACTCTGCAGCTTTGTAGCTGCGTCTTGCGGTTTTTCTTCAACGCAAGAAAATCTTCGTACAGCTTTGACAGCTTCCTAACGCAGGAGTCGACTCGCTGTGTAGGAATCCTTTCTCTGCCATACTTGCAGAGCCTCTTTGTAGGCCAAGTTGTAGCTCCCTTTCAAGGTCTTGGACTGTTCATGGTGGTGAAACTGAACCAAACGAAGCACATCACCACATGTGGGTAGCCTTGCAGTTGATAACTCGTTGCTGGGCTTTTCTCGAACTCACGTTTCTGCAGATGAGCTAGTACTTCTAGCCATAACCTGAAAAATGAGAGAAAATAATGCATTAACTGTTTAGCACCAAAGCACAATTATATAAGTGTTGAAGTAAAAAATTGCAAAGTCAAAATAAATAAAGTAAAAGAAATTGGTTACAGTGGTTAGTGGTTGATGGGTAGGAAGATAGCCAAATTTAAAAAAAATATATTTAAGAATAAGTAAATAAACTTCAAGAGACACAAGATATATACCTTACAATTTTAATAATTTAATTTAATAGCAACATCCTTACCAGTTATAAATTTGCATATAAAGAACATAATTATATATATATGTATTTATACTGAATAAATATAATACATATGAATTAATACTTAATATATATGAATTAATAATTACAGTATATATATGAATTAATACTTAATATATATGAATTAATAATTATATATATATGAATTAATAATTAATATATATGAATTAATACTTACATGAGATTATTGAGATACTATTCCTAAGCTCTTGAAGTTTGAACGAACTTAAAACCGTCCTCCAACAAGTTTAAACTTGAAATGATGCATGAGTAAATGATTTGTCCGAGTCATAAACAGCATTATACAAGAAATCGAACAATTGCATCATCCTCTGAAAGGTGGGCGGGGTCAATGTGGCGTGACTGCCTCGTCCTCTAAAAATGAAGCGGGTAGAAAATGATTAGCTAATTAATTAATTAAAAATGTGAAAATCATAGCGATCTCTTATTATGTACTGAATCGACAGATATTTTGCCCAAAATCACTTCACATCTAAAAGAATAAGAACAGCCATGTGGAGAGCATTTCCAACTATTTTGAAATTTTAGCCCAAATTTTGAACCACCCTAATATATATATATATATATATGATAACTAAAGGTGTCTGGAAAATACAAATTGACGAAAATTGGGCGAAAGGAAGAGTGAAGCATATTAATCAGATAAGTACTGGGTGCTTAAATAATACTTTCCACGTATGCTGATAGGCTTAACCCAGCTAGGCCTAAGGTTAAGGCTGGCTTTCGCTACCAAATTCGTAATCATATAACCTGAGTAAAGTCCTCATTATTATTTTCCAGATTTACGGGTGTAACAACAAGGTAATTGGGGGATTCTTACCCTGAGAGAGGCGTATGGGCGGAATGATGCTCTGTGTGAAAAATTTAAAACTTTTCATTTTACTTTCACTTAAACAATAGTTACGAATGTTTTAAGCATTGGTATACATTCGGATACAAAAATAGTGTCCACGTCAGAAATAAGTAAATACAGAATATGAAACATGACATTAATATCTAAATTAGTTGCCATGGAAACGTTACATATCTATACATTGCGTCTTAGCAATCGTGGAAATTTGTGCGAAACTATTATTATTTTATACCCATTTGATGTTTTAGATACGTCCGAACTTCAAATGTTGTCTCAGAACTAAAGAAATTGTACATACGAAACATTTGTGTAGGTTATAGGTTATATTATATTGGGGTCGCGGAAGTAGACAGGACGTAATTAAATTGAACCGGAATTAATCGACTCACACTAACCGTAATTAAATCCAACCTTGAATCCTTTGACTGGAATAATATCGAATCCGAGCTAATTCCGGATCGATCCAATTCATGTACGTCATTACACTCAAAATAAAACCTTCTAAATTTAGAAAGTATAACTTCTGTTTGAGGGTTCATTCTTGGGGAAGATTTTCCTTCGTTTAGGTATCAAACTTTTTGTCAGATGATTCACTAACTTCTTTTAATGATACATAACTTGTTTAGATAGAAGGAATGGTCTTCCAAACTTCGTTTTTGAGTGATTTGAGGTAATAGAAGATCATATTTCAATGTATAGAAGGTTGCAGGAAGTCTGTTTTCTGTATATGATATCGGAATTCTATTTTATCTTCGCCTAAAATATAAAATATCCTAATGATTTCCCTGACCTTACATCTTTACCTTCCAAAATCTATGCTCGTTTAAATGGTTGTACGAGAAATAATGTCTGTATAATAACATAACATTATTATCATACTTTCATTACACTGGGTAACAAAATTTGAAATTTTTTCTGTTTATTGTGATTTTTCTGTCGTTTCTTAATGACTTCGGGGCGCTGATTCCAAAAATGATATTGGTTTTGCTCTATCATCAACCGTTTCAAAAATATAGGTTATCACACTTTTCATATGGCTAAGTATATAAAGGCTAACATAAATATTTTCTGAAAATAAAAACACTTGGAAATTAATGTTTATTGGGCCAAAATTGTTTGACAAACCCAAAATGGTGCAAAGGATATAATATATATCATGAGGAGAACCGATCAGAGAATAACAAGCCTCGTTATGCAGTGTGCGTTCCTTAAAAATGCACTGAAGAACGCGACTTCCGCGTATGAACATTCTTATCCTTTCTGATCAACGACCATACGTAGTCTCCCATCATGGAAGCATCCCAATGGCCCTGGTACCTTTTCTTCATCGTTTGAATATCTTGATGGAATCTTTCGCCATGTTCTTCACTCACATTGCCCAGGTTATCATGAAAAACGTCTAGATGTGAATGCAGATAGTGTAATTTTAAAGACATACGGCACCCCATTTTGCCATAGCACTTAATCAAGTTTGACACTAACTCCTTATAGTTTGGTGCTTTATGGTTGCCTAAAAACCCACGAACCACATCACGGAAAGCACACCAAGCCTCTTTTTCGATCGGAGTCATCTTAGCTTCAAGGTTCTTTGAATTCAACAGCGCCTTGACTTGTGGTCCTACAAAGATGCCAGCCTTGACTTTGGCCTCAGAGAGTTTAGGGAACATGACCCGAATCTGTTGGAAAACTTTCCCTCCAAAATCTAACGCAGTTACAAACTGCTTAATTAGATCCAACTTAATATGGAGAGGTGGTAGCAGAACTATGTCAGGCTTCACAAGAGGTTCCCTGAGTACATTGTACTTTCCTGGTTGCAGTCCTTCACGTGGAGGCCACTGAACTGTTTTATAGTGCTCAGTTGAAGCCCTGCTATCCCACAGGCAAAGAAAACATGAATATTTAGTAAACTCTCCTTGTAAACCTAACAGGAAACCAATCATTTTGAAATCACCACACACGTCCCAGTTATATTGTTCATACCTGATTTGAGTGAGCAGTTGTTTGACATTTTCATAGTCCTCTTTCATTTGAACAGAATGTGCAACTGGTATAGATGGATATTTGTTCCCATTGTGGAGTAGAACAGCTTTTAAACTCCGAGTTAAACTGTCAATAAACAGGCGCCAGTCTGAGGGTATATGTGTTAACCCAATAGCTGTGAATAGACCATTAACCTCGCTGCAATAACAGAGAGAGCCATTGATATCGTAGAACCTTGCAAACTCTTCATGCCGCTTTCGGTATACAGTGCTCTTGCAGTCTTCTCCAAGCAAATTCCACTCTTTGAGTCTGGAGGTCAGAAGCTCAGACCCTGATTTCGTCAGACCCAAATCTGTAATTAAGTCGTCCAATTCCCCCTGATTTGGAAAGTAAGGGTTTGTACTGAAAGTTACTGTATATTCTTCATCATGACTGTCCTCACCAGCCGACATCTCAGATGAGCTAGCTGCATCCTCATTTTCAACCTGCAAAGCAAAGAAACAAAATATAGGCATAGCTATATATGTAGAAGAGCATCAGCACTAAGAAAAATCGACACATAATGACCCACAGTCCGTAAATACAGAAGGTAAAGTAATGGATAGATACCCGTTCTGGTGGACGTGGTATTGGAAGACCTTCGCCATGTGGTACAGGAGCTATGGACGACGCTATGCTTGGATACTGAAGAGTCTGCCTTCCTTTAACTTTCCTGTACTTAGAAACATCTACCATGCAGTAGTAGCAATCGTCGTGGTGGCTCTTTGGTTCTCTCCATATTCTGGGTACCGCAAAGGGCATTGCTTTGCGTACTCCCCGCATCCACCCTTCAAGTGTGGAGCGGCAGCTTCCACAGATCACATGGGGTGCCCAGGGCTTATCTTGGTCACCCATAGGCATACCAAAATAGAGCCGATACGCGATCCAGAACTTGGTGCCTTTCACAATGTTGTGCGATACTTGCTTGGGGCCTATGTAATACCCACAAACGTAGCAGAATATATCCGGCGAGTGTTTACAAGCTCTAGTTGCCATTCTCTTTACCAAACTGTACTACATTAATCATAACCTGCAGATATAGAGAGAAGAGTTATTAAATCTGCAACAGATTACAGATTCCAGAAAAAAGATGTATTCACAACACTGAAATAATGTTCGCAATAAAAAAGGATCGATAACACTCAAATCGTCAGCACAGAGAAGCACAGAAACACAGTACCTCAGTGCTGGTAACCATCAGACAAACAACCTGCTTTCTTTGTGTGCTCACACTTACTGACTTCTCAGACTCTGCGCTCTTCTTTATATAGCACAGTGGAAGTTTCGGGCAATTTCTAGAGCAAGAAACTGTCAACGAACATCCGGATTGTTTTCAACAATTCCTGACTATTCTGATATTGCTGCGCCCATAATAACATTATACTGGTAAAACATGAAAAATCGATTATCTCTGAAACCATTGATGATACACACAAACCAAGGCCAGATTTGGGCTCAGTGCCCACAAATGCATGTAAAAACATAAAAAATTCTATATAAACAGAATCAGTGTTACACAGTGTTATCATATAAATTTAATTAATGTGATCTACGCATGGGCATTACCAATATAATGTGTGTGTTTGACCTTGAAATGATTTTGTATATCTTTTCGTAATGTGTAAATACCATGTAACAATGTAGATTGTATTTCTCCAGATTTTATGTAACACAGAGAATAAAGGGTATCTTTCCAAAATGCAAATGCTCCATTTTCAAAATGACGGCGAACATGTTTGTCACGCCATTGGTGAGTGACCTTGAAAATATAAAACGACATTGTACGGTACATAGTACACTGAATAGAATGCATAATAAAGTAGAATGTACGTTAGAAACGTAAATTTTGACAGTTGAATGCTCTGCTGAAATTCCTCCATATAGTATACTAAAACACAAATTATGTAATGCTGCATATGCAGATGTTACTGTCGTCATGTTTCATATTCTGTATTTACTTATTTCTGACGTGGACACGATATTTGTATCTGAGTATATATATATGATGAATAAAACCACGAAGGAAAGGAAACACAGAATGGTGCTCAAGCGCTTTCGTCTAATGACATCCTCAGGAACACTCAGGAGTGTTCTTGAGTGTTCCTGAGGATGTCATTAGACGAAAGCGCTTGAGCACCATTCTGTGTTTCCTTTCCTTCGTGGTTTTATTCATCATAAATATTTTTCACGTGTTACTTTCGTGAAATAATTTTCATATATATATATATAGTGGGGCGGCATAGCTGCCATATCAACGTGAATTGTTCATTTTTTGATACAAGCATGAAAATTGGCACAGAGATAGCTAAATAGATTGTAAAAAGATTTGGATATGGAGGCATCACGAAATTTTATTATTTTCAAGATGGCGGCAAGATGGCGGCCGAAAAATTGAAAAATATCAAAATGCTCTTAGAGTATCAACTTTGGTCTCAAATTGAAGCTTACAGTCAGAGGAGTAACATCTACTTTATAAGTGATAGTGGGAATATTGATATTTCAATCTATAAAATAGGTTTATAGAAAAAATTGAAAAATATCAAAATGCTCGTAGAGTATCGACTTTGGTCCCAAATTGAATTGATTGATATTTTATTTACACAAGAACAACAACACAACTACATGCTACGTATCACTACTGAGAAGAACAATTCCCCTCACACGCACATAAGGCCGTACATGGAAGTTCAGCCTTTCTGCAGGTGCAGCGCTTCATACATCCTTTTGTGCACTTGCATGAAACCAGCTCTTGACAGGCCTTTGATGCCTCGGGTAGGTTCGTCCAGTGTGGTTCGTACAGGCGGTCACCAGTCTTGGTCCATCCCCAGTTAGTGGGGCAAGGGAGATCTGGATTTGGTAGAAGTGTCTGTCCCCACACATGACCTCCCTGGTAGGTCGCCCTCTTCACATGCTGTTCTAGAGCTGCCCTTGTTGGTGGAATCAACTGCACGTTGTTGTTCTTTGCAAACATCTTCTGTCGAGCTATATGTATGTCAGAGCTGGTGCTTGTTCGGTCGTACAAGAGGATGACGAACCTTTCGATGGTAGACATGACACATTCTGGTACAGTAATTGGTGCTGAAGAGACCTTCAGCAGCGCAGCTGTTAATTCCGGAAACACAGCCCAGATGGTCCACTGGTCCAGGCAGTCTTCTTACCATGCCCAGTAAAGCTGGACACGGTGTCGCACCCAGTCAGAGCGTGAAACATCGGCAATGCCTGAGCCTTCTGTCGACCAAGCCCAGCTGCTATTTCGTGTGCTGACAAGTACCGAAATCCCTTTCCAGTTCCGAATGCCAGCCAGAGTTCATCTCCAGGTTGCAGCTCCGGTACCACAGACACGGCCAACACCACAACGTCTGTGTCAACCGTCCGAAGCATGATCTTGCGGTGGCCATGCTGTGCAGCATGTGACACATGCAGCAACATGCGAGTGTCGGCTTCCTCATGGTGGCATGGAGCGAGTGATGCCAGATCATCCAGTGGCGGCTTACTGAGGACTCTCTCTCCATCGGTGATGATTAGCTGTTTGCCCTCCATGTTGAACCACCGGAGGGCAGCTTCAGACAGGAACCTAAACAACTCCGTCTTGTTGCAGTCCACACGGAGGAAACTTGGCCAATTTCTTGGTATGGCAGTTGCAGCTACAACACGTCTGCGCACTCCTTGTCCTCGTTTTGTTCTTGCCATGCCTTTCAGCGAATCCTGCTTGTAGGTGTCCCACACTAGATCCAGGCGTGTCACTTGCTGCAGTTTTGTGGACAGGTAGGGAATGAATATCTGACTAGCATCATCAAAGTTCTTTGCAGCACCGGGCTTCAACATGTGAACTATGGCAGCCCCATCAATAACTATACAGGTTGTAACAGGAGCGTCAGCATGGACTTCAGATAGGTTTTCTAGGCATTGAAGTAGGTCACTCTTAGTACCTAAGCGCAGTCTACCATCATCAGAGAGTGCTGGAGGGCATGCTTGGTTCTCATGGCGAAAGAACTCCTCTAGGTTCCCGTCCCTGGTCTGGCAACCAATGTACAGCCGCGAAAAGAGTCCGACGTTATTTTTCAGACACACCAGTTGGTGCTTCCCTTTACTTGCTGTCTTCGGCCTGGGGTTGACAAAAACGTTCAGCTTGTTGCGACGTATGATGTCATCAATGGGCTTCGTTCTTTCTACCAGACGCTCTCTGGTGAAGGTTTTGAACTGCTCCTTGCCAATCATCTTCACCTTCTGGACAGCATCGACCGCTGCAGGACCTGCAATTTCCTTGGAGTCGAGAACAATCAGGTCCACGCTTTCTTCCTCGAATGGGTTGCCAAGATCTTCTATCACATTAACAAGGGAGATGACATCTTTGGTAAATGCGGTCTGCACACTGGCTGTCTGATCGTGGTGCCGTGTGTCAATTTGCATTCCCCTGTGCTGGTGCCCATCTTGGAACTCTTGTATTGCCGCGGCGATTTCTGGTCCAGCAATCATCCAACGCCGAAGGGCACTTGGGTTGTCCGTAAGGCCAACAGCTCCACCGTCCCCTTTAATTAGGGCGTTGTTCTGCTCATGTGCTTGGTCAATTGGGATTGAGGAGAACACTTTCTGGGTCTTCTGAACTGTGAAGCTGCCAGCCGTGAATTTTGCGGCCACATCTGGGTGCTTTGTTGAAAGTTCAGCCATGTCTTTCAGGTGAACTGGGATCCACCTAGCGTAGTTGGTGCGATCCAGAGCGTGGAACCAGGGGCGAGTTCAGTCAGGGCGTCGAGATACATGGTGAATGATGCCTGCCGTAGAGAACGCACGTAGACGAGTATCAGAAGCTCTATTTCCAGCACGGTTGCCCAATACTGAAATTGAGGATATGCATGTGTTCTGTTATGGCACCAGTCTTCAAAGTTTTCTGTCTCCCCTGCCTCAGCTGGATGTATCTGACAGCTTCTGTCGTATGCTCGTTTTTGTAAGATGTATAGTGCAGATGCGGTTACCTGGTGTGCTCGTCTTGTACGCGTGATGTGGGCTGCGTGCAAGAACGAATCAGCTGTCCCTGGTGATGCGATCTCGGCTTGCACTAATGCATGAACCCAACCACTTCCTTGCAGCCAGTCACCCACCATCTTCAGGGCTGCCAACTCGATGTGGAGACCACCAAACATCACCACTAGTTTGTCTTCCCCGTAGCTCTCTGGCCACTTCCACTGAATCTGCTTGGCCAAGGCAAACAGGGGTTGGTCGACGGTGATTACTGGTGTCTGCCCTGGATTAACATGTTCAATACATTTTCGCACAACGTCCATTGAATGTCGGATCATGGCGGTTGTGTGTGCTCTCTCAAGGAAGAGTGGGAGCAAAGAAGTGGGGCATATAACTTGAGCTCCTGATGGCTGACGGCTGGCGTGAAAGGCAGCCCAAGACGTGTTTTCCTCTACGTCAGACCTTTCAAGGGCCTGTCTGACGTGGTCTAGCCACAGGTATTCAGTCTTTCTCTGTTCTGGGAAGCCTTCTCGGCACAGAGACACCACATCAGCAGGTGGGATAGTTTGATTTGTAATGGTGCTGGTGACAGTTGGAATGTTAGTATAGTTGTACGGCAAGTTTATGACGATCTTATCGCTTGCTTTACCGGACCCTTCTGCGATGACGATACTCCGATTAACCCCTTCGCCAGTGAAGGATGGATGCTGGAATAGGGAGATAGCAGTACCATGGAAGGACTCCTTAGCTGTTGTTGAACTTGGATTGTGATCTATGTTGTCGACAGCAGCAGTTGTGAACACACTGCCGCGCATCTTTGGAGGGCAAACTACTTGCTCTCGTTGGAACTGCTGGCAGACGTTGTCTCCCATCTGTGCTGAGATTCGGAGAACACGGTCATATGAGATGCTAATCCCATAGTGAAAAAGCCTGTCAACCAATTCCCTGTTGCGTGTGTGAGCATGAACCATCAACCCTAGGTAGGTGGGAAAAGGTGTCTCCTGAGAGGGTATGTGCCGGACATTGACAGAGGCTGTTGTCCCAGGCGTCCGATTATGCTTGACACTATTGAACTTCACCAACTGGGCGATGGTTAGTGCTGCATGCGTCGTGTGTGTCACGTGTTCTGTAATACTGGCACCATCCAGGACCATTCTCACCAAGCAAAGCAGTAGTTGCGGTACAGATTCTTCTTGGCATCCTTCAGCGAAACCAGTGAAGGGCTTGGCTTCTTGAAACATTTGGCGGCGGACCACCTGTGCTGCACGAGCAAGGCACACCGCATCTCTGTCACTGTCTAACTCGCAGGATTTAGCAATCGCAGAACCAACATCGTCATTAAATGCCAGAAGGACATCTCTTCCTTTCTTGTGGGCACTCATGTCTGGGAACTGTGACAGGAGTCGTTCTTTCAGTCGTGTCGTGTTAACTCTGCCATCTACTTTGACTCCTACCTGCTCCAACATAGCCGTGTAGCGGCGAGCAATATTAACCAGTTTGAACACCGGTGCTGTCGCCCCAAGACGTGTTTCTTCGATGTATAGAACCAAATCGGCGAAGACAGTAGTGGCTATTTCCCTCTCGCGAGCAGTTTCTTTAGATTCGGCAGCCTTTGCCTTCCTTGCTCGATTGTACAAACCTACTAAACATTTGGCATGGTACTTAGCCTCCAGAGCCACAACGTCTCCCACACTGAGTCTGGCAAGCAGGTGTGTGTCTTCAAGAATCTCAGCACAGGCCCGCACCCGGCTGTCTAGCTGGAAGGTTGATGCTGCGCGGAATCCTTCTGCGCCAGCTGCTTGTCTGCAGAAGAAGCACAATGCTTCTTGGACGCCCTTCTCAGAAACTACGAATTCCGACCTCATGTGCTTGTATACACCTGTTTCGTCTCCATCTTGGCAATGACCGTCTGTTTCCAGTTTCCGTTTTTCTGCTCTCTTCAGCATAGTGTTGTTGAATTTGAGCTGGCATTTCTTGTGATACTGTGCATTGTGTGCAACCATGGCGGCTTCAATGCCGCACCCTTCATCCAGTCTCTCTATCTTCAGTGTCTGTGGAAGTTGACCCAGTTCGCTGAATTTCACTAGGTTTTCTGCCAGTGAAGTGTATCCACTCCCAACGTCAGTTCTTTTCGACTGTGAAGGACGTGTTAGCTGCTCTGCCTTGTCCTCTTGGCAGATGATACACAGGTTCCAGTTGATCTCAGTTGGATGCACGGACACTGATGACCACAGACGCTCTGGATCATCGACGTTGAAGCTTTGACTAGACGACATGATGTTCCTTACAGGCGGCCCTGCAAAGAGAAAAGAACAATATTACATTAATATTTCAGCTGTAGCAATTCAACTAGATATCACCCACAAAGAGATGTGAACACAGAACACACACTCAGCGACTAAATTCCGTCAGCCCCAGTGGCACATTAATCGAATGGTACCCCCATCCCTCCTCATTGTTTTCCCCACAACACAATTTCATCACACGCCAGGCGACATCGGAAATGCAGCCCCGATGACGTAGCAAAACGTAATGGTACCCTCATCCCCTCCTTATCGCCCCCACAGCAGTGACAATCACATTCAGAGCGACAAGCACAAATCAGTCGCTATCTGATTAAACGTAATGACCCCCAAGCACAGTGTGATTTAAACATGCCGCAACAAAATGAAATTAGTCCTGCTTTATACCAACAGTGTTTATTAAATAACGTTACTAACAATCGCAAAGGTTGGTGATAGATATTTATAATTGATCGTGTTCATTGTCTAAAAATTAACACTAAATTAATAATATATATATATATATATATATATATATATATATATATATATATATATATATATATATATAGAGAGAGAGAGAGAGAGAGAGAGAGAGAGAGAGAGAGAGAGAGAGAGAGATCAGCTAAATTCACTTATGATAATAAAAAATAAAGCACTAAATTTAGTACTGTCAGATAAAAAAACAACTACTGACTGTAAGCTTCAATTTGAGACCAAAGTTGATACTCTAAGAGCATTTTGATATTTTTCATTTGTTTCAATTTTTTCAATAAACCTATTTTATAGATTGAAATATCAATATTCCCACTATCACTTATAGAATAGATGTTACTCCTCTGACTGTAAGCTTCAATTTGAGACCAAAGTTGATACTCTAAGAGCATTTTGATATTTTTCAATTTTTCGGCCGCTATCTTGGCCGCATCTTGAAAATAATAAAATTTCGTGATGCCTCCATATCCAAATCACTTTACAATCTATTTATCTATCTCTGCGCCAATTTTCATGCTTGTATCAAAAAACGAACAATTCGATTGCTATGCCGCCCCACTATTATATAGTTACCAATTTATGTGGCCAACTGTTTTGATGTTTTTTAATGGCCAGTTTGTAGCCATAGTTTAGATGCGTAAATCGGTACTATGATATAAGGAATGATGGTAATTAGTAATTACCGTTAATTGATTATGATTATAAGTGAATGTCATTAATGAATGCTTTGGGCCGAGGTCACCAGATCTTTCAGATCAAAGTAATAGTATTAATTAGGTTGATTGATAGATTGTGTTTTCTTCTTTTACTTAAAACAAAATAAATTGATTCGAATAATTTATGAATGCGACAGAATTGTTGATTGTTTACATTGGAAATAACTTAATGAGTACACTTGAATTAATGCTGACAATATGACAATTAATAACGCGCGGCAGATTGATAGATTCTTCATATAAAGTTAATTGAGTGATATTAAAAGGCCAATGGGGGCCTTGCACGGTGATATTTACATGATGGTAACGAGTGGAGAACTAAATGGTTTTCGGAGAGCTGATGGTGGAGGCGTAGCCTGTCCTGAGTTTCCCGCGCTGTGACGTCATCTTTTGCTCGCCCGGCATGACGTCAACTTTGTCGAGTTTGGTTTGATGAGTTATATCGCATTGTTGATGGCATATTGCTAACGTGTTTTGGAATACGTGTCTGTCAGGTCCAGTTGGCCTCTACACACACACACACACACACACATATATATATATATTATATATATATATATATATATCGTAAAGAACGACGCTTGTATAGGAGATATTCCGCGCAAGACGAGAAAGAGAAAACAACAAATGAAAAAATGAAGTACACCTGGGAATCGAACCCGGGATCTTCCGATTGCCGGTCAGACGCGATAACCACTACACCATGGACTTCACTCTTCCAAATGCCGTAATTCCTCTACATACTCGCAGAAACCAATGCCCAAGGGGGCACCTCCCGCATGCCGTAACATTATATACATTCAACTGCAAAGAACACGCAGTATAAATAACGTAAAGAACGACGCTTGTATAGGAGATATTCCGCGCAAGACGAGAAAGAGAAAACAACAAATGAAAAAATGAAGTACCACCTGGGAATCGAACCCGGGATCTTCCGATTGCCGGTCAGACGCGATAACCACTACACCATGGACTTCACTCTTCCAAATGCCGTAATTCCTCTACATACTCGCAGAAACCAATGCCCCAAGGGGGCACCTCCCGCATGCCGTAACATTATATACATTCAACTGCAAAGAACACGCAGTATAAATAACGTAAAGAACGACGCTTGTATAGGAGATATTCCGCGCAAGACGAGAAAGAGAAAACAACAAATGAAAAAATGAAGTACCACCTGGGAATCGAACCCGGGATCTTCCGATTGCCGGTCAGACGCGATAACCACTACACCATGGACTTCACTCTTCCAAATGCCGTAATTCCTCTACATACTCGCAGAAACCAATGCCCCATGGGGGCACCTCCCGCATGCCGTAACATTATATACATTCAACTGCAAAGAACACGCAGTATAAATAACGTAAAGAACGACGCTTGTATAGGAGATATTCCGCGCAAGAGGAGAAAGAGAAAACAACAAATGAAAAAATGAAGTACCACCTGGGAATCGAACCCGGGATCTTCCGATTGCCGGTCAGACGCGATAACCACTACACCATGGACTTCACTCTTCCAAATGCCGTAATTCCTCTACATACTCGCAGAAACCAATGCCCCAAGGGGGCACCTCCCGCATGCCGTAACATTATATACATTCAACTGCAAAGAACACGCAGTATAAATAACGTAAAGAACGACGCTTGTATAGGAGATATTCCGCGCAAGACGAGAAAGAGAAAACAACAAATGAAAAAATGAAGTACCACCTGGGAATCGAACCCGGGATCTTCCGATTGCCGGTCAGACGCGATAACCACTACACCATGGACTTCACTCTTCCAAATGCCGTAATTCCTCTACATACTCGCAAACCAATGCCCCAAGGAGGCACCTGCCGCATGCCGTAACATTATATACATTCAACTGCAAAGAACACGCAGTATAAATAACGTAAAGAACGACGCTTGTATAGGAGATATTCCGCGCAAGACGAGAAAGAGAAAACAACAAATGAAAAAATGAAGTACCACCTGGGAATCGAACCCGGGATCTTCCGATTGCCGGTCAGACGCGATAACCACTACACCATGGACTTCACTCTTCGATTCCCAGGTGGTATTTCATTTTTTCATTTGTTGTTTTCTCTTTCTCGTCTTGCGCGGAATATCTCCTATACAAGCGTCGTTCTTTACGTTATTTATACTGCGTGTTCTTTGCAGTTGAATGTATATAATGTTACGGCATGCGGGAGGTGCCCCCTTGGGGCATTGGTTTCTGCGAGTATGTAGAGGAATTACGGCATTTGGAAGAGTGAAGTCCATGGTGTAGTGGTTATCGCGTCTGACCGGCAATCGGAAGATCCCGGGTTCGATTCCCAGGTGGTACTTCATTTTTTCATTTGTTGTTTTCTCTTTCTCGTCTTGCGCGGAATATCTCCTATACAAGCGTCGTTCTTTACGTTATTTATACTGCGTGTTCTTTGCAGTTGAATGTATATAATGTTACGGCATGCGGGAGGTGCCCCCTTGGGGCATTGGTTTCTGCGAGTATGTAGAGGAATTACGGCATTTGGAAGAGTGAAGTCCATGGTGTAGTGGTTATCGCGTCTGACCGGCAATCGGAAGATCCCGGGTTCGATTCCCAGGTGGTACTTCATTTTTTCATTTGTTGTTTTCTCTTTCTCGTCTTGCGCGGAATATCTCCTATACAAGCGTCGTTCTTTACGTTATTTATACTGCGTGTTCTTTGCAGTTGAATGTATATAATGTTACGGCATGCGGGAGGTGCCCCCTTGGGGCATTGGTTTCTGCGAGTATGTAGAGGAATTACGGCATTTGGAAGAGTGAAGTCCATGGTGTAGTGGTTATCGCGTCTGACCGGCAATCGGAAGATCCCGGGTTCGATTCCCAGGTGGTACTTCATTTTTTCATTTGTTGTTTTCTCTTTCTCGTCTTGCGCGGAATATTCCTATACAAGCGTCGTTCTTTATGTTATTTATACTGCGTGTTCTTTGCAGTTGAATGTATATAATGTTACGGCATGCGGGAGGTGCCCCCTTGGGGCATTGGTTTCTGCGAGTATGTAGAGGAATTACGGCATTTGGAAGAGTGAAGTCCATGGTGTAGTGGTTATCGCGTCTGACCGGCAATCGGAAGATCCCGGGTTCGATTCCCAGGTGGTACTTCATTTTTTCATTTGTTGTTTTCTCTTTCTCGTCTTGCGCGGAATATCTCCTATACAAGCGTCGTTCTTTACGTTATTTATACTGCGTGTTCTTTGCAGTTGAATGTATATAATGTTACGGCATGCGGGAGGTGCCCCCTTGGGGCATTGGTTTCTGCGAGTATGTAGAGGAATTACGGCATTTGGAAGAGTGAAGTCCATGGTGTAGTGGTTATCGCGTCTGACCGGCAATCGGAAGATCCCGGGTTCGATTCCCAGGTGGTACTTCATTTTTCATTTGTTTTTTCTCTTTCTCGTCTTGCGCGGAATATCTCCTATACAAGCGTCGTTCTTTACGTTATTTATACTGCGTGTTCTTTGCAGTTGAATGTATATAATGTTACGGCATGCGGGAGGTGCCCCCTTGGGGCATTGGTTTCTGCGAGTATGTAGAGGAATTACGGCATTTGGAAGAGTGAAGTCCATGGTGTAGTGGTTATCGCGTCTGACCGGCAATCGGAAGATCCCGGGTTCGATTCCCAGGTGGTACTTCATTTTTTCATTTGTTGTTTTCTCTTTCTCGTCTTGCGCGGAATATCTCCTATACAAGCGTCGTTCTTTACGTTATTTATACTGCGTGTTCTTTGCAGTTGAATGTATATATATATATATATATATATACACAGGGTGGTCCAAAAGTTCCTCTATTTTGCTGAAATAATGAGAGTTCTATTTTATTTTCTATGATGGCTGTAACAAGAACGTGTGATGGTAGTAACACTACATATCGAAGGGAAGAAGTGCAAGAAATTCCAGAAAAAATCGAAAGCTAATTTCACAAACCAGGACCTACAGACAAAGCAATTCGCGAGCTGGTCAATAAATTTAAAAGAACAGGCTCTGTTCATGATGAGGCAAGATCTCGACGTCCAGGTACCTCTCAACAAAATGTGGAATTGGTAAGAGGTGCCTTTGAAACAAATCCTAGAATGTCAACTCGCACAGCATCACGTAGACTGAAGATACCAAAAACGACTGCTCTAAGGATTTTAAAATCAACATTAAAAAAGAAAAGTTACCATATGCAAGTGCTACATGAGCTACACGAAGAGGATTATCCAAGACGAGCCGCCATGTGCACAGAATTGATTGAAAAAATTCATACTGAAAACTTATTAAACCACATTCTCTTCAGCGATAAGGCAACATCCCACACACGCGGAAAGGTTAATCGACATAATTGTCGTATTTGAGCTAGTGAAAAATCAACCGAGGTCTACGAATGGGAAAGAGATTCTCCCAAAGTTAATGTCTGGTTGGATATGACAAGATCAAAGATTTACGGACCTTTTTTCTTTGCAACAAGGCCAATTTATCTTGACATGCTTCAGCAGTTTGTTGAACCCCAGCTTCGTTCAGATGGCATTCTCGACACAGTTGTCTTTCAACAAGATGGAGCTCCATGTCACTATGCAAACATCGTTCGGGGGTACCTTGATGAGCTCTTGCCAAATCGCTGGATTGGACGTGGTGGAAAGAGGCCGTGGGCAGCACGACCTCCGGATTTAATACCATTTGACTTCTTTGCGTGGGACTTTATAAAGTTTGAGGTTTACAAAATAAGAGTTACAGAGTACAGACCCGCAGGATTTGCGAACCCGCATTGTCGTGGCAGTCGCTAAAATAACCCTAGAGATGCTTGAGAATGTGTTCCGCAATGCATTGGACAGATCTGAGATTTGCAGAGACACTGATGGTGCTCACGTCAAATCTTAGACCTAAACTTGATAAATAAATAAACATCTAATTATGTTGTTACATTTTTATCCAAAAATACTATAATTTCAGCAAAATAGATAGAGACTTTTGGACGACTCAATATATATATTCTAATTGATTTATTTATATAATTTTAAACTTACTGCGTCTAGAACGTGCATCTTTTGTAAAACAAATACTTATTTTACAATGTTAGAATTCGTGCAAACTATATTCGTTCTTCCTAATTTTTTTACATTGAATGTTTTAAGAATTGTCGTGACCAGAACAAATTGTATTACTTTTTATCTGCAGTTTCAAGCAAAGGAAAAAAAAAATTGTATTTGTGGTGGTTAAAATAGACGAAATGAATGATAATAAAAAAGAAGAAGAACGAAAAAAAAAAAAGATATTCGTAACACAAAGAAGACGTTTTGTAAATATTTTGTCATTTGTAATTGAAAATTCACCACATAATTGCAAGAGAGAAGCGAGCGAGCGTGTAAGAGTATATATATATATATATATATATATATATATATATATATATATATGCATACAGGGTGTCCCATAAGCCTGGTCTCATAGGAAAAGTCTTCCGGAGGCCTTTTCCTGACGACTGTAACTCCCTTTCATATTAGCCATTGCGAATTATTCTACCTACAAAAAAAAAAAAAAGGTTCCAAAACAAGACCTCAATACTGAACATTTGTTTTACTTGTAATATACTACTTTTGTAAATTTAACTTAAAATAAATTTTTCTACGAGTCCGAACTTATGGGACACCCTGTCTATATATATATATATATATATATATATATATATATATATGATGCATTCATTAAATGAATAAAGAAGTTAATTTATAATGTCTCGTGTGCGCTTAAACGGTGACGTAATATTTCAATTCAAATTATGAATTCGTCGCATCCTGTTTTTTCGAAACCTTACCTAGTATATCGTGAGTATTGTAACATTCGACATTAAAGGTAATGTATAGTAGTACAGTTGGGCGTCTATACACATCAGATAAACATAAAATATATAATTTGACTCCGCTTCTGTTGAACAAAAACTTTCACACGATCGCTGCAGCGAATACGTGTGAGCAAACGAATGATTATAATTTTCTACACGCATTTATACTTACTAAAATGTACTGCATATAGTCGGTGAGAAAACTAACGCTATTCTATTCAGATTCCTATACTTTAAATCCAATTGCAGCACCTATAGTAAAGAGAATTTTATATATATATATATATATATATACACAAACTCAGAATGGTTCCCTGAGAACATTATATGTTAAACACAAACCGTGCATGGAACAAGGAACTCTCTTTGCGAGAGACCCGTTGCCCACGTCGGGCTAAAATCATGAAAAAGAAAAAAACTATGGTATTTGTCATTTACCATTACTTATTCGGACTATAGTGGATTTAATTTTCCCAGAAGAGTTCCTTGTTCCATGCACGGTTTGTGTTTAACATATATATATATAATATAATATATATATATATATATATATATATATATATATATATATATATTTTAACTGCAAACAACACACAGTATAATTAGTGTAGAGAACGACGCTTGTGTAGAAGAATGTTCCGCACAAGATGAGGAGGGAGAACGAACAAATGAAAAATAAGGTAACCACCCGGGAATCGAACCCGGGATCTTCCGATTGCCGGTCAGATATGCTCCCTCTTCATCTTGTGCGGAACGTTCTTCTACACAAGCGTCGTTCTTTACAAATATATATATATATATATATATATATATATATAGAGAGAGAGAGAGAGAGAGAGAGAGAGAGAGAGACACACACACACACACACACACAAAACAAGATTAGTCCATATGCATACATACATTTAATATTCAAAGCTTTCGACATTTTCGAATGTAATTTTTAATATTAAAACCAGATAGATATAACGAGCTAAAAACCAAATATGAAGTTAAAATGATTTGAAATGTAGCTAAGTCATAAACACCACAAACTAAAAATAAAACAATTATATTATAAAGTTAATTATTATTATTACATTATAAAGTTAAAGCACCACAATTAAAAACCAATAAATATTGTAAATAAAACCTATAGGAGGGACTTACCTTTGCGAGGATAGACAGTAAATTTAAGTAAATAACAGTGTAAAAATAATTTTTGGGTAGGAGGAAATTATGAACAAATTGAAATATAAAATGTCAAAATACCAAATCTAAAAAATCAAATCAAATCTTAAGAGAAATAAAGTAGGGAGGAGTTACTCAGTCACAGCCGTAAGAGACAATGAAGGAGCGAAATGGTTAATGCAATTTGATGGAGGAAGTGTTAATTTGGTTGGTTGGTAAAACTTTTACTGAAGGATATTGAGATTATGGAATGGGGTATTAGGGTGTGTCAATTTTAGTAAAGTCAACAATTCAAAAAACTACTAGTGACCAAATGATGCATTTTTATGTGCTAAATCGAAATATGGCTTTAAAATCCAGATTTGACCACTCCTAGCTACTTATATTTGAAGTTTACGAAAAATCAGCAATTTTTGCAAGTATTTTTTTTAGTGTATATAACTACATTTTACATACATTACATACAATTAAAGACATTTTCATTGTATTTCAATATTAAAACTTAGAAATATAGATAGGTTTCTTGAACTTTGCCAAGGATGCCATATATAACTACATTTTACATACATACAATTAAAGATATTTTGATTGCATTTCAATATTAAAACTTAGAAATGCAGATAGGTTTCTTGAACTTTGCCAAGGATGCCATGTCTGCCTTGCTCTTGTTCCTGGACATGAGCTCCCTACTGGCCACCTGGCCACTGATGTACGCCTCCCTCCTCTCTTGTGAGTAAACATGTTGTGCTGCTTCAGTTTCATCCTTACATACCTCTCTACTGACTGTGTGTGTGAGGGCCATGCAGGAACTTCCATTGGTCTAGCCAGAAACTCCTTGATTGCAGCAGTGGTGAGGGAGCAGGTCAGAGGAGGGTCAGTCACGCCAGAGTTCCAGTCAATAAGCTCCGAGAGTTTGGCGGCATCTGGGTTGATGTCAGGAGTCTTCCTGGGTCTGACACTGCAGTCTCCTAACTGTGTGTCCTCATCTCCTTCACCTCTGATTTCCAGTAATTTAGGGTGTGTCAATTTTAGTAAAGTCAACAATTCAAAAACTACTGAGCGTCCGGTACAACAAGATGTAGCTGAACAAGAAAACATTATTCAGATGGTACAACGGAGTCCTCATGTTAGTACGCGAAGGATTTCCACACGTTTTAGAGTTCCTCAAACGAGAGTATGAAGAACGTTACACGAAGAAGGCATGTATCTATACCACGTACAGCGCGTTCAGCACCTCCAACCTGGGGATCGTGCCCAACGGCTGGAATTTTGTAAATGGCTCAATGCCGATCGACAAATGCATCGATACTTGCGATGAAGCTCAATTTACCCGCGACGGTGTCAACAACACTCGCAATTCACATGTGTGGTCAGAAATGAATCCTCATGCCATTGTGGAAAGTAATTTTCAACATCGGTTCAGTGTCAATGTGTTGGGTGGTATTCTCTACGGTCAGCTGATTGGTCAGTTTATCTTCGAAGGTGGTCTTACAGGTGACATTTATCTACGATTTCTGCAAGACGAACTGCCTCCACTGTTAGAAGATGTACCTTTGGCAACACGATTTCGTATGTACTTCCAACAAGACGGAGCTCCTCCCCATTTTAGCCGTGCAGTAAGAACGCATCTCGATGATCGCTTTCCTGGTCGATGGATCGGTCGTGGTGGTGCACAAAATTGGCCACCCAGGTAAACGGACCTAATCCTCTAGATTTTTATTTGTGGGGGCGCATGAAAGCGTTGGTGTACCGGAGAAGTGTGGAAACACGAGATGCATTGCTCTGTCGCATTTTGAGTGCTGCAGCCCTCATAAAGGACAATCGTAATGAACTAATGCGAGCTACACGCGCGATTCACAGACGAGCCGCGATGTGTATTGAGGCCGAGAGTAGCCATTTTGAACAGTTATTGTAAATTCATAAATAAAAACTTTAGCAGCTATTTCTTCCTTTATTCTTATTTTTAAACATTCAAACATCCATAGCTCCATAACCGTTAAGAATCGGACCTATGTTCATATGAGGTTTTTGACTGGGAATGACCTCAGCTATAAGCTCCCGAAGTTATGACATTTCGTCGTGATTCACCATATATATATATATATATATATATATATATATATATATATATATTATATATATATAACTGCAAAGAACACGCAGTATAATTAACGTAAAGAACGACGCTTGTATAGGAGAACATTCCGCGCAAGATGAGGAGGGAGAACGAACAAATGAAAAAATGAGGTGGGTTACCTCATTTTTCATTTGTTCGTTCTCCCTCCTCATCTTGCGCGGAATGTTCTCCAATACAAACGTCGTTCTTTACGTTATATATAATATATATATATATATATATATATATATATATATATATATATATATATATATATATAGGGTGAACCAAATGTAGGTGGACAGTAAATGATAACGTTTATTTTGAGAATACATATTTAATTTTTTTGTATACTATAATACAAAATAAAATTTAAATAAATTTAGTTATAATATTTAATATAATATAACACAAACACCATAGTTATAATGAACACCATAGTTATAATATAATATAACACAAACCGTATTCAACCTACTGTCCACCTACTTTTGGTTCACCGTGTATATATATATATATATATATATATAGGGTGGGAGAAAAGTCTAAGGATTTTATGCATACAACTATTTATTTAACAACATTTTTATACGGATAAGTTTCAAATGATGAAAAAAATCAAACAAAAAGTCTATAAGAATTTTATTCATACAAATATTTTGTTTAATTGTAATTCAATCTTCAAAGAATTCTCTATCCGCTATGATACATTTGTGGATTCTCTCTGTGAAACTCTTTATTGTTCTTCTGAACATATCGAATGGGATCCTTTTCAGTTGTTCATCTATTCTGCGGCCAAGGGCATTCACATTTGGATAAATGAAACCAGCAGTGTAGAGTTTGTCACGCAAATAAGCCCAAAGCCAGAAATCACACGGGATTAAATCAGGTGATCTGGCTGGCCACTCGATGTGACCTTGCCGCCCAAGCCATCTTCCTTCAAGGTTCGTATCCAGAATGTCATGGACAGCTGCAGAGTAATGTGGCGGCGCTCCATCATGTTCATAAAGCCAGTTCCTGCCAACGCCATTGGTAAACTGTGGCAAAACTTTGTCTCTCAATACCTGGAAGTAGCGTTTTCCATCCATCGTATCTCTCGATATGTCAAAGGAAATGAGTCCTGAATAACCAATGCACGCCCAAACTGTTAGTGCAGCCGTGTTTAACGGGTTTATACAATCGTATTTTAGGATCCTCTTTCGCCCAGTAGTGAACATTGTGTTTGTTTCTTTTACTCGTTAAACCGAAGACACGTTCATCTGAAAATTTGATCGTTCGAACGAAATCTGGATCACTGTTTAACTTTTGTCTCATTGTTTCAGCAAACTGCAGCCGTCTCTTAGAATCATGGTTGTATATGAGCTGAGAGTAAATGGGTTTGTAATCGTGGTACCTCTGTGATTTCAATATTTTTGTTACTGAAAATTTGGAAATACCCAATTCCTGTGGAACTTTTCTCGTTCAAGTTGTTGGATCGACTTGAAAAGTGGCAAGGGCATGTTCTTTGTTGTTGTTTCCTGTCGCCGTTATTGGCGTTCCGCTTCTTGGACGATCTTTTACCAGGCTCCCTGTTTCCAAAAGTTTGAGCTTCCAGTATCGAAGAGTGGTTGCATTTGGTGGTGGTTTATTATATTTTTGTCGAAATAAACGCAAACTTTCTTCACAATTATTATAAGAAATAGCCCACGATGCAATATACACCTTTTTTTCATTGCTATACTCCATCCTTACTGACATGGCGCTAATTGGGGCTAGCGCCGAGGGCCTTCCCGTTCTAGCCTAGGGTTATTCCTGGCCTTGTATATTAGTTGCTTTGCAAAGTATCGTATACACTGCAGTGACATCATTAGAATTTATTTATTATTAACAAATTATTTGTATATATAAAATCCTTGAAGACTTTTCTCCCACTTTGTATATAACACCGACCAACCAACCAAGGTATAAGCCATGGGTGGCCAAGTTTCCTGGACCCAAGAGCCACATACGACGTTTTACAGATGTACGAGAGCCGCAAAATATTTTAAAAAGAATTTAATTATTAAAAACATATACATATACATATAGTTATACTCACATTATTAAATTGTTTGACTACTGCTTGTAGAAGGCTTAGTTTGGGTCTTCATTTTGGGTGTTAATTAATACTTTAAAGTCTGGCTGATGTGATGGTAAGGCGGTATGAAGGGTGCTTCACAGCAATAAGTTGTCCCAAAAACTGAGATAAGTCGGAAACTGGTTTTCCTGAGGTGAGGATACTTTGTCTCTGGTACTTGCTTCCAAAACTCAACTGCAGATAAACTTTTATGTATCAACTTTAAACCCACGTCCTCCTGTAGCTCCAAAAGTTCTGTTTGTATTGAAGCAGCTTCCTTAACAAAAGGTGTGGTAACAGGACAGCCATCGTTGACAACATCAAACAGGAAAGGATTTACAAGAAATTCGAAGCATGGTTTTAGCTTCTTTAGTTCATCAAACCTGAACTGAAAATCAATTAGTCCTTCTAATTTACCTTTGTATTCCTCCAATTTACTATCTTTTATTTCAATATCAGGAAAAGTGTTTGCTCGTTTTTTCAGGTGGGGAAAGTGGTCAAATGTTTTTGTTACTAGATCATTTTGGAAGAGCTTTATTTTATTCTAGAAATTGAAAACTCTGTGTAAGGTCAGAAATGACCTTATCCTTTCTCTGAAGTGCCAAATTTAGATTTTGAAGGTGTTGTATTACATCAGTAAAAAACATCAGATCCTGCACCCATTCGTGATCTAGTTGTGGGTATGACTTTCCCTTTTCTTTCAAGAAATCAATGATAGGCTCCAACAGTGCAACAAACCTATTTAGGAGATTATTAGCTAATAACCACTTTACAGTACAGTAGAATGAAAGGTCATCTGGCTTATCTTGAAGATCCAGCTCCTCGATAAAATTTCTAAACGCTCGGTGCGTTTTTGCTTTTGAACGAATGAAATTCACAATTTCTAGAACACATTTCATAACACTGTCATACCAAAAGTACTTGCTTACCAAATGACCACGGTGAATGATACAGTGAATAAAGAGACACACAGGATACTTGGGATCGCGTGTCAAGAGCCCAACTAGGCCTACATTTTGTCCTACCATAGCTGGTGCTCCATCTGTTGCAACACTGACAAGTTTATTCAATGGTATTTGAGCATTTGATAATGCCTCGTCAAGTGCGTTCTTTATGTCAACCTCTCTGGTGGTTTCTCTTAGGGTCATTAAGTCCAAGAGTTCTTCTTTCACATTTCCATCGCCAGTAACATAACGAACAAATATCGCCAGTTGAGGGTTATCTTTAATATCCGTGGATTCATCGAGGGCCAAACTGAATGCAACAGAATTCTTCAAATCACTCTGCAACGAGCATGTAATTTCAGCACTGATCTGGGAAATACGTCTCTCTGTAGTGTGGCGGGAAATAGAAATACTTGCTATTTGTTCTCGAAGCTTTGTGCTATCTGGAGCGAGAATTGCAGTAACATCAGCAATATTCTTCTTCACAAATTCTCCACTACTGTAGGGAAGTTAAGCACGAGCAATATTCCATGCCATAACAAAACTAGCTTCAATAGTTAAGTCAGCTGTCTTACACAATGATGAAAGTACAGTTTGTTTGGCAACTAGGCTAGATTTCAACATTGTTAACTTAGTCTTCCGCATTTCTGATTAGGGAGAAAATTCCGTAATAAAATTTTTATGGTTAGTTTCATGATGACGCTTTAAGTTACTGGCTTTAAAGAGATTGAGTGCCACGTGGCAGATAAGACACACAGGTTTCCCACCCTTAACAGTAAAGGCAAAGCTCTCCTCCCACTCCTGTTTAAAAACTCTATTTTCTTCTTTATATTTCCGTTTCTTACACTTTGGCTGCTCAGTCATTTTAATCAACTAAGGGGTTGTATAACTTTCACTTGTATAGCTGAGAAAAATAGTCACTATTTGATCTAAGAAGCCAATTTTAAAACACACTCACTCGTTACTACACGCGGCCCGCAGGGTAGCTGAGGGGTACTGGACACTGGTGAGTGGCGATTGGTGTTAATTACGTAATTATCCCGCTTAGTGCCTGTCACGCAAAGAAATTGTCGTACGCATGACGCATTTTATGTCAATCAAATTTTTCCTTGTTTTTTCATATTTTTTTTATTATGTGAAAAAAAAAATTATATTGTATTATGAATTTTGTCTTTATGATAAATACAATAAAAACCAAAATTGTCTCGCGAGCCAGGGTTTGGCCACCGTTGGTATAAGCAGTCAGATAGACCAGAAACTGGCACCAGCACCATCGGCAGTCGAGCGCCAGACCTGAGGGTCTTCACTTCCCCTGTAGGGAAATGGTGTTTATATATATATATATTATATTATATAATATATATATATATATAATATATATATACATTTTCATACTTCCGGTTTGTGGCCTTATAGATACATTTTTTATGTAGAAAGGAAGGAGCCAAGGGCGAATGCCCGCAAAAGTGACCCCTCCGCAGAAGAAGGAAAGAGCCAAAAGCAAGGTCTCCAAGGTTCAATGATGCCTTTTTTTTTTTTTTAGAAATTTAGGAAGATTGTGTTGTGTGTAAGCTGCGTGTATATGTAGTGAGGAATAGAGGGAGAAGTGTGTGTGTTTCAGAGCATGCTTGACTGCTCACAGGGTAGCTGAGACACGGAAAAAGATCAGCTAAGGATGACAGTGACGGGAGAAACGGAAATTCCAGCATTCCCTGTCTCCTGCCTAACGTCCCCTCCCCCCAATTCGGAGTATTTCCTTAGTCGATTGGTGTCTAAAATTTCCTCCTATACATTTACGGGTAGTATTGATGTAAAATAATTTTTTACAAACATTCCCATTGATGAAACTTTTAATATTTTATGTAATGAACTCTTCCAGTCTTCTGATAATATTTTAAGATTAGATAAACAAATGTTTTTGGAACTGTTAAAATTAGTAGTCAGTGATTTGATATTCCACCCGTGGATTTACACGCAAATAGACTAGAGAGAAGGTCGATGGACTTTCCTCCCACCCACTCCGAGTCTCACCTCCAACAAAACTTTTTCTGCTCTCATGAAAAAAATGGAATCACGCTTTATCACCAAGAATCAGAGTAAGGAATAGAGTTGGTCAAACACGCAGGCATTTCCTGTAGAAGTGGTAACAATGGGTTAGAAGGCCCAGAACTTGGCACAGCGTACTGGCCAAACAAATTCAGTCCACTGCGCTAATTCTTGCGTTATTTATTACCAGCATTATCTATCGGGAGTATTTATTTCGCTTATAGATAAATGGCATTATTACCCACTGAGCAACAGCTCCTCAACCAAAGAAAAGATAGAGTAGGTCTGTATCAAAAATAGAACATTCATTTATTCGTACAGCAAACCCTCAAAAGTATCTACTATCGCCCAATTTCTCTAAAGCAATTTTAAAATTCTTTTTAATACAGCATTACTTAAATATAATCATTACTTAATATAATCATAACTAAAAGTATAATCATCACTTAATCATCACTAAAATATAATCATCACAAATATTATCATCACTTTATACAATCATCACTTAAATATAATCATCACTTAAATATAATCAAACCAACCAGCTCTTTCACCATCAGAATAAATTTTTTTATTCACTGGCTTTCTTTAATATTAGATGAATTTTAAAAATTTGTATTTTAAATTTCATATTTTAAATTTTAACTTTTACTGTTGTGTACTTTACCAGTACTGTAACTTTTGATTTTAATCCCTTTAACTGTCACTTCTAATCTTATAATATTTAAGTTTGCACAGAAACCTTTCTTTTTATGGTAAATTTATAGCTATCAATGAAATATCTGGCATATATAGGCTTAGGGGACCTGAATAGATTGCTAAAATGGTTGCAACACATGTTGTATTTAGTGTCCATTTTTGGTCATTGGACCATATATATATATATATATACACACACACACATTTGTTTCTTCTCACTTCTATTTCTTTTTTAAATTAATAAAATGATGCAAAACTCGAAAAATGTTGCAAGATCATCCGCGAGAGAACGGCAACATAAACCACAATACACGTATAACGATTGGAGAGAGGACATAATCTGCCGAAATGCACCCGACTGACACCAGAAACTCACTGAGAGTTAACATCACATTTGCTTATTCACCTTCAACTTTGTTTTCGACGAATTTGTACGTACTCATCAATCCACTTTTGAGCTACACACAGCTCTTTCCTGCTACTTGTGTGTGTGTGTGTGTGTGTGTGTGTGTGTGCGTGCGCGTGCACCCATGCGCACATACATTTCGTCTTATTTTTATTCTTAAAATTATTGAGAAAGATATACGTAAGGTATAGTTTTTATATATATATATCCTGTTTTCTTTGAAAGGATACAACAATAATAATATCAAAACGTTTATGTTCGTCCCGTTCACACACACACACACACTAACAGAATATAGAACGCTATGTATTCTAAATGCTTATAATATATATATATATATTATTATATATTATATATATAATATATATTATATATATAATATATATATATATATGAAATGAACCATATTATCAATGTTTCTGAATAAATATGTCTTGATAACCACATTTACACCTACTAAATTGCCTTACACTCTTAGCCTTTCCACAAGCACAACCCTGACCTATTCGGACAGTTGGGCTGAAAAGGCGTTACATCTCTACGAAAGAGAACAAAGGGCTGAATAAAATTATATTTTATTCCAATTTAAATATATATTTTTTGCCAGCTTCTGCCCTCTAGTTCCAGTGAACGACTGCATCGCATCCATTCGAAGATTACATAACTCCGATCGTCCTTTACAAGTGCGTGCGAAAAGCAATTTGAAACCGGAATTGGTCAATAACCAGCAACATCCAAACCATATCGTAACCCCGCCCTCCCCTCCAAACCATAACACAACCACTTCATATAACCAGAATTGTTTGAAACGACCGCCTAAGGGCCTACGAATTCAACCGTGTAATTTCCAATTGGTGAAGGAACAGGGTGACGTAGCAAGTTTTTTGTAATTCTCCGTTTGACCTTAACCTTGGAATATTACCAGAATTGAGGAGGGGAGATGGGATTTACCTTTGTTCCCCCCTCCCCCAATTTTATTAACAATTTTCGCGGCTCTGAAGCTGCATCTCAACGACCCGTCGACCCATATTTACATCTCAGCGACCTGATTTGAAAATACATTAGAGGTCTATAAGATGTTTATTTTTACTAAAGAAGCGTTATTCTTTATATAGAATTAGATATACAGTGTAATATATATATATATATGGAAAGAGAGAGAGAGAGAGAGAGAGAGAGAAAGAGAGAGAGATACGTATGTAATATGTGCTACAGTCGAATAAAAAAGTCCGATACATATTTTCACGACAGATTTTTCTTAGCGAATGAACATGAATCTCATTATTGTGTAATGCAAAAAAAAAAAATTTGATTTGAAAAAAACTAAATAATAAATGAATAAGTGAAGTATAATTTATGCCTAATTGATTTATATCAAGTTAGGATTATAAATGGATCTACGTATAAAATACAAACGTATAGGAAGTTATTTACTCTCTGCTATTCATTAGCCTTGAAAATGCGCCTCATTTTATGTATTTTCATATCCATCACTTCTCCGTAATATTTAATGTTATCATATCAAATATGCAAAGGATATATATACATAACCTTGGTTATGCTTCCGCCCGAATTGTTTATTCTGATGAAGGTCAAGCTTGTCACTCCACCTCAGACAGTGTCTTAACCACAAGGCTACCCAGGGTACCCATTTATCTACCAACCAATTTTTTATTATTCTGTGAAAGGATGAACAGCTCGGTTTTGCTGCGCGCCGTCTGCCGTCACCGGGTCTCGATTCCGGGGCCGATGGATTCGTAGTCAGGGACGCTAACCACTATACCATCGTGGGGCGGTAAGAAGGTAATGGCTCTTATTTTATTTGTCACTAAAGTTATTACCAGCTCGGAGTTGCTTTGTCTGTAGGTCGTGGTTTGTGAAATCTTCTTTCGAATTTTTATGGAGTTTCTTTGCACTTCTTCCCTTCGATACATAGTGTTACTACCATCACACGTCCTTGTATATTCATTATCATCTATGACTTGTAGAAAATAAAATAGAACTCTCATTATTTCAGCAAAATAGCTAGGGACTTTTGAACCAAAATGTGTTATATTAACTAAATTAACTAAATTATTACTCTTATATTTACCATTCTTATAATGGGTTAAGTCGTAGCCGCATCACCACACCGCTTCCGGTTAAGCGACCGTGGGTCTGCTTGATAGTTGGATGGGTGGTCGTCATTTAAGCTCAGATGATATAGTTACCTTTAGGTGGTTCGGATCTCATTTAAAGTTGTAGGTCCTGTTAATGTTGTTAGAATGGAAGGTAAACTAACCCAGATATATACGATATATAGTTTATTTGCCACGTATGTATGCATATTCTCCGTAATTTTCACTGTCAATAAATTTAAAAGACCAGGATCTGTTTATGATGAGGCAAGATCTGGACGTCCAGGTACCTCTCAACAAAATGTCGAATTGGTAAAACATGCCTTTAAAACGAATCCTAGAATAAATGCAAAAAAACTTCACTTTTTTCTACGTGAAGGTCAAAATATGAAAATAAACTCTGTCTATTAGAGTGGGTTTTTATTTTCAAATCCTAGAATGTCAACTCGCACAGCATCACGTAGACTGAAGATACCAGAAACGACTGTTCTAAGGATTTTAAAATCAACATTAAAAAAGAAAAGTTACCATACGCAAGTGCTACATGAGTTACACGAAAAGAATTATTGAAGACGAGCCGCCATGTGTTCAGAATTGAGTGAAAAAATTCATACCGAAAACTTATTAAACCACATTTTCTTCAGCGATGAGGCGACATCCCACACACGCGGAAAGGTTAATCGACATAATTGCCTCATATTTGGGCTGGTCAAAAACCAACCGAGTTAGTTCTACGAATGGGAGAGAGATTCTCCCAAAGTTAATGTCTGGTTCGATATGACAAGATCGAAGATTTATGGACCTGTTTTCTTTGCAGAAGCTATGGTAACAGGCCCAATTTATCTTGACATGCTTCAGCAGTTTCTTGAAGCCCAGATGGCATTCTCGACACTGTTTTCTTTCAACAAAATGGAGCTCCATGTCATTATGAAAATATCGTTCGGGCGTACCTTGATGAGCTCTAACCAAATCGCTGGATTGGACGTGGTGGAAAGAGGCCGCGGGCAGCACGGTCTCCGACTTAACACCATTAGACTTCTTTGCGTTGGATTTTATAAAGTCTGAGGTTTATCAAACAAGAGTTACAGACCCGCAGGATCTGGGAACCCGCGGCAGTCGCTAAAATAACCCTAGAGATGCTTGAGAATGTGTTCACAATGCAGTGAACAGATTTGAGATTTGCAGAGACACTGATGGTGCTGACGTCGAATCTTAGACCTAAATTTAATAAGTAAATATACATCTGATTATGTTACTACGTTTTTATCCTAAAATACTATTATTTCAGCAAAATAGATAGGGACTTTTGGAACCATCCTGTATAGTTAATAGAGGCACAGTTTAAAGAATAAATTCCAGTTTTGGTCTATCGGAATAATTTCGAACAAAAAAAATAGGAAAATTAAAGTTATCATTTTAATAATTTTATTATCGATTATGATTTGTTTTTATTACAAAATCATCCAGTTTTAATTATTGTATTTGGGCATAATTTTCTACCCAGTGGTAAACACTGACCATGCCAAAGAAATTATAAAACTATAATCCACTGAAAACGTAAGAAAGGGCTTTATTTCGCCACTATATTGACATCGTGGGCAGAGTTCGTAACTCAGTGGGTAATACCATTTCTTTGCAAGCGAAGTGAACAAAAATGAGTCGGGGGCTTGAATCCCGATGATGCTGATTATAATAATGTAGAAATATCGGCATATATCTGATTTCAACGAAAGCTTTTCCCCTCAGCCCCTCTCCTTCCAAAATCCTTGAAGGTCTATCGTGCGTTAAAATTACACTCTTACCTGTATATATATATTTGCTCGCAAAATTGCACTCTTGCGTGTATGTGCATTAGCTCGCAATATTGAGCCTTTGCGTGCATGTACACTTACTTGCTCATATTGCTCGATGACGAGATCTCGAAACACGTGACTTCGACTCCATTTTTCCAGCAACGACAGTGATTTTATGAATCGTAAAAAAAAAAATCGGTGATTGATCAGTTGATCGGAACGATTGATCAATCGATCAGCATTGACAGTCCTCATGAGAAACGAATTTATTTCCAAGAACATGCGAGACAACAACTATCAGTATAAAAAATACAATATATTCCTTATATCTTTTTTATGCTTACAGTGACCGATTCTACGCGGGGATAAGTTCTTGGAAATCCTGCGTGGGTTTGGACCTTATAGAATTTTGTTAATAATTGTATAGGAAAAAATAGACACATTCAAAGACGATGAATTTTGTACATAAAATAATAATAAAGAAATAAAAATAAACCAAATTCCTTATTTTTTAATCTCGAGTACTTTACATTTGAGTAAAAATAATGAAGACGAAGGATAACAACGAACTTTTATTAAAATAAATTGAACCGAAGTAGTCTATAATTTTCTTCAGGCGAGACCGAGATACTCAATGTCTTTCAGATAAACTTCAAAGCCTTTCTTCGCGTGAAGGATTGCTTCTCATGCCTGTTCGAAATTGGAGACACTGTTATCAATTCCAAGACCAAAGTTCATGAACTTTACAAACTTCTCCAGTGCTGACAAAGGCATCTCGGCTGGAGGCGTTGCTACGTTGTCGTCATCATGTCCCTCGGCTTCGGCGGCAACTCCAGTCATCTGACTGGCTGCGTGGTGAAGTAGGTTGAATTTCTGCATTCCGTGCCAAAACGCGTCAACAAAACAACATGAAATTGTACGTTTAGAATATTTTAATGGTTTTAATTTTTTCCTGCATAGAACCGGACCGTGTAAAAAAATTGCGTGTAGAATCGGTCGTCTACGTAACATTTTGACTGTTATTAATATATATATATAAATATATATATATAATATATAATATATATATTATATATATATATATATATATACACACACACACACACACACTTGTAATTAAGATATACAAATGTGGTAACAAACTTTCGCCAGTATACTGTTTCATTTAAAATTATGTATATACGAGTGCATTCTTTAAAGGCAACATGCTGTCTTTTTATTCTTTTATAAATCTGTCTTTGTTATACAGTGTTATGGATGCGTGACGTGTGACAGTGGAAAGTAATTAAATATATTAAAAATTGGAGAAGCAAAATTCTGGGGGATTTATATTAATTAACGGAGGGATCTGAACATATTAAAATATCATTAATAAAAATTAAATATAAATAAATTATTTATAATTTTTATCCTTTTAAATTAATATTCTTATAATTATCATTCCTGATAAGCAATCGCATATTACAGTTTCAAGTTTAGAAATAAAAATATTTGCAAGTGACGAAGAAAAAGTGGGTGTAGCAAACGAAAATTTAAAATTTGCGACCACTTGACGTAGCAAATTTTTGAAAATAAACCCCTGATGAAAAAAATGGGATTTAACTAAATTTTTTGCCTAAGCATCATCTGAAAGAATTCTTGAGACCATTCTACGCTGATTGTATTAAGGCCAAAGGTCAACGCCAGTACCTCAGCGGGTAAAACTGTTTCTCTATCGGGAGTTTGACTCCCGACGAGGCTAATGATAATAAATCCATGAGTTAGCGCAATTGACCTTGTCTGATCTGAGCGTTGTGCCAGTTTCTGGCCCTCCTCACCGATTATTTGTTAAATCCAAAGTACTTCGAGTTTTTACCACTGAATTATAAACGAATGAACATGATGAATAACGGTAAAGAGTCTTCGATACCTCAGTTTGAAGTTGCTTCAATTTTTTTAGATAATTAACGTTAAGAGAATTGAAAACTGATAACAGAGTATAAATAATGCAAAAAAATAAGAGTTATAAAAAAACAAGTGAATAAATTTACATGTTACAAAAATTAAATTATATTTTCATTGTTTTCAGTGATGTCATTTTTTATACAGAAGAGACTAGGAACATTTTGTGTTAATACATTTTGTGTTTTATTCAAATATATTTGGTCCATATATAAATTCAACGATAAATGCCCCACACACCCCAACCCTCGTGCCATACTGATACGCATAATGTACAACTCCCTCGAGACGTCTTCTATTTAGCGAACCTCAGTTCGCATTCATTTTGGCCAAGGAAGATCTTATGAGGAGGGTGGGGAGAACAAGTAATAGAATTTCAGACATTTTATCAATTACTTCAGTATGAATAACACAAATTACAGTATATAAAAACAAACTAAAATCAACTTTGAAAACTAGAAATAATAATATTTTTAACCATTTGTAAAAGTAAATTCAGTTTTAATAATGGTTCCAATTTTGAAGTTTCAGTAACTTTATAAAGAAATTTCAATAAGTCTTTATAGTGGGTTTTTAAAGTTTTATTTTTGTTCGGATTCTATGTATTTACCAACATTATTTCTACTTCAGAAAGTGTGGCCAAATTTACGCCATTTTGGCAAATACTTTACTTCGCAAGTAGTCTATCTCACTTTCAGCAAGTGGCCCAGAAGTGAGGCAAAAAAAAAAAAATAAAAAATAAATATATATATATATATATATATATATATATATATATATATACACACACCCAGACCTTGGTTTGGTTAAATTTGGTTTTGCTTCCGCCCGAATTGTTCATTCTGACGAAGGTCAAACTTTTCACTCCACCTCAGATCTACAGTTTAACGTGGAATCCGAACCACGCCCCACCAGCAGCACAGCGTCTTAACCACTAGGCTACCCAGGGTACCCATTTATCTACCAACCAATATATATATATATATATACACGCACACACACACACGAGTGTGTGTGTATATATATGTGGTAAACCTGATAAAAGTTCCGTGCGTCGGTCTCTTCACACGAAGGTGAAGCTGGTGACCCCACCTCTAGGCCTGGCCTGATGGAGAAGCGATTTGCTTTTTTGCTATCTCCATCGCACATAGCCCGGCACACCCGGATCATTTGGTACCGTCCTGATCCAGGAATCTAGCCTTCTTTTGAAGATTTCAACGTTGACCCCTGTGACGTTCCTGAGGTCCATTGGAATGTGGTTAAAAAGTCTTGGCCCCCTTACAACTAAGCTATTTTCCTTCAGTGCTGAGGGTGTCCCTTGTCGAGTCTTTAGTTTGGGAAAACTGCACATTCTACCTTTCCTATTTTCCAGTATTGTTTGGATGTTAATTGGGTTTAGTTTGAGGTTAGGTACCAGTTTTTCGATCATTTTCCATACGTAAATTATGGTGTATCTCTTCTCTTCCTCTTTCCAGCGAATACAGATTTAATTTACGTAGTCTTTCTCAGTAGTTGAGTTCTTTGCAGCCATCACTCTCGGCAGTGAAATTCCTCTGCACTTCTTCTACTCGTAGTTTATAAATGTCTTCTTTTTTGTATGAGGACGTCAAGAGTGAGCAGTATTCAAGTTTTGTTATAATCAATGTTTTCAACAAGGGAATCATTAGCGTCTCGTTTCTGCTTTTGAAGGTTCTCAGTTGCTATCCCGTAACTATTTTTGCTTTGTTTATCGCTATCTGATTCTGTGTTTAAAATTTTGCATCATCAGTCATTATTGCCCCTAAATCCTTTGCTTTCGTACTTCTCTGAATTTTCTGTTTATCTGGAGCATAGTATGCTAAGTTCTTCATTTCTTTCATATCTCAAGAGCTGAATTTCTCGGTGTAAAAATTCATATTATTGTCTTCTGACCATTTGTATATTCTGTTTGTGTCCCTCTGTAGGGCTTCCACCTCTTCCGCATTGCCGATTTTTCTGTTGATCTTTGTATCATCAACAAAGGATGTTACTATACTGTTGTTGTCTACTTCATTGTCTATGTCTGTCAGCATGATAATGAATAGGACTGGGGCTGATATATGATATACTTTGGATTTTTACGGCTTGCTGCCGTTCTCTGAGAAAGATGTAGATCAATTTGCTTACTTTGGCTGTTATTTCCATGTTTCATTTTATGTGCTTTTATGTCATGATCACACTTATCGAATGCTTTAGCCAAATCCGTGTGTATTACATCATAGTTATCATTGTTCTCAAGCGCGTCTACAGTATTGTTATAGTTTTTTAATGCGGGAAGGAGGGGCCAAGGGCGAATGCCTGTAAAAACGCCCCCACAGAAGAAAAAGCATAGAGCCGGAGTAGAGTTCTTTGAGGCTCTTAAAAAGGTTGCCTTTTTAAATTTTGAAAAGATTATGTGTGTGCAATATGCATGTATGTGTAGTGAGGAATAAAGGGAGATGTGTGTGTTTGAGAGCATGCTGCACTGCTCACAAGGTAAGACAAGGAAAAAGATCAGTTAAGGAGGACATTGACAGGAGAAACGGGAGTTCCAGCACTCCTGTCTCTTATTATTAGCAGCTCTATTAGTTCTCATTGGATCTTTCCTGTTTCCACATCATAAAAAAGAAAAAACTATAGTGTTTGTCATTTACCATTACTTAGTCGGACTATAGTGGATTTAATTTTCCCAGAAGAGTTCCTTGTTCCATGCACAGTCTGTGTGCATCATGAAAAAAACCTCAGGGGACCATTCTGAATTCAATCCCATAATATATATATATATCACAGCGACCTTTTCTTCTTTCTGTTCTGTTAGTCGTAGTATGTTGTAACGATCAATTTGTATTTCTTTTTTATCTCTGCAGTATTCGCAGTTTTCACAATCTCCTTGGCAGTTTTCAAGATGTACGAGGGCCACTCAATATATTTTGTCCCACTTTTTTTTTTCTTTCTAAGTTTCCTTGTAAGTTCCAGAAATTTTGTACACAAGTAGTTACGTACAGTACTTTTCTACAAGTTTTTATTTTTCCACATAGTCTCCATCCTTTTCTATGGTTTTCCTCCACCTCGAAACAAGGGCCTTTATTCCTTGCTGGTAAAAGTCCGCTGGGTTCCGCTGGATCACCTCTTAACCTCCTCAACAACCTCATCGTCACTCTGAAACTTTCTTCCACGAATAGCATCTTTCATTGGCTCAAACAAATGGAAGTCTGAAGGTACCAGATCCGGGCTGTATGGAGGGTGGGGTAATGCAGTCAAGCGCATTTTTGTGATGGCCTCTCTTGTTTGCAAACTGTTGTGTGGTCTTGCGTTATCGTGCAAAAGAAGGACGTCTTCCAGTTTTCTTTCCGATCGAACTCGCTTTATACGTCTCCGGAGTCTCTGTTGGGTAGCAATATATGCCTCTGAGTTGATTGTTTGTCTTTTCTTCATAATATCCACCAGAATCACCCCTTTCATGTCCCAGAAGATGGTGGTCATATCCTTTCCTGCAGAGAGAGCCGTTTTGAACTTTTTCTTGCGTGGGGAGTCTGCGTGATGCCACTCCATGGATTGGCGTTTTGTTTCATGTTCAAAGTGGTGTACCCAAGTCTCATCCCCAGTCACAATTCATGAAAGGAAGTCATCCCCTTCTGTCTCGTATCGAACCAACGACTCAGAAGCAATTTCTTTTCTTTGGGCTTTGTGATCTTCAGTCAGTTGGCGAGGAACAAACAGTGAACACACTTTTGTGTAGCCCAGTTACTGAATTATCGTATTTGCACTTTCTTCACTAGTTTCTAGCTCCAGTGATAGCTCCTTGTATGTGACGCGCCGATTTGATCGACTGATGCTGTTAGCACGTTGCACAGTGTGAGATGTCACAGCCGATGCCGGGCGACCGCTGCGTGGCTCATCATCAAGGCTGGCTCTCCCTCTCTTCGATGATCTCACATATTTAGACCAGCGTCCAACTGTGCTTCGATCAACAACAGCATCTCCATAAACGTTTTGTAGACGTTTGTGAATATTTCCAACCGTTTCCTTCTCTGCGGTTAAGAACTCGATAACAGCTCTCTGTTTACGACGCACATCACTGTCAGATGCCATTTTCGAAACTGCGTTAACCATGGGTTTTATATAAGGGCGTTTAAATGCGGTTTTATACAAGGAAGGGAGGTTCAAACTGGAAAAATCCTGTTATGTGAAGCGCAGAAAGTTGAAACTTACGGCCCAAAAGACACTTCAGCCCCATGGCCTATTATTTAGCTAAGAAAAAAGGGTGGGGTAAAATATATTGAGTGCCTCTAGTATTTCTGTGAGGCATGCAGTGTCAGTCCTTGTTTCTTTCATAAATCCTTGCAGGTATGAAACTTTGTTTATCGTGTAGTTCGGTCTTAGCCTTTGAATATTTGCCAGGACTATATTTGTGTTTCCTGTTTCGCGTTGTCCTTCAAATATTCCAAATTCAACTTCCTTGAGTGTCGCGTGTTTTGCATTCTTATGGTCCTCCAAGAAAGCTCCGTTTCCTCTCACCTCTTCTGGTAGTTTCTTGCTTGGTAACGGATCGGTTCGGAGGTTCTCAGCTGCGTCGACTGTATGTGCTGAATGAGGCTTTATATTCGTATTGTATCTGCGATGTTGAGAAAATTTGCTCCTTAGTTTGTATTCATAAGTTTCTTACCATTTCTTACCACTGAATTTGTTGGCATGTGATGATAGTAGCATTTCTTACCATATTTGCGGATCCCCTGCTTTGCATAGTACTTGCAAATGGTGGGATGATAAAATTTTCGGTCGTCTCCAAATTTACAGTGACCATTATTATAGTAAGAAATTGCACGTGGTGTGTGGTGCTCATATGTACAGTATATACACCGTCTTTCCTTACATCTACAAAAGTCCTTTGCACAGTATATGCATACAGTTCTTTCCACATTATCACTCGGGGCCTTTGTTTTTGTTGTTTGTTTCATTTCCTTTTTCGGAGATAACTGTTATTTTTATTATATATAAATGACCTTCCACGGTCTTCTGGTATATTTAACTTCATAATGTTTGCAGATGATACAACTGTGTCCTTTTCTTGCAAAGATGTTAATTCACCTAAGGACTTACTTAAAACGGAATTTATCAGACCTATGAGATGGTTCACCTCTAATAAACTCTTTCGAAATACCACTAAAACAAATTTCGTAAATTTAATAATAAACGAAATGCAGATGTTGATGAACTAAATGTTGATGAAATCGCCGTAAGGGAATGTACTGTAATCAAATATCTTGGTGTAATACTGGACAAGAATTTGCAGCGGAATGATCATGTAAATTATATCTCCAAAAAAAAAGCGTTGCTATAATGTTTAAACTTTGAAATGTAGTCCCTAAACAGGTTTTATTAACTCTATATTGTACTCTTGTTCTTTGAAATTTAAGTGCTCATATAAAAAAAAATTTCAAACGTAAAATTCGTCTAAAAACAAGTTGAAATCTCCATTAATAATGGAATACTAATAAAAATCTAGGATTAAATTGTATATCACTCTATTAGTTGCTCACTTCTCGTGTCTAATTAAGGATTAAATGTACATTACTCTATTACTCGCTCATTTCTCGTATCTAAATATCCATTCTTTGTATTATATGTGTATCATATCCACAATAATGACTTTCTGTATTTGTTTCATGTTGGTCATATTAACTTAATATTAATATATACTGTATCTTCACTATTATTTCTTCTGTGTGTTAATCATAATTTAAACATGACTTATATATATATATAAAATGTATTTTACCTCTATAATTAATCTAAGAGCCCAGTAAAGCCTAATGATTAAGGGTCAAATTATATAAAATAAGTAGTTCAGTTTGACGGTATTATTGCATCATATACACAGTATATTAGTGTAACGTAACAAATTGCAATTCATTGTTTGTATTAGTGTATTATTGTAACACAAAAGAAATTGTAACTTTGTAATTTTTATTTTATATATAAATTTCTAAATATAAATAAATAAAAATAAATATTTTCATAGTTACTGTAAAATTCATTGTGTAATTTAATTAATTAATATTCATGATTTATATATTATTAATCATAATTACGTACGAAGTGATGTCTCATCTTTCATTACTATGAGAGCCCAGTAAAGCCTAAAGCTTAAAAACCAAATAAAATAAAATAAATGATCAAATTGACAATTACTTATTTTAATGTTAAAATTATTGAAACACGAAACGTTGTAAAATTGTAATATTTATTTTGTAAACAAAGAATTTTTTATAAATAAAGAATTGGTCATTGTTTCATTCGTATTTTGAAGTGACATCTTTTTTTCATTTGGTTTATTTGATTTTTTGCATTGCGTTTATTTTAAATTAAATGCATTAATATATAAGATAGGGTGGTCCAATTAAAATTCAACCCAGTACAATATAATAATAGTCTCTGGGTTGCGTTTTAAGTGGATTACCCTGTACCTCATTTGTATTATTCAGTTTTCAGTTTTCTTTGTTTTATTGAGAGTGTTGAGGGCTCTGTATTAAATTATACAGAAAAAAATGTGCTTGAATAAAATGACCAAAATTCATTGGTTAAATTGGTTAAACGTCCGTCAACCAATATAAATGGTTACCAGCGTCCGTGGCTCAGTGAGTAAGCGAAGGGAAGACACTGAGGTCGAGGGTTCGACTCACAATGTTGGTGGTAAAAATAATCTAGAAGTTAGCGCAATGGGTCACGTTTGTCTGGCCTGAACAGTGCCTTCGTTAGACGACCGCGGAGGCTTCCACACAATCTAATTACCCTGAGATTATTTACTGTAACTTTCTGCTTGTTTTCAGACTGATTCGCTACAAAGTGACTTTTACTTCCTGCTCTTCATTTAAACTGGACGTCAACTGCCGCTAATTCTCAAGGATAGGCTGTCAAATCTGACTATTATCTCCAGTGAAAAACTAAGTTATACGGACATTATTGACGATTTTGCTTCTAGTAAAAGTAGGAAAAAGAGAAGTGCCGATGAAGAAATGTAAAAGAATGTAGAAGAATGTAGAAGAAAATAGAAGAAAAATTAGGAAAATGTACAAGTACTATTGCTTATTTTGTGTCACTATTAATTATGTTAAGTTTTTGATTGGACCGCTCAAAGAGAGGGGCCTCTCACATGAGGTCTTGCGGGGGTTCCCCACATACATAGCGGAGGCCCTGAGCCTAAACGTTGTTTCAGTTACCGACCCTCCTGACTGATTACGGTAATATTATTATCCCAAAATCAGCGCAGTACATTAGCTTATACATTCGAGCAATATACGTATTGGAGCCGATAATGAATTAATTTTGGGTAATCAAAATATTAACAAAAATCGTTAAAAGATTTAATACGAGTGATTTCCAAAGCAATACCAATCGTAAATTTAGACTATCATTCGTAATAATAGTAAAATAATTGATTTACAACACAATATTTCAAGGCAGTAAGAAAAGGTAAAGACTTATAAACAGCACAAAATGTGTCAATACATTTGAAGAACAGTGGACAAATTAGATTTGTGTCGGTTATTTTTGCCACGTATAATGGAGTCGAACTGTGTCGGACCATGCAGCTCATATATATATATATATATAACGTAAAGAACGACGCTTGTATAGGAGATATTCCGCGCAAGACGAGAGAGAGAAAACGGAACAAATGAAAAAATGAAGTACCACCTGGGAATCGAACCCGGGATCTTCCGATTGCCGGTCAGACGCGATACCATTACACCATGGACTTCACTCTTCCAAATGCCGTAATTCTTCTACATACTCGCAGAAACCAATGCCCCAAGGGGGCACCTCCCGCATGCCGTAACATTATATACATTCAACTGCAAAGAACACGCAGTATAAATAACGTAAAGAACGACGCTTGTATAGGAGATATTCCGCGCAAGGTGGTACTTCATTTTTTCATTTGTTCCGTTTTCTCTCTCTCGTCTTGCGCGGAATATCTCCTATACAAGCGTCGTTCTTTACGTTATTTATACTGCGTGTTCTTTGCAGTTGAATGTATATAATGTTACGGCATGCGGGAGGTGCCCCCTTGGGGCATTGGTTTCTGCGAGTATGTAGAAGAATTACGGCATTTGGAAGAGTGAAGTCCATGGTGTAATGGTATCGCGTCTGACCGGCAATCGGAAGATCCCGGGTTCGATTCCCAGGTGGTACTTCATTTTTTCATTTGTTCCGTTTTCTCTCTCTCGTCTTGCGCGGAATATCTCCTATACAAGCGTCGTTCTTTACGTTATTTATACTGCGTGTTCTTTGCAGTTGAATGTATATAATGTTACGGCATGCGGGAGGTGCCCCCTTGGGGCATTGGTTTCTGCGAGTATGTAGAAGAATTACGGCATTTGGAAGAGTGAAGTCCATGGTGTAATGGTATCGCGTCTGACCGGCAATCGGAAGATCCCGGGTTCGATTCCCAGGTGGTACTTCATTTTTTCATTTGTTCCGTTTTCTCTCTCTCGTCTTGCGCGGAATATCTCCTATACAAGCGTCGTTCTTTACGTTATTTATACTGCGTGTTCTTTGCAGTTGAATGTATATATATATATATACACACTTGTGCATATATAAACTGCCTATGTTTGTTTACACAAAACGTAATCATAGTGAAAATCAAATATTATTTTATTAGCAAATTATTGTTATTATCAAATATTATTATTAAAGATAGAAAGATAGATAGATAGATAGATAGATTCGTTTGAAGTCTTTAAAGCCTAAGCCATTTAACTAGGAGGGGGGAGGGCAGTGTCACCATCAACGTTCGGAAAAATAAGACTTTTGGGGCCCAGCCCTGGGTCAAAGAAATTGTGAATTTGTAGACATCAGGTTCGTCTCTGCTTCCATCCCCCACCCCCCATCCCATTCACTGTCCATTGTTTAGATCCGGCTTGGAAGAGTCCATGATGGATATAGCCACAAAAGGAACTCTGCCTATATTTTAGCTACTCTGAAAGTCCTTCCCCTTCCGGTGATATAAGGCCAAATTTAGCTCTGTATATTCGTGACGTCATTATAACTTCAGAGAGGGCTTTCATTGAGAAATTCTTTGAAGCAGTGTTTTGTCAAGGCTGTTTAATATAACAGTCTCTTTATGCATTTGAACTAAACAAAAAGGAAAATAAAACTAAACATTATTATTTACTCGCTCGTGTCTGAGAAAACGTTTAAATTTTGTTTAATTGAAATATGATCATTCTCTGGTTGGTTCTTCTTCTTCTTTTTCTTTTTCTTCTTCTTCTTCTTCTTCCTTTTCTTCTTCTTCTTTTTCTTCTTCTTAGTAGTAGTAGCAGTAGCAGCAATTATTTTACAAAGGTTGATGATTCATTTCGATAACAATTCCTTTTATGGCAAAGTGGATGAAATATTTAAAATAATTAATTTCAGTTTAGTTCTAAGTTTAGAACCTAAAATAATTTCAAGTTCTTTCGTATAATTTTATATCTTTGAGTTAATTTCTTCATTTGTCATAAGAGCTTGATTGAAGGACTTACTTTTAACTGCTGTCATTAGATTTTTATATGCTATATAAACTTTAATGCGGAATTAAACTTCTGAATACTGTAATTTCTAACTTCTATACAATGTAAATTGATAATTTAATATATACAGAGTAGATTAGGTTTATGTGAGAACCATCCTTGCTTGCCTTGGATCTTATATTACGTGTATTTTCTCGGAAATTGTTTATCTTAGAATCAAATTCGGGTCACATCTGAAGTAGGAACAATATTTGATACCGATTTTCAACCCACGCATTTTGAATATGAAAATAATATTTTATTTCTATCTTGATTACGTTTTGTGTGGGATAAACATATGGGTACTTACGTATTAACGGGGGGCCACCACATATTGATGATTGGTTAGGTTAAGTTGTAATATTTTCGTTAGTTGAAAATTTCTAATACATCATATTTTTTAAATAGTAATATTTTTTAAAATATTTTTTATACAATTTTCTGAAAAAAATTAATTTTTTTAGGCTTATTCATGATGAAAATTTGGGATCGTACTGCTTCCACCCTAATGGAGGCTATAAAAACAATATCGCTCAGGGATCGATAATTTACTCAGACTCATGGCCGCCATACATATCAGAACATCTAGCAGAGTCAGGATTTCAACACTTTAAAGTTAACCACAAGTACAATTTCGTCAACCCGGAAACTGGTACTCACACACAAGAGATCGAAAGGCTCTGGGGATCAGCTAAGTGGAGAAATAAAAAGCATCGAGGCACTGCACGCCATCACCTACAGTCATATCTTGCTGAATTTATGTGGCGACAGTTGATACATGATCACGATCCATTCAATTCCATTCTTAATGCTATTAAAAATTTTTGGTCTCCAGAAACAAATGTTGTTTCTAATGTGTAACATGTATTAATCATTGTAAATATTTGAAATATAAATCATTGTAAATATTTGAAATATAAATCATTGTAAATATTTTAAAAAATATTGCTATTTAAAAAATATGATGTATTAGAAATTTTCAACTAACGAAAATATTACAACTTAACCTAACCAATCATCAATATGTGGTGGCCCCCCGTTAATACGTAAGTACCAACATATGCAATTTAAAGAGCTTAAAATTAAAGTGAACACGAGTTATATATATATATATATATATATATATATATATGAAAATTATTTCACGAAAGTAACACGTAAAAAATATTTATGATGAATAAAACCACGAAGGAAAGGAAACACAGATGGTGCTCAAGCGCTTTCCTTCGTGGTTTTATTCATCATATATATATAAAACAACTCCACAAGGAAAAAGAAAAACGATTCCTTGTGGGTTTGTACCATTCACTCATTTCACGTGTTTAATTGTGAAATTCATCCCATATATGAAAATGTACAACAATGAAGCTTTTACTGTCAGTCAAACTTAAATGTTTCATTAGTAACGGTGTTGCCCATATCAAGCGCGAAGATTTGGTTTGGGGAAACCCAAGAAGCAAAATTACGTGGGAAGATCCCAAATGTGACACAAAGTTAGAAAATTTGGGAATTCTAAGAACGTTCCTACGGGAATCGAAGTGAGGTCAAAGTTCATGCACGACCAATAATTAATTAAAGTTTTTTGTAATGACTGAGGTTCTGAAGTTCTTCAAGGTCAGTTTCACTGAAGAGAAAGATTCAGCGATACTTCGTACATAGATGTAGAACGTTGTTCCATTTAGGTGAATATTCTCACTTACGATAAGATGATTTATGAGAATGAAGTCGCAATAAGAAATACATTTATTAAAAGTGTAAACTTCGAGTTATACAAACGTCTTTAACTCGCACTTGATGCAAACCTCAGTATAGTCCGAAACATTGTACTTCGAAAAAATCAATTTCTCATCGTGGTTTTCTTCCCTTGTTCCGGGAGTTCAGTGGTTACGGTGGCGGACAATGAACGGTGAGGCTCTGGTTCGCTCCCGCCTCGTGACTCTTGGGTTGGGTTGAATTGGCTGCTTACCTCGTTAATGCCCGGGCTGAAGGGGACCCTTGGGCCACACTCACCCTGGGGAAATGAGCTTCCTGGCTGTTACCTACCATTTAACTGAGTAATCGTTTTAATTCGGGGGCTAACGTTATTCTACCGACGTGAAATGGATTTAATCAACGTTCTTTTGGTTTGGATTAAGTTGGTAGATTAAGTTGGGCTCGGTTAACATACGAAATGTTAGGCTTTTTTAGATTAGGTTAGGTTAGTCTTTAGAATGTCAAGTGAATGTCTTGTCGACCAAATGAAATACGTCTATAATTTGCATAAACTAAGAATGCGTTATTGGCATTATTGTGTACCGCATCATGTTTATGCACTTTCATTCTAACGGTGAAATCTTTTCCGGGACACACACACACACACACACACACACACACACATATATATATATATATATATATATATATATATATATATATATATATATATATATATATATATAAAACGCCCTATATAAATATAGAGGAAGAATTATAGTCACCAATTTATTGTTGTCAACGTTGCCAATATATTATTATTATTATTATTATTATTATTATTATTATAAATTATTTAATTATAATTACTTTTTATAATTATTATTCCTCTACAGGAGGAGATTATAGACACCAATCGACCAGGGAAATACTCAAATACTCCGGAGGGGACGTTAGGCAGAAGATAGGGAGTGCTGGAACTCCCGTTTCTTCTGTCACTGTCCTCTTTAGCTGATCTTTTTCCGTGTCTCATCTACCCTGTGAGCAGTCCAGCATGCTCTCAAACACACACTTCTCCCTCTAGTCTTCACTACACATATTTGCATTTTACACACTACAAAATCTTTTCAAAATTTCTAAAAAAAAATTAAGTAAATTATATGGCATCATGGGCCTTAGAGGCGTTGATTTTGGTTTTCTCCTTCTTGTATGAGGGGTGGGGGGCATTTTTGCGGGCACTCGCTCTTGCTCTCGCCTTCTTTCCTAAAAAAAAAAATTAGGTTTAGTTGTTAATGTTAATGATTATGATCTTTTCAGGTCAAATAATGTTATTAATTCGAAATTAATAGTGAATTTTCTTCCTTTATTAAACAAAATAAATGATATATAAGTAAGACAAATAAAAGTTGCATTTGTTTGAATGCAAGTTCAGTTGAAATGTACAAATGTGCACTTGAATAATGACTTCAATATATAATAACGCGCGAGGAAATGAAAGTCTTTATATAAAGTTAACTGAATGACACCAGGCCAATGGGGCCTATTACAACGTTGTTACATGATGAGATCTCACGTGCCACTGAGGATTTCTTCGAGAAGAGAGGCGCACGATGTGATGCTCAAAACAGTAAAAGAAAACTTGAGGGAGTCTTGCGATGTGACGTCATCTTGGTCGCGGCTGTGTTGATGGAACAGTGGCCTTATTGTCAAGTGTAAATCGCGAAACTATCTGAAGGCGTCTCTGTCGCTACGTATACAGTATGTCACATTAGTCGTAAATTCCCTGTTCCTAATGTGTTCGTTCATAACGAATATGTATTCCCTTCGCATAGCCCTAATTACAAACTTAAAATTTTACATTTCTGAGCGCTAGCAGATTCTTTGTATCTTGTGGTAACACAGAATGCATATTGATCACCAGTGTTGGGCACTAAAGCGTTAATCCGATAACAGTTAATTAACGAAGTTAACTTTTTTTAACGGACTATTAACGGAAGTTAATTTCCATTTATCGTTATCGGACCAGTTAACTTCCGATAACTCGATATTTAGTCTGTTAAAGTCCGTTAACACGTTAACTGCGAGGAGTCATTCACGGAAGATCACCGCTCCGCGAATGAATTCAAACCGCCATAACTTCAGTCTGCTTCCAGATCTCGCAAGGGGAGGTTGTGCGCTTTTTATCGAAGGTAAGAAGGTTCTTTTAACGTTAGTAAAAGTCCTATAATATTATATATATATTAATACGTATGGAGATACGTATGGTAAAATGTACGGTTGAGAAAAATTAATTTATAGTAATGACTAATGAATAAGTATTTTTACACTGCGTTAGTAAATCTCTAAAAAAGTATATATAGTATGTAAAATTTGAATAATAGTTTTTATTCACTGATTGTAATATTGTCGTCGAATTAAATAACAATTGCGTATATTACATAGACAAAATATTTTATAGACAAAATAATTCATGGACAAAGTATTTTTATTTTATAGACTAAATAATTCATAGATAAAATATTTTATAGATAAAATAATTACATAGAGAAAAATTACTTCTATTGAAAATTCACAGAAAAAGGTTAAGTAAAATAAAATATTTTATATAACGTAATATTATATATTATATATTATAATATTATTATAATTAATATTATTTTGAATTAATTTTGCTATTTTGTTTGAATTAATATTTTATTAGTTTAGTTACATATTTTATACGATGATATTTTACTTTTTTAGGTTCTTCTGTATTATCGTCAACTAGACAGCGTTCAGTTCTTTCTTACCAAGCATTCTCTACAACTTTTAAACTTCAACCATGGAGCACCAAGAAGTTCTCGACATTGAGATCGCCTCTGTCTCAGGCACTTCTGAGTCTCAGTCTGACCAGAAGCCTTTCCAAAACAAAAAAGTTGCAAAACTTGATAAAAATACAGTTAAATACCTATTTATTGTTGGATTTTGCATAAATAAACATTTTCTATGGGTTTTAAAGCTTTTTTCCTTGATTTTTTAAAATGTTAGTAAAGAAATAGTTATCGTTAACGGATTATCGTTAACTTCCGTTAACTTTGTAGTAAAATTATCGGATTATCGTTATCGGAGTTAAAAATTGGGGTTAACGGATTATCGTTATCGAAGTTAACTTTTTGGTTAACGGTGCCCACCACTGCTGATCACATATCCCATAATTCTTTCCTTCCTTCATGTAAGTTTACAACGTAACAACTTTACAGTCCTAAAACGTATATTCTTCAGAATATCAATTTTCATTTCGTTCAACCAACTCTGTCTTTCTCATCAATTTTATAGAAGTGTTTTCTTCTACACATTTTTCACATTTTTCTTTAAAGTGATGTCCTTCCCAAAAGTTCTAAAATTTGACCATAGTCACAGACAGCTAGTGCCTGTAAATCGTCATTTTGGGAAAAGGTATCGCCAAAGGTCATTACATCATCACATTACTAGTATTCCTTATTGGCTATTCTCCATACAAGTTCCTTCCAATTAGAGGTTTAGATTTCCATATTGCTCCACCCTATTCGGCGGACTGCTACGTCATAGATACATAACCAAAAGAACCTTCCTAAAAATAGGTTGCCCTTAAACTGTATATTTTTTCCCACCGAAGTTATATAGCCTCGAGCAACGTCTTTTCCCTCGTTCTTGTTGCCAAAGTCGTCCCTGTGGCACCAATACACCAATAAACTAATATTTTTTATGTTCTTCTGATAATATTTCTTTTCAAAAAACCTAATTTTGCTGTAAAAAATATATTTTTATCTTTATTTCAATGAAGAGACATAAAAAAATACTCATTAAAAATATTTATAATTGGGAATTTATGAATTACAAATACATATAAATTAACACAAACTAATATAAAATCAAATAATAAACAATAATTGCTGATGTTATAAATTTAGAAGTCTAACCTAGCAAAAATTCGTGTATCTCGTCATCATCTTCATTATTTTCATTTAAAAATCTGTCGTTTTTATAGATCAGTTAATTGACATATGTCAGGTTCCATGTCAGAAATTGAACAATGATGAAAAATGCAAAAGGAAATGATACGTATGATTTTGATGATTTTTTCACTTTTGGACATTTTTGGGCAAAAAAAAAAAAAATTGATATTCAGGTTTCAGGTATACACCTTTAATATGTATAAAGTTATAGATTTGAAATACTTGTAGAAGTATGGTAATATTTACTTTTAAAATTAGTATATGTTATCCCCAAAAATCTAATTTTTAAAGTAAAAAATTAGCAAAACGTATATAATGTATAAATAATAAAAAAAAAGTAAAAAATATATTTATAATCGAAGTTAAAAAAAAGTAAAAAATATATTTATAATCGAAGTTTAAAAAAAAAAGAGAGGTTAAATCACAGTAAAAATCAATAGAATGAAATTTAGATTGATAAACGACAGATTTATGCAAAATATAGCGAAAGAAATACAAATATTTTCATAAAATGTCAGGAAAAAAAAAATGTACAGACTGGATATTCTACTCAATAATAGATTCAGAATTTGAAAAAAAATCTTAACCATAACTCAGATTCTGAAAATTTGTATTTTGGCCATATTTTATACAATGGCAGTGTGCAATGGCCTGTTCTTGCTGCTCGTCTTGGCTCTCGGGCAAGGCCACCTCTGTGAAACTTTATGTCCTTGTCCTTGCCCGTCTTGACACTATGTTGTCCCTAAGTAAAGCTGCCCCGTGAAACTTCGTGAAACTGTAGTGACACTACCTTCTTCGAAAAATGAATTTTCTAAGTAACACTTATCCGTAATTCAGAAATTCAACTTAAGCAGAAAAAAATTAGCTTACAGTGCACCTACAGTAACTTGAGGTTTTTTCGGCTTGGCGGACTACTACAAATTTTTACAAAACTTAACAAATCAGTTAGTACGATCAACAAAGGCAATCTACGGAAAAATTATTGACTGCTTGGTTAGGTCAACTGCACGCCCTCGACGATTGGTTAGGTTAAGTCGTGATATTTTCGTTAGTTTTAACTAAATAAAAAAGCTGGAGTTTTATGGGTTTTCTTCGCAGGCCGTCAAACCGAAAAGATCCGTAACTTATGAAATTTAGCAAGAAATGATTGTAAGTTAATTCCGATTACCGTATTTTACGCCTCATAAAACGCTACAAGTGGTAAGACGCACCCTATATTTAGCAAAGAATATTTAGGAAAAAAATATTTCGAAGATTTATCAGCCTGACAAAAAATATATTCCCATAACTTTATTAAAAGAACATTAAACAAAACAATAACATATGAGCCCTCAAGTGATTTTCGGAGACGTTTTTCAGGAAAAAAGTAGCGTCTTATATGAGACGTAAAATACGGTACTTCAGTTGAACGTGTTTGTACTCCATGTTCTCTGTATCTATAAAGAATAACCTCTAAAGAATAACCTCTAAAGAATAACCTCTAATTATTTTTTTGTGTAACGAATCAAAAGAGCGAAACAGAAATATTCCCTTCATATCACCGAACTCTCCGATTCTGTATCATTTACTACGAAAACTATTCAACTCGAATGCAATGAATTTGTTATTCTTTATTTCTCAACTTCTTTGGATTTATTTTAAATAAACACTAAGAAACTCGCAGTATTTTGTTCCAACTTGAATGATATGTAAATGGAAGAAAGGTGAGAAACGGTGATCTAGTTTCATTCGATCAGAGAACTTTATTGCATATTACGACCTCGAGCTTTTCTCCAACGTCGGAGCTGATTAGGACCGTCAAGCATTCCTGAGTGTTCAGTGAACATCCTTACAAATATCGTGCGGAAGAGTCCGCGCGATATATATATATATTGCGCCTCGGTGGTGTAGTGGTTAGCGTCGCTGACTACGAATCCATCGGCCCCGGGTTCGAGACCCGACGGCAGCCGGCACGCAGCAAAACCCAGCTGTTCATCCTTCCACACAATAAAGAAAGTGGTTGGTAGATAAATGGGTACCCTAGGTGGCCTAGTGGTTAAGACGCTGGGCTGCTGATGAGGCGTGGTTCGGATTCCACGTTAAACTGTAGGTCTAAGGTGGAGTGAAAAGCTTGAAAGCTTGACCTTCGTCAGAATGAACAACTCGGGCGGAAGCTAACCAAAGGTTACCAAAGGTATATATATATATATACATATATGAAAATTTGGAAAGTTATCTAAATTGAGTTAAAATATTGCAAGTGTGTATCAGTGAAACAACAAACCACATTTCAGATTAAACCACAGTGGTTTCGCTACTTGATAATTATATAAGGGAGTGCTGCAAGGAATGTGAGGATGACGAAACCCATTGTTTCCAGAATGGGCCTGCAAAGACTCCAGATCAGTTCAGAAACCCGCCTGAGGCCTGAGAAATTCCTTTAACATGTTGGCGCAGTATAGTGTTTAAGACGAATGACGCCATGTGACGTAAAGAAGTATATAACGGCGTCGAATAATAATAATATGATAATAATAATAATAATAGTACTAATAATAACTGCACCCTTTTTTGTAGAGAGGAAACCCTTGAAATTACAAACGAAATGTTATACGAATTTATGCAGTTGTAAGCTAAGCAATAGTAATGTTACATAATCTTTGCCTGTGGCGTAACTGTTTCATTGATCCCAATGTAGTTTTAAAACATATGTGTATGCATGTACGTGTCCATAGGCATTTATATGTATATGTATGTATACAGTATTCACTACTGAATACATTGTCATGAAAATTTACTCTTTTTCTTAAAAATTTCTGTCATCTTAGCTTAAAACCTAATCTTGCAAAATGATAATTTATTTTTTCAAAGCCTTCAGATATTTCTTTATATTTATGTTTCCAGACAAATTCTAATGCATTTTTGACGTAATTCTTTGAGATAATGTTTACACTGATTAAATCATGGTTATCTTATTCTTTTATAAATTTATTCTTTCATTTTACGAGCCTCTCACTTATACTAATAACCATTGAAGAAGGCCAAAAACTGGCACAACGCTCAGGCCAACTAATGCGGCTCACTACTCTAACCTCTGTACTATTGTTACCAGCATTAACGGGATTTGAGCCCCCCGATCTTAGTGTTACTTTTCATGGCGCTTTTCATGCGTATACCTTCAGATTGTAATGTTTTCTTAATGTATAACAGTGATTCTTAATCTTTTTAGGCTGCGACCAAAATTCTGGTCGCCGGGGCTAGCTCGGCGACGCATTCGTTCAAACAGTTCACTGATAATAGATAATAAAATATATAATTAATAATGGTAAAATAATTAGGGATAACATAAATAAATGATAAATGACAATTTAATGACCCAATCAAAATGGCTTGGCGACCCAATTTTGGGTCGCGACTCGGGGGGGGGGGGGGGGGGTTAAGAACCACTGATGTAGAAGAACGAAAGGTGTTTGTTTATTTGAAGAAGACAGTTGTACATAATTACATTTATACAAAAGAAACGTAAACTTTAGATAATGAAATATTTGAATTTGAAATCAGTCTGGATTATATTATTACAAAGACTGAATAACAGGATGAGAAAATTATTATTGTGTTATTATTCAAACGAAATATTTCATCATAAATTTTTTTGTGATTTATAGAATCGGAAGTTACGAAATCTTTTGATATACATAAGTTGTCTAGTTGGATACAACCTAAAACCTCTATATTTAAGTTAAACAGAAAATGTGCTTTGATTTTAGGCTAACAAAATGCTGTTGTCAAAGTTATGTTCTAGTTTTGTTGAAGTTAAATTAGTTTAATGATGTTACTTCAAAATAAATTTGGTTTGAATTAAACACAAGATTATACAGGGTGTTCAAAAAGAAACGGAACCCACTAGCTTACTTAGAGTCTGTTTTTCATGGGCATCTGATTTCAAAAAGATTGTGACCACCAACATCTCCAGACCTTAGACCAACTGATTTATAGGTTTTTTAAAGAACATTTTGTATTCAAATCACCCTCATACAGTGGTGGAAGAGCTACAGGTCAACATTCAGCGTACGGTAGACGGTATATCAAGAGAGACATTAAAACACGTGTTCGATAACATGATTCGTCGTGTACACTTATGTAAAAATCATAATGGGCAACGAATTCAACAATTTTTGTAATTTACTAATAAACATGCATTCTCCAATGGGTTGCGTTTCTTTTTAACACACCCTGTATTTACTTGGAATAAGGACTGACTCGATGCGGGAAATACGAAATGATTAATTCTTAGTAAATGTAATTTTATATGTTTAATGTAAACTATACTTATTTTTGAAATAACATAATAATTTGCTAAGTTCATTTTCAACAAAATTTGATCTCACAATTTTCAACACAGTATTTTGTGAGTCTAAAATCGAATTTTTTATTTTGTTTGAATTAACCGTGTAGTGGCCGGAGGTTTTTTCCAAGAATAAATAACTCGTTTGGCGCTAGCCAGAACAAAATCAGTAAAGTAACACGAGCGTTAGAAGGTTAAATATAGAGAGATTTTTTGGTTGGAACTCTATACATAGAGAATGTTTATATTCATTTATTCTTTTATAGTGTCACAGTACATGAATCTATGCGTTACAAACTCCCTTTATCACATCATACACTATTGTGTTTAGTTCTTATACAGAATGTATACTTACTTACTTTGTGTGCGAGTTCGAACGACAGTTCAGGATCGACCCGCGGTCGACCCCTCTGCAACATCCCGCCTCATTTGTGGGATTTGGTGAAGGAAGGTATTGGTGTCTGATCTCTTCCTGCTCTCGTAGCCAGCCACGCATGGCTGGTCAAAGACTTTGCACCGGAATCTGTCCAACTGGTTCTTGAAATTATTCACGTCGGTGTGCTGGAGATTCCTTACTTATTCCATATTCTTATTCCTTATTACTTATTTATTATTATTATTACTTATCCTTATTACTTATTCTTTATTCCTTATTCCTTATTCCATATTTATAATTACAAATCTGAAATGTTTCTGTAAAACATTTAATTTCATATAATTTATTATAATTTCTTATAATTTCCTATAATTTTGTTTTGAGCACTTCTTAATATAAGAGTTCCTAACCCCCCAAGAGCCCCTAATGCGCGAAAGTTGCCAAGAGTTAAAGAATGGATTATATAATTTTAATGAACGGCTAGTAGGAAACGCATTTCTGATATTAACGATTAATTAAATGACGAATCAGATTTTTTGTTAGGTAAAAAATTATTTATTACACGCTATTCAAAGAAAAAAAAGAATCGTTTTGGGGTTTTGGGGGGAAGGGAGGAATTTTCAATCTGTCCTTGGTATGCAAAAATTTTGCTCAGTCTGTTTTGAAATGTTTGCATAAATCATTAATGAAATATAAGTTATTTTCTCAATATAAAAATCTTAAAAATTTATGGTTTTTATACACCTCGGTGGTGTATTGGTTAACGTCGCTGACTACGAATCCATCGGCCCCGGGATTGAGATCCGGTGACGGTAGGCGGCGCGCAGCAAAACCCAGCTGTTCATCCTTCCACACAATAAAAAAAATTCGTTGGTAGATAAATGGGTACCCTGGATAGCCTAGTGGTTAAGATACTGGGCTGCTGGTGGGGCGTGATTCGGATGCCACGTTAAACTGTAGGTCTAAGGTGGAGTGACAAGCTTGACCTTCGTCAGAATGAACAATTCGGGTGGAAGCAAAACCAATGTTAACCAAGATAGCAAACAACAGTTTATTACTGATTAACGCGCTTCCCATTTTCTTGAATTTTATTCTTTTAGTTCAGTGGTTCTCACCCTTTTATATGGTCACCCAAAACCCAATTCTAATCCAGCTCCATTACCCCAGTCATTAGATATTAGTTTTTATAACTTCTGAATCGCGTGTCATTACCCAAGCGGGGTCATTTACCCCTAGGTTGGGAACCACTGTTTTAGTACTATCTAGGATAATAATTATAGCATTTGGTGTTTGGGATCATATGACGGTAGGGGGGGGGGTCCTACAGTTTTAGGTGGGATCCGAAAAATCTAAGAGTCGTTACATCACCTGAACGTAGAGAACGATCACCCGTACAACTAGTCTCCAGACCCAACGTCGCTTAACCTCGTTGTTTCAGCGAAGTTACTATAGAAAAGAGACAAAATTAATTGCTGTAGTTTGTATAGACAAATTGGATCGTCAATTCAATAACATTTCCGGTAGGATTTTTTCAGATTTCATTTCGAAGTAGTTTCTATTCAATGAAAGCAAACGATCAATAATTCAATTAATGGGAAATTAACCCAAATAAATGATAGTGTGAGACACCCGATAAAGAACGATGATGTTAGTCCCAATACAAGGTCTAAAAAGGGGTCTCTTCCCACTCAATATCACTCCCATGCGGTTCCAGGGTTGCCAGATTGGGCTACTTTTCGCGAATTGGGCTACTTGGAATGGGCTGGCGCTACTAAAATTTAAGATTGGGCTACTTGCGACTTTTGGGCTACTTCCAAAAATTGTAATGCTATTTTGGGCTATTTTGAAAATCGATAGAATAGAATAGAATAGAATAGAATAGAATAACCTTTATTAATAATAAAATAAATACAGTAGTCTTTATAATTTACAATTTTTACAATGACATAAATAATTGTGAAGCTCGACTATTTATTTATTTATTTTTATTTTTTATTTTTTTTATTTGGCCCTTAAGCTTTAGGCTTTACTGGGCTCTTATTAAAAATAAGCAGCTAGCCGTTATAAGTTAATAATAAAGTAAATAAATAAGTAAATAAGTATTATTAATAGTTAAAGCCTGTATTTCAATATTAAACAATATTAATGAACAATATTAAACATTATTAGTGGACACTAATCCAAGATTTTTGTTAGTATCCCATTATTAATCGGGATTTTAACTTGGTTTTAAACAAATTTACATTCGCAATATTTTTTTATATCGGCATGCAAGTCATTCCATAGTTTTAATCCAATGAAAATAGGTAGTTTTTGAGATGAAGACAATCTAAATTGAGGTATAACAAGCTTTGATCTATTTCTGGTCTGATACGGGTGGATTTCTTGAGTTACAAAATATCTATTTACCCATTGCAAATTAATGATTTTGCTCTTACATTTGTAAATAAAAATAAAATGTGCCAGTTTGGTTATATCATTGAGCTTTAGTAGGTTTAGCTCTTTAAATAATGCACTAGAGTGATCAAGGAAATCAGCATCAGATAATAACCTTATTGCTCGTTTTTGGATGACAAAGATACCATTTAATGCGTTGTTAGCGGAGTTTCCCCAAACAAGGGTGCAGTATGTTACATAAGGAAGAACAAGAGTATGATAAAGAGTCAATAAAACTTGTTTAGGGACTACATTTCTAAGTTTAAACATTATAGCAACGCTCCTTGAAATCTTTTTCGCGATATAATTTACATGATCACTCCATTGCAAATTCTTATCTAGCATTACACCAAGAAATTTTGTTACAGTACACTCCTTTATGGTGATTTCATTAACATTGAGTTCATCAAGATATACATTTCTTTTATTAGTAAAAATCATGAAATTTGTTTTACTGGTATTTAGGAAGAGTTTATTGGTGGTCAACCATTTCATTACATTGATGAATTCTGAATGGAATATATTCTTAGCTGTATTAACATCTTTGCAAGAAAAGGAGAGAGTTGTATCATCTGCAAACATTATGAAGTTCAGTATATCAGATGAACGTGGAAGGTCATTTATATATAATAAAAATAACAGTGGACCCAGCACTGAGCCCTGTGGCACACCATGTTTGACAAGCGCTTTAGTGGAGCAAACCTTATTTACTGATACAAAATTATATCTATCGGACAAATAACTTTTAAACCAATCACTGATTGCCCCTCTAAAGCCGTAACAATACAATTTATTAAGTAGAATATTATGGTCTATTACATCAAACGCCTTACTCAAATCCATAAATATTGACATCATTATTTCTTTGTTCTCCTTAGCTATATTTACATTTTCCATAAGATTTAAAATAGCCATTTCCGTTGTTCTATTATTACGGAAGCCATATTGATTTGGAGATAATAAATTGTAAGATTCTAAATATCGCTGCATTCTACTTTTTACAATTTTTTCGAAAACTTTGCTGAACACAGATAATGAACACACCGGCCTGTAATTTGTTGCTAGTGTAGGATCACCCCCTTTAAAAAGGGGTGTTATACAACCAGTTTTTAGCATTGATGGGAATATTCCTTTGGAAATACTTTGATTGATAATTTTAGCCAAAGTTACAGATATCTTATCTTTAACAAGTTTCAATATAGGTACAGGAATGTTATGAATGTTATTTTTTGTATTTTTTAATTTACCAATAATATTCTGGACCTCAGTAGAGGTAGCAGGAACAAAAGAAAATGAATTTAGTGGGCTGGGTGGCATATATTCCAGAGGTGAGTGATCATTATTTATTAATTGTGAGCGAAGCTTATCCGCTATTGAAGTAAAATGTGCATTTAAAGAGTCTGCAATAGCAGTATCATCAGTGATTTCTTTATTATCAACATTTAATTTCTCTATTGGATTTTTCTTCATTTGTTTTCCGAGAAGATTGTTTATGGTTGTCCAAGTGTTTTTCATGTCTCCTTTATGTTTGGAAAATTGATTGTTATAATAGTTATATTTTGCAATTTTGATTATTTTAGTTAATTTGTTTCTGTATTGAGTATATTGTATTTTAGGGATTTTGCTCTGCAATTGCAATTTGAATAATTTATCTCTATTCTTTATTGAAGTGATAATTCCTGGAGTGATCCATGGATTTGCGACCCTTTTGGGCGAAACTGTTTTTCTCCTTAAAGGAAAGCAAATATTAAAAATATGGAATAAGGTGTCATTGAAGAACTGAAACATATGATCTGGGTCATTTAAAGGGTCGTCACAGTCAAGGCGAGTATTTTCTACTGCCCCAATAAATTTTCTTTTGTTAACCTCTGAGAATATTTTGTAATCAATAGTTGTTTTGTCCGCAACCTGAACAATGTTACTGAAAATAGCGTAAGTAGGAAAATGATCACTGATGTTAGTGGTTATAATTCCAGAGTTTACAAAGGCATTGCTATTTACAAATATATTATCAATCGTAGATTCTGTTATTCGATTGCCATAACTGCAGACTCGAGTGGGTTTGGTAATAGAATGACTAAGATAGAAAGAATTCATTAAGTTTAAAAATTTATGAGAGATTGTTTCAGATTGCAAATTGATGTTGAAGTCTCCCGCAACTATGGCATTCGATTTATGAAAGTTGCATAACATGTTATCTAAGTGAATTAAAAAGCTATTGATATTAGTATTAGGTGGTCTATATATTGCATGGACAGAATATACATTACTTTTGTCTTTTATATTCACAATCAGGTTTTCATTGTCACTATTACATAGAGAAAATACTTCGTTAGAGTCGTAAGTTTGATGCACATACACAGAGATACCCCCCCCCCCCAATCTGATCATCTCTTACAGTTGATAAGCAACGTAATTATCTATATTATATAGGTTTTTAATACTACTATTTAACCAAGTTTCCGTGAGAATTATAACACTAAATTTGACCGTAGAAGTTTTGAAAGTTTTTGAAATAAAATATTAATATATTAGTTGAATATATACATTAATATGAATTCCATATTAATTTACCTTGTATATTTGTTATGTTTTGTGTATGGTCGACTCGTATACCGCAGCCGTACTATATAACTATACCAGATGTTCAGATCGACCAGAGTCGATCGTGACTCAGTGACTCAATTGTGAGTCTCGAGCCACTGAATCGCGTCTTCAAAAACGTTTAAAAACGTTTTGGAACGTCACAATACATATTGATACGTATGCGGGTGTTAATTCCGACATATACAAGAAATCTAACGACGAAGTTGAAAGCAATGAAGATGAAGAAGAGGAGTTATTAAATTCCATACAACTGTGATTTGTTAATCATATAAGGTAAATAAAATTTAGTATTTAAAATTAAATATAACGAAATTATATATATATATATATATATATATATATATATATATGTATAGAAACGACGTAAGTATAGAGGAGTGTTCTGCACACCCTGGCGGGTGCCTTATTTTTCATTTGTTTGTTATTTCTCTTCCTCGTGTGCAGAACACTCCTCTATACTTACGTCGTTTCTATACGTTAATATACTGCGCGGTCATTGCAGTTAAATGTGTATATATATATATATATATATATATATATATATATATATATATATTATTTTGGGCTACTTTGAATTCTGTTTCGCTACTTTTGGGTAGTGTTCTCGCTACTTTTCTTGAAAAGTATCTGGCAACTCTGTGCGGTTCATGTTTGGTCCAAGAGGGAGAAATCCGGGAATAAGAATCTCAAAGGAGGTACATTCACAAATCGATCCAGTCTCATTGTGTAGGTTTCCCCACGTTAAGTCACGTCACAGTCTCCTTTTAACCTTTGAAGATCAGGGAACACTATTCTCAAATATGGAATTCTCGCTTCGAACATTCTCAATTGCGAACTGTGGATGAGAATAGGAATGAACATGAGTGGGAAGTAATCTGATAAGGCGGAGACATTTCCAATATCCGAGTGGAAATATGGAAGATAAATGCAAAAACTTCACTTTTCTACCTGAAGGTCAAAATATGATAATAAAAACCCACTCTAATAGACAGAGTTTATTTCCACAACAGTTTCGATGTCCACTGGCATCCTCTTCGGGTGGATACAGAAAAAAAGAATGAACCAAAAACAAGAGTGAAAATTTCGAAATTTTGAAGGAACGTATTCCGTGTGTTAAAAGAGAGATTGACCATACGTATTTCAAACTAAGAAATTGTCTACGTGTCCTTAAATCGCATGTGTCGTGTGAACTACTTGTGGCGCTGTTGGAAACTGCAGATTATAAATGCGATGTGGAGACGAGACGCACTGAACAACGACTTAACAGAAAACTATCCAATTTATGTGATGAAAGTGCTTGGTCAAAGTGTGCGGTGGAAGGTTCTGTTTTAAATTTATCGACATATGTCTTATCCAAATCCGAAAAGGAAGTTCTTAATTTAGGGCTGTCCTTTGCCCTTAAACCCGATAAAAACATTGTTTTAGATTTTGTGTCTTCCGTAGTTAATTCTAGGGTGGATATTTCGTGTTTAAATGGTTTGATTCTGAGCAAGTTTCTGGAACATTTCAACTCAATGGACTCGATTCCCAAAAGATTCCGGTTAGCTTTAGACAAGCTCAGGAAGAACGAAGCAATATTTGTCACTAAAGCGGACAAAAGCAACACTGGTTACTTTGGACAAGTGTGATTATAAACAAAAAATGGAAGCGTTACTTAGTGATGAATTCACCTACATCAAAGTGAGATCGTCCCCCCTAAAGCGTCTTTCTGCTGAATTCAACAAAACTATCAGGAACGTATTAAAAGATGTCCGGCGATTGACCCTAAAAGATTTCTACAGATTAACCCCAAACTCCCCCCACATTTACGGCTTACCCAAAACCCAAAAGATTAATATACCACTCCGTCCCATTATTTCACACAGGGGTTCCTTTAGTTACAGGTTATCTAAATTTCTTGCAATAAATTGTCCCCATTAGTTGGCAAATTTTCAGGCTCGCACATCACTAATTCCTGTGACTTCATTAACAAAGTTATGTCCTTAGATTTAAAGCGGGGAAGAATGATCACTTTTGACGTTGAGTCCTTGTTTACGAAAGTTCCCATTGATGATGTACTTAGTTTTTTAGATAGAAAATTGCCAACATGTAACGTAGAACTAGGCATGCCCACATCTGTATTTTTAGAACTGATAAAACTCTGTGTCACCAATAATGCCTTCTCCTTCGGTGAAGAATTTTATTTGCAACGTTTTGGTATATGGAATGGGTCCCCTTTATCCCCAATACTGAGTACATTATACATGGAATATTATGAGGCGGAATTGTTGCAAACAATATGTCCCAGGAATCTAATTTGGTTTCGTTGTGTAGGTGATATTTTCTCATTTTGGCCTGATCACTGGAACAACTTTGACTTTCTTTCAGTCATTAAATAATCTTGTTCCCTCTATTAAATTTAAATTTGAATGGGAAACGACAAACAATTACCTTTTCTAGATGTTTTGGTCATTAACGAAAGCGGAAAGCCCAATTTCACGGTCTATAGAAAACTACTCATTGTAATTCGTACATTCATTATTTTTCATATCATGATGAAGGGGTTAAAAGCTCAATTATTTCTTTATGTTTCTAAGAGCACTCAGGATTTGTAGCCCACATTTGCTGGACCCGGAAAATTCAAAGATTTGGAACATTTTTAAGGATTTAAAATATCCTGAGTGGTTTATCAGAAAGGCGATTTAAAGCCAGAAAATCTTTTTATGCCCTCGGGAACCTTTAGTTAACCAAAAACAATATGTGAGTTTGCTTACATTGCGGCTTAGAAAGAGTAAAACTGTTGACGAAAGATTTAAAGTTTGCTTTGGTTCAAATATTCGTCCACGTAAAAAGTAAATTGGTTTGGAATAACGTTGCAAAACAGGAACAAGCTTGTGTCTACAGCTTCTTCTTCTTCTTCTTCTTTTTCCGCAGCTTATTATCCCATCTTTACATGGGGTCGCTGTTTTGGTTCGTCTTCTCCACTCTCCTCTGTCGTATACCACGTCTTCCTCCAAGTCCTTCTCCCGATGTCCCGCCACACACAGTCCCTCCATCTCGTCTTCGGTCTTCCTCTTCTTCTCCGTCCCGGCAACTCCATCTCCAGCACTCTGCGCCCCACATACTCCTCCTCTCTTCTCCTGACGTGTCCATACCACCTCAGCCTGGCCTCCTGCACCTTCTTAGATGCTTCCGCCACCTTCACTGTCCCTCTTATATGCTCATTTCTGACCCTATCCCTCCTCGTCACTCCACACATCCATCTCAACATCTTCATTTCAGCCACATCGATTTTTCTTTCATTGCTCTTCTTCATTGGCACAGTCTCCATTCCATACAACATTGCCGGCCTCACCACTGTTTTGAATACCTTTCCCTTCAGTTTCACTGGGACCCTCTTATCACAGAGCACCCCTGATACGTCTCTCCAGTTCTTCCACCCCGACTGTATTCTACAGTTTATCTCTCTCTCTCGCTCCCCCCTCTGCATCCACTGTTGACCCCAAGTATTTAAAATACTCCACCGTCTTAACACGCTCTCCACTCAATGTCACTTCCCCTCCTCGGTCCTGCTGCACATCACATCTCATATATTCGGTCTTCTTTCGGCTAATTCTCATCCCCCTACTTTCCAACGCCTCTCTCCAATTTTCCAACTGCTGCTCCACTCCTCTTTCGTCTCCCCAGTCAACACAACATCGTCTGCATACATCATGCACCACGGCGCCTCCCCTCTAATCCTGTCCGTCAACACATCGAATACCACATTGAAAAGGAAGGGGCTCAAAGCTGATCCTTGGTGCAGACCAACTTCCACCCCAAAGCTCTCTGACACACCCACGCTACTCCTCACCTTAGTTGTTACTCCCCTGTACATCTCCTTGATCAGTTTAACATACTTCTCCGGTACCATCTTTTCCCTTAAGCATCTCCAAACTTCCTGCCGTGGTATCCTATCATATGCCTTCTCCAAGTCAATAAAAACCATGTGCAACGCCTTCTGCCCCTCTCTGTACCTCTCTGCCAACTGTTTCAATGCAAAAACTGCATCTGTCGTTCTCCTTCCCGGCATAAATCCAAACTGTTCCATTGACACTTCCGCTTCGTCTCTCAACCTACTCTCCACTATTCGCTCCCATATCTTCATTGTATGTGATATTAGCTTGATCCCTCTATAATTCGTGCAATCTTGTACATCTCCCTTCTCTTTGAATATAGGCACTATGATGCTGGTCCGCCACTCATCCGGAATCACCTCCTGGTCAAACAACTTCTGCATTAGATCTCACACCAGATCCACCCCCTCATCTCCCAGTGCCTTCCATGCCTCGGCTGGTATCTCGTCTGGGTCAGTCGCTTTGTTATTTTTCATCCTATTCAGAGCACGACTCACTTCCATCCTCCCCACTTTTCTGTCATAGCTACATTTGGTAATCCATCCTCATAGAAAGATCTTGGGTTTTCTTTATTTAATAATTCCTCAAAATATTCCTTCCATCTATCCTTTATCTCTTCATCTCTTTGCAGCACCGCCCCCTCCCTTCCCTTAATTTGTTTTACCTGTGTAAAGTCTTTTGTCGCTCTATTTCTGCTCTTAGCCAATCTGTATATCTTCTTTTGTCCTTCACGATCCTCTAAATCCTCATACATCTGCCGATATGCCTCCGCCTTTGTTCTCGCCACTGCTCTCTTTGCCTGTTTCTTTGCTTCTTTATATACCACCTTACACTCTTCACTCCTCGATTCTTCCATAACTTCTTAGTTTCTCTCTTACTTCGTAGTGCTCTTTGGATCTCATCACTCCACCACCATCCTTCCTTATCTTCCCACACTTTACCTGATGTTTCCCCCAATATGTCTCTACCTGCCGTTTTCATGACATTCGCATTATGTACCCACCAATCCTGTACATTCTGTTCATCAACATGGATTTCACTCAACACTCTCTCTCTAAATTCCCGTTTCTTCCCCTCCTCTCTCAGTTTGTACCACCTAATTCTCCTCACTGTTGTTCCTCGGGTCTTTCTTCCTTTTTTCAACATCACATCCATGACTACCAACCGGTGTTGTGGCGTCACATGGTCTCCTGGAATAACTTTGCAGTCCCTCACCTCGGCCAATTGCGCCCTCCTATACAGTATGAAATCAATTTGCGATGTTCTGCCTCCACTCTTGTACGTAATAACATGCTCCTCCCTCTTTCTGAAAAAAGGTATTTACAATCGCTAGCATTCCCTGTAAAAGTTGCGATTTAGTATACGTATGAAAAACTGGAAGAAATATTGAAACCCGTATTAAAGAACATAAATATGTCTTCAGAAGTTGTAATACTAATAATGCAATTTTTTATCACGCCAGCCAAAATGATCATGCTATAGATTGGGAATCAAGTTACTTTATAAATGTAATAATTATGTCAAACGAAAAATAATAGAATCTGTATGGATAGAACAAGTGGATAAGTTTAATTTGTGCGAAGGTACTTATAAGCTGGACCCTCTAATGAGATTCTTGGTCAAAAAATCCCTTACGGAGTCGGGTGAACGGGTCCTAACCTAAATGTGAATTTCTTAAAGGTCTCTGGATTGTTTCCTTACTCGCTTTTGGTTCATTCGTTTTTTCGGTAAAATGTAAATGGAATAATAAATGTAAATGTAAATGTAATAATGGAAGTAATAAATGTGGAAATAAATGTAAATGCAATAAATGTAATAATAAAGGTAATAAAATAAATGTAATAATAAAGGTAATAAAATAAATGTAATAATAAGTCTAAAGGTAATAATAATAAATGTTAAAAAACGTAAATGCAATAATAAATGCAGTAATTATGTCAAATTAATAGAATCTGTATGTATAGAACAAGAAGATAGTTTTAATTTGTGCGAATGTACTTATAAGCGGGACCCTTTAATAAAATGCCCTTCTGGTGTCGGGGGAACGGGATCTAACCTAGGTGCGAATTTCTTAATGGTCTCTGGATTGTTCGCTTCTCGTCTTTTTCATTCGTTTTTTCGGTTTATAATTTCTGTATAAAAACACCAATGTAATAATCATGTAAATAAATTTATAATTTCTGTAATAAATAATAATGCAATATTAAATGTAATAAATGTAATAATAAATGTAATAATTATGTAAAAAAAAAATAGAATCTGTATGTATAGAACAAGAAGATAGTTTTAAATTTGTGCGAATGTACTTATAAGCGGGTCCCTTTAATAAAAATGCCCTTCCGGTGTTGGGAGAACGGGATCTAACCTAGGTGCGAATTTCTTAACCCTTTCATGCCCGAACTATGTTTAAGATTAAAACAATTTGGTACCTTATGTTATTCTCCATAACACAGGCCTGCGATGGAAAAACTTTTTTCATAATTTTAGCTGTTTACAATGTATTTTTGTGTGCTGAATTCGAAAAACACAATAAAAATGTCATACGACACAAAGTTATTTCACAAATTCGATTTTTTTGTGAAGCGACTTCGAGAAAATGCCAGATTTCCGGAAATTACTAGAAACTTCTAAGAGACTATAAATACTGGGTTGCCAAGCCGTATGAGTCAGTTGTTACTCAGATTTCATTAATTTCAGATTAAATTAAATTTAAGACTCTTATTGTGTTCTGGGTACTGTATTAAGTTGTGAATCATGGCTAGCCGTGGATGTGTCAACAGTCCCGACAGCTTCTGCTACATATGCGGGGAATTTGTGATCAAGAAACACCAAAGAAACGTAACAAATTTTATTAGGTAAGTGTACCATGCCTACTTTGGAATGAAACTTGGAGACCAAGACAAACCATGGGCACCACACAAAGTTTGTTTTATTTGCGTAGAGGATCTAAGGAAATGGTGTAAAGGCAAAAAGAAAGCATTCAGATTTGGTGTGCCAATGGTATGGAGGGAGCCAAAAAATCACTGTGATGACTGCTATTTTTGCTCTTGTGATGTTAAAGGCTATAACTCAAAAAATAAGAAAGCCATATTCTATCCAAATCTTCCATCAGCTTTTCGACCTGTTCCTCATGGGCCAGAAGTTCCAGTTCCGCTTCCACCAGAAACATTGGAAGATTTGCCTAGTAATTCTGGTTCAGATACTGATCATGAAGAATTTCAGTGTGATATAGGAAGTCAAGACCCCCAGTTGTTCACTCAATCTGAACTAAACGATTTAGTGAGAGATTTGGGATTATCCAAGGAATCTGCTGAACTCTTAGGCTCCAGATTAAAAGAAAGAAATTTATTATCAGCTGGAACATCGATATATTTGTATAGAAGAAGAGAAAAGGAGTTTATCCACTACTTTTCACATGAGGGCAATTTAGTTTACTGTAGTGATATTGATGGTTTGGTACAGGCATTTGGCATTGAGTACAAAGCGGATGAATGGAGACTTTTCATCGACTCTTCTAAAAGAAGTCTAAAAGCTGTTCTTTTGCACAATGGGAACAAGTATTTCTGTACCTGTTGGTCACTCGGTACATCTCCAAGAAAGTTATGAGAATTTGGAATTGGTTCTTACAAAGATAAAATATTATGATCATCACTGGATGATTTGTGGAGACCTTAAGGTATTGTGCATGCTTCTGGGTCAGCAGGGAGGATATACTAAGTTCCCATGTTTCCTTTGTGAATGGGATAGCAGAGCAAAGAGTCAACACTGGGAGCAAAAACACTGGCCACAAAGAAGATCTCTAGAACCTGGAAGCAAGAATATTTTACGTAAAAATCTTGTTGACCCAAAGAAAGTACTTCTACCACCACTTCATATAAAACTAGGCCTTATGAAACAGTTTATTAAGGCATTAGAAAAAAGTGGAGAATGCTTTAAGTACCTCTGCAAGAAGTTCCCTAACCTATCAGAAGCAAAATTAAGAGAAGGTATTTTTGTAGGCCCAGACATTAGAAGACTGCTGTCAGATGAAAACTTCTTGTCTACGATGACTGAAGTAGAAAAAGAGGCTTGGAATTCCTTCAAAAGTGTGGTTACTAAGTTCCTTGGGAATAATAAGGACCCTGAATATGCACTCATTGTTGAAAACATGCTGGAGAAATTCAAAGCTTTGGGATGCTCAATGAATATCAAAATTCATTTCTTGAATGCACACTTGGACTTTTTCCCAGAAAATCTAGGTGCAGTAAGTGAGGAACAGGGAGAACGTTTCCATCAAGACATTAAGGAGATGGAAAAGAGATACCAAGACCGGTGGAACGTTAATATGATGGGGGATTATTGCTGGATGCTGCATCGTGAAAATCCGGAAGCAGCGCACAAAAGGAAATGCAACAGGCGCAGCTTCACTGGCAAAAGAAAACGGGACTACTAAGCCATTCCACTAAGTAAAGATGTAAGTATCCAAGTTTTATAGTTTTTTAAAATAAATATATTCAGAAATGGTCAGGAAATAGGTTTCATGTGGTAATTCTTCACTACTTATTTTATTCAGTAACATATTACAACATAAAAACGTCATGGCAAATTGTGAAAAAACTATACGTGATGGAGCAAATCTGAGGCCGTTTTTGGATTTAGCACCCCAAATTCCTTTAAAACCAGCATACAATTTCAAAAAAGTTTTTAGGACCCTCAATTTTGTAGGCCTGTGTAATTAATGGTCCCTGGACTGTTTTCCCTCTTGTTTTTGGTTCATTCGTTTTTCTGTATCCACCCGAAGAGGATGCCAGTGGGCATCGAAACTGTTGTGGAAATAAACTCTGTCTATTAGAGTGGGGTTTTATTATCAAATAGGGAAGATGTTATTTCTGTAAATAAAACATTTTTAAACTCTATAAATGCCGAATGCTTATTCATGACTTTTTTAAAAAGGTCACCATTAAAATCACGGCCAAATATATTCATGAAGCATCAACCTAGATCATTGAAATGTCATACTGCAATTAAACACCTTAATGCATTTATAGTACAGGGCTATTTAAAATGATTCATCTGATTTCAACTGAGAATACTTCCATACCTATCAACCGTGCATCAACTGACTGGGCATACACCACATGAAAGAGGAAATCTCCGAGTTTTACAAGATCACTACAAGAGGGCTCCAAAGTCACGCCATGGCCTAGCCTAGCAACAAACAGTCAGTGTGAAAATGGCATCCGCACAGCAGAAGGCGTTTTGTGTGTTGCAGTTTTCGAGCTGTAAATCGGTAATCACAGTGCAGCGTGAGTTTCGTTGACGTTACAGAACAGATCCACCGGGTGCTCAGAGCATCCGTCGGTGGTATCGGCAGTTCGAGGAAGCATTCGCATTGTTACTGCCGTAGAGTCAGTGACAACGGACATGCTGGAGCGAGTATGGGAGGAATTCGACTATCGTGTCGACGTTGCTCATGTAACTAGGGGAAGTCATATAGAGCATTTATGAGGTGAGAGACAAAATTTGGACAGTTTTTCTTTTGGTTGATGTATCACAAATCACTCTGTATTTGTAACATTAAAAAATATTTTCATTTGAAATCAGGTGAATCAATTTGAATAGCCCTGTATATTGCATTTGTAGTACTGTATATAAAAGCTTCATAAATTTATAATGAGCGTTAATTGGAGAATGTACCCAGTACATGAAATAACGCTTCAAAGTTATTAAAAATTCAAGACATATCAATTTAACCCATTAAAAAATATTGTACTTTTTTGGGAATTTTAATTTTAATTTAACCCTTTCTGTCCCAAATTATTGTTTTGAGCTAAAAAAAAAAAAAAAATGTTAAAAATGTTAAAAATAGGTATGGAAACATAAACGAAACTTTGTTTAGAAATTTATTTAATTAATTACACTAGAAATTATATGATTCCATTGGCACTATGAAGTAATAAGAGAAACTAACATAACTTTGGTATTTTGAATGAAACAAATAAAAGCAATATTTGTCCCTTGCTAAACACAACGGTAGACCATATTACTTCGAATGGAATGCATTAAAGCAGTTTTTGTCCTTTGTTAAACATAATGGTACATCACACTTTCTGCATTTTAGACGAGAGCAGCCCTTCATACAGTTTCTGTATCTCTTTTTGGATTCTAAATGCTCAGGCCAATGTCCAAAAAACTGCAAGAAATTTAATAATGTTTATTAGTGTAGTAAACTTATTTAATTGGGTGAAATTAACATATGTAAAATACAGAGGGCCACTCAATATATTTTGTCCCACCTTTTTTTTTCTTTCCAAGTTTCCTTGTAAGTTCCAAAAATTTTGTACACAAGTAGTTACATACCTTTTATACAAGTTTTTATTTTTCCACATAGTCTCCATCCTTTTCTATGGCTTTCCTCCACCTCGAAACAAAGGCCTTTATTCCTTGCTGGTAAAAGTCCGCTGAGTTCCGCTGGAGCCATCCCTTAACTTCCTCAACATCCTCATCGTCATTCTGAAACTTTCTTCCACGAATAGCATCCTTCATTGGCCCAAACAAATGGAAGTCTGAAGGTGCCAGATCCGGGCTGTATGGAGGGTGGGGTAACACAGTCAAGCGCATTTTTGTGATGGCCTCTCTTGTTTGCAAACTGTTGTGTGGTCTTACGTTATCGTGCAAAGAAGGACGTCTTCCAGTTTTCTTTCCGATCGAACTCGCTTTATACGTCTCTGGAGTCTCTGTAGTAGCAATATATGCCTCTGAGTTGATTGTTTGTCCTTTCTTCATAATGTCCACCAGAATCACCCCTTTCATGTCCCAGAAGATGGTGGCCATAACCTTTCCTGCAGAGGGAGCCATTTTGAACTTTTTTTTGCGTGGGGAGTCTGCGTGATGCCACTCCATAGATTGACGTTTTGTTTCAGGTTCAAAGTGGTGTACCTAAGTCTCATCCCCAGTCACAGTTCGTGAAAGGAAGTCATCCCCTTCTGTCTCGTATCGAACCAACGACTCAGAAGCAATTTCTTTTCTTTGGGCTTTGTGATCTTCAGTCAGTTGGGGAGGAACAAACCGTGAACACACTTTTGAGAATCCCAGTTGCTGAATTATCGTATTCACACTTCCTTCATTAATTCGTAGTTCCAATGATAGCTCCTTGTATGTGACGCGCCGATTTAATCGAATGATGCCGTTAGCACGTTGCACAGTGTGAGATGTCACACCCGATGGCGGGTGACCGCTGCGTAGCTCATCATCGAGGCTGGCTCTCACTCTCTCTCCGATGATCTCACACGTTTAGACCAGCGTCCAACTGTGCTTCGATCAACAACAGCATCTCCGTAAACTTTTAGTAGACGTTTGTGAATATTTCCAACTGTTTCTTTCGCTGCGGTTAAGAACTCGATAACAGCTCTCTGTTTACGACGCACATCACTGTCAGACGCCATTTTCGAAACTGCGTTAACCATGGGTTTTATACAAGGGCGTTTTAAAGCGGTTTTATACAAGGAGGGAAGGTTCAAACTGGAAAAATCCTGTTATGTGAACTGCAGAAAGTTGAAACTTACGGCCCAAAGGACATTTCAGCCCCATGGCTAAGAAAAAGGGGGGGAGGCAAAATATATTGAGTGCCCCTAGTAATTATTTGAAATATAAATCAGTAATTAGCAACCTGTTAGAATTGGAGAGAGAAGTTGAAACCTGCCCTTAGACCTTACGCTTGAAAACTTTTTAAAAATTATCAGTAGTTGGTTGTTTATTGATTAGAGACTGTTGCCAACTCTAAATCCTAGAATTTTTTCTGTGAATCTTCATGGAAGACGGATGACTGCACAAGCCATTAGTAAGCAATAGGTCGTCGTGGTAAAGGGCTGTTTACAGATCTTAAGAGATCTGTTATTGCTGCACACGTGTCTGGAAAGAATTATAGGAAGATAGGAGAAGAACTATGAATTCTATTTACGACGGTTGCTGTAGTTATAAAGTAGTGAAAAGGCTTTCGAACAATCAAAACTCTACCAAGGTGTGGACGACCTTGCAAGAGTTCAGAAAACAGTTAGAGGGATTGAAAGAATGGTTGCTGCAAATCCCCGAGTGACTGCATGTGATAGCCAAATATTAAGACTGTGTAAGATCGGTGTCCATCCCTCTACTGCAGAATATTGAGAAAGAATGGTCTGCAAGGAAGAGTTGTACACAGAAAACCTCTGCTACGAAAAACGCACAAAGAAACTCATTTAAAGTACGCCAGTGATCGTCAAAATGATGGATTTGCATTATGGAAGAAAGTTCTCTGGACAGACAGGACCAAAATTGATTTATTCGGTAACAACGAGCAACGGTATGTTTGGAGAAAATCAAATACTGCATTCAAGGAAAAATTATCGCCTACGGTTAAACATGGTGGTCGTAGATTGCTTCTTTAGGGATACTTTATTGTTTCTGGTCCAGAAAAGCTTGTTGTCATCAATGGAATCTTGAGTTCGAAGAAACATCAGAAAATTTTATAAGAAAATGTACTGCCTTCAGTTCGGGAGTTGTGAATGGGTCACACTTGGGTACTGCAACAAGATAATGATCCAAAACATAAAAGAGCATCATGCAATGGCTTCAAGAAAAGAATTTCAAGCTTCTCGAGTGACCCAGTCAAAGCCCAGATCTTAATTTAATCGGGAATTTATAGTTTGATTTGAATAAAGGTGTCCGCGAGAGAAACCCTTCGAATCTGAGTAGTATAATGGCATTTGGTTAGAGGAAATTGGATCACATGGGCAGGATTTCATAGCACCCCAAATTCCTCTAACCAAATGCCATTATACTACTGAGCGAGTAGCATAGCCGCGTTTAGGGAGGTGCACTCGCCCATTTTGCGCTCAGACTACTACAATGACTGAGCCGCATTGTGGCGGTCGTAGTATGAACGCAAAATGGACGAGTGCATCTCCCTAAACGCGGCTATACTACTCGCTCAGTAGTATAATGGCATTTGGTTAGAGGAAATTGGATCACAGGGGCAGGATTTCATAGCACCCCAAATTCAACTAACCAAATGTCATTATACAGGGTGTCCCAGAATTAGCTATCTATTTCGATGAAATCGGACAAATTTAATAAAAACTGACATAATTTTGTGTTTATTACTAAATTATGATACAAAAACAAATAGATTTATAAATCATAAGTCAAAACTTTATTGAGAAGTTTCAACATGCGCACCGTCTGTATCTCTGCAAATTTCAAATCTATCCTCAGCGCTGCGAAACACATTTTGAAGCATTTCAGGTGTTATCTCCGCACTGCCAACTGGATGCGTTCTTTAAGTTCAGCTAAACTATTGATCTTTTGTCGATAAACCTTTGTTTTTATGAAACCCCATGCAAAGAAATCCAGGGTGTCAAATCCGGAGAACGCGGAGGCCAAGGTCGAGGTCCTCCACGTCCAATCCACCGATTCGGAAGGCGTCTGTTGAGGTATTCTCGAACAATTAGAGCATAATGACATGGTGCTCCATCTTGTTGAAACACAACATTATCAAGAATGCCATCATCAAGAAGCTGTGGTTCGAGAAACTGCTGAAGCATATCAAGGTAGACGGTACCTGTTACAGTTGCTTCCGCAAAGAAGAATGGGCCATAAATTTTGGATTTGGTCATTCCAAGCCACACGTTAACTTTTGGAGAGTCTCTTTGCCATTCTATGACTTCAGACGGTCTTTCATTGGACCAGATACGACAGTTGTGTCGATTGACTTTACCACACGTGTGGAAAGTCGCCTCATCACTGAATAAGATGTTATCCAATAAACTTTCATTTTCGATTTGATCCACAATTTCTGCACACCTTGCTGCTCGATTTGGATAATCCTCTTCATTTAGGGCATGCAGTACTTGAATGTGATAAGCCATTTTCATCAGTGTCGAACGCAAGATTCTATGAACTGTTGTCTTGGATATGTTGAGCCTTCGACCGGCCTCCCTAACCGAAGTTGTTGGTTCATCCTCAAACAATTGTCGTACCTGTTCGGTACTGTTACGTGCTGTCCTTGGGCGTCCTCTTCCCACCTCATCGTGTACGGATCCAGTTCTTTTAAATTTGTTCACAAGTTCACGAATCGCTTTGTCTGTAGGACCGGTTCTGTGGAATCTTCTTGTAAATTTTTCTCTGATTTCATTACATTGCTTTCCTTTGATACGGGATGTTACAACAAAGATGCGTTCTTGTGTATTCATTATTAATAGGGTTCTGAAAGAGAATGAAAATAAAACTATGAAAAACTATGAAAAAATTATGAAAATAAATTATGAAAAAATTTAGAAATTTTATACATTTTTAACACATATTAAACATGATAAACATAAATAAAAGTGTGTTTTTAAAAAATTTGTCCGATTTCATTGAAATAGATAGTTAATTCTGGGACACCCTGTACTACTAATCTGAATAAATTGCAACAATTTTCTTCAGAAGAATGGGCTGAAATTTCTACTGAGAGTTGTTGAAACGTTGTAGAAAAATACCAAAAACGAATCACTGAAGTCATTCAAGCAAAAGGTGAACTACATAAAGTATTAAATAATTAATTTTCTAAGTAAATTTACAAAACCTTTTACATTTTAATTTTTTTATTTTCTTCCAATTCTTTGAGGTTTTACATTTTATGTTGGAGTTGAACTAATTTTTTTTTATTTGTTAAATTTTTCCAAATGAATGGTAAACTTTTCCGAATTATTCTGTGCCTGATACAAAAGATAAGGACGATATAACTTTTAAACAAGCATAGATTTCGGAAGGTAAATGTGTAAGACCCGGAAGATCGTCGTGATATTTTAGGCGAAGATGAAATAGAATTCCTATAACATAATGACGTACATGAACGGGATCGATCCGGAATTAACGAGGATTCAATATGATTCCAGTTGAACGATAGAAGATTGGATTTAATTACGATTTGGATTTAATTACGTTCTGTCTACCCCCCGCCTCCCCCAACTCCCTATATTATAGCCTATAACGTATAACCTACAGGTCCTACACAATAGTTTCGCATGTACGATTCTTTTAGTTTTGAAACAACATTTCAAGTTCAAACGTATCTAAAATGTTAAATGGTGTAAAATAATAATAGTTACGCACAAATTTCCACGATTGCTATGACGTAGTATACATATGTAACGTTTCCATGGCAATTAATTTAGATGTTAATGTCATTATGCTTCATATTCTGTATTTAATTATTTCTGACGTAGACACGAGTTTTGTATCGGAAAAAAAAAATATATATATATATAAACTAAGACAAAATTCGGATAAGAACTGTTAAACAAGGTTATAGTTACATTCGACGGGTTGATAATTACGTAATAAACCGAAAAGCCTAAAGCCTAAAGCTTTAGGTCCAAATTAAATTAAATAAATATTCCAATTTTAAAATTATTTATTGCTTGCTAAAATTATTTTAACAACAAAAATTGTAAAAATTTATTTATTTTTATAAATAAACAATTATTTATTAATTAATTCATTCAATTTAATTTGATGAACTGGTGTGCTACAAAAAAAAAAAATGTTAAATTTTTGTTGAAAACTTTAGCGATTTTATACAGTGGCACTGTTTCATCATTTAACTTACAATAACGAGTGCCACAGAGGATAAAAAGGTAAACAAATCGACACTCAGTGCCAACGAGTAAGCCATTCGATGTTCCTTGTTATCGGCAAACAAACCTCTTCAGCCAAATATTTATTTCCAGGCGGAAAGCTTGAACGAAAAGTCAGCAAAAGAAGAGCAAGAAACTGTTGGAGAAAGGAGAGACTTACCAAGAAAATAATAATAATAATGATAATAATAATAATAATAATAATAACTGTGTGTACAGTGTACACGTAAGGGAAATACTTTAATAATTAATAGGCGTCCATGATTTTCATACACACACACACACACACGTCTGTGTGTGTGTGTGTGTGTGTGTGTGTGTGTGCATCTCCGCATAAGTGAGGTATGGACTTTTTAAAATCCATATATCTAAAAACTAATTAACGTAACCTAATTTAACCTAACCTAACTTAGTACCAGTGAACAGAAAAGGGCGTGATAAGTGTTTCGGGCGCAACTGAAGGCTCGAAGGTTGTTTTATGTTAAGTCATTAAACAGCGAGATATTCGCTAATCTAGTCTAACCTAACCTAACCTAACCAAATCTTAACTAACCTAACCTAGTGTAACCTAACCTAATCAGGACTAACATATCTTTTTTCTGACAGTAAAAATTTTTCTAGATTTTTTTATATAAATTGTTTAATGTTCCGAGATACCAAAAGTGTTACCTCATAAAAAATTACCCCACTTCATCGGTTAATTATCACACACTTGACCTCACCTATGTCCAATTGCCTACACAACTATACACACACACACACACACACACACACACACACACACTGTGGTTCAAAGCCAAATGCTTATAGTGTTCGCATTTAAGGAGTCCATGGTTCGAATCTTCCATGCGAGGTAACAGTGACGTCATTTATACATAATAACTTGTACGAATAATCAGTGAAATATGATTATGTGGTCTGTTAATGGTGATTTTCCTCTTTATATATGCTTAATAAAGTGAACAAACAAACACAGTTTCGCTTAACCTCGCTGATCTACGGCAAGGGGTGATGTGATGTGGCCACGAAGCAGTCCCCATGGCGTCCTACTCAAATGTTATTTTTTTATACTATAACGACATAATCTATCTTGATTACTATCCCTTTATCTATCGGTGAAAATAATGCTATATGAAAGTGGTGAGTTTGTTTGAATTGGTGTGTATGGAAAATATGTCTTCACTTCGTGTTGGCGCCTTGACGGTCTCTTTGAACAGAAATTACTTCAGAGGTACTTGAATTGTATTTATTTTTTGATGTACTTTTACTTATGGATAAGTTTTAGACTGTATTTTATGCTAAAAATTCTTGTTAATTACTTAAATTTATATTATTATGATGTTGATGTTTACTGCAGTTAATTCAGGCATATAAAAATTAGTGCGAAGATGGAAACATCATTATTTTAGAATTGTTTATCTATCTATCTATCTATCTATCTATCTATCTATATATATACACACACACACACTGTAGTTTTCAACTAAATTACTGCAGGAATGGATGGAAACACTTAAATTCTTAATTGGAGTTTTCTTTCAATTAAAATTATTCCTAAATATCAGTTAAACAAATTTCATGATTTTTACTGGTAAAAGAAATGTATATCTTGATGAACTTAATGTTAATGAAATCGCTATAAAGGAGTGTACTGTAACAAAATTTCTTGGTGTAATGCTAGATAAGAATTTGCAATAGAGTGATCATGTAAATTATATCGCCGAAAAGATTTCAAGGAGCGTTGCTATAACGTTTAACTTAGAAATGTAGTCCCTAAACAGGTTTTATTGATTCTTTATCATACTCTTAAGAGTTCTTCCTTATATAACGTACTGCACCCTTGTTTGGGGAAACTCCGCCAACAACGCATTAAACGGTATTTTTATCATCCAAAAACGAGCAATGTCGTTATTATCTGATGCTGATTTCCTTGATCACTCTAGTGCATTATTTAAAGAGCTAAACCTACTAAAGTTCAATGGTGTAATCAAACTGGCACATTTTATTTTTATTTATTAAGAGTGTAAGAACAAAATCATTAATTTACAGTGGGTAAATAGATATTTTGTAACTCATCAAGAAATCCACTCGTATCGGATCAGAAATAGATCATGTTATATCTCAATTTATATTGTCTTCATCTCAAAAACTACCCATTTTCATTGGATTGAAACTATGGAATGACTTAAATGTTGATATAGAAGAAAATTGTGAATGTAAATTTGTTTAAAACCGAGTTGAAATCCCGATTAATAATGGCATACTAACAAAAATCTAGGATTAATGTCCATTACTATTGTTTATTAATTTCTCGTGTGTAATCTAGTATTAAAAACACATTGCTTGTGATTGTTCAGTTCTTATCTGCCATGTATAATATTGGTGTCTTTGTATGGTATTGGTATAATACCCTCAATAATGACCTTGCACATGTCATATCAATAATGATAATTTAAGCTTAATACATACTTTAACTATTAATAATACTTATTTACTTATGTATTTATTTATTATTAATTAATAATAACTAGCTGTTTATTTTAATAAGAGCCCAGTAAAGCCTAAAGCTTTAAGGGCCAAATAAAATAAAATAAATAGTCCAGCTTCACAATTATTTGTTGTTGTAAATTGTAAAACCAATGTATTTATTTTATTATTAATAAAGGTTATTCAATCCAAAATTCAAAAAATATTTTATTTGACGAAGTTTCTACAGAAAGAGGCAATAAAGGGGGGGGGGGGAAGATGAATTTACAGCCTCTTACACTTACCGCTGTCAGGGATGGAAAAGGAAGAGGTTCGACCTCTTGTAACAATATCTCAATCATGCAAAAGAAGGAATGATATAATTTTATAACAAAAAAATTAAGTTTAATTTTGGGGGAAATGCAATTTTGAAGGAAAAGTCTCCTTTTAGCTGCAAATCCAAAGGATCTTGACGCTAACCACAATTTAAGCAGATAATGAAATTTTGAAAGATTACAAAACATTTTTTTTTTAAATAATTAAAAGATAATAATTTTGTAAAGTATACACTATACATTCTTGGATGGTGCCATGTAATGTACTCGGGGTTGTGCACCGAGTACATTAAAGGTATCATATTAAGTTATTACAGTTAATTATAATTTAATCAAATTGTTAATTGACACAACTGATACTGAAATAATCTAAATTTCTATAATGGAGGAAAGTCATCCGTTGTTCTATAATTTAAAGGGAATTAACAACAATGCTATATTTTTATAGTTAACAATGATGACTATAATTATTATTATAAGACCAAATTATGTAAAATAATATTAGAAAATGGCTGTTTATCATAGTTTGAAAGCCTAAGTAGCCAATGATGATGTAAGCGGAGGAATGATACGATGTACTTTCCATTGAAAGTAAACAGACATTTATGATAATGTAACAAATAAGTAACAGAGAACTTGAATGACAGTAAGGTAGAAATATAACATAACATCTTAATGTTATAAATTTGTAGCAGAAGTAAGAGAGAGTTTTTGAAGACATTTCAATCAAATATGTTTAGTTAGCGCGATGGCATAGGTAAAATAGCGTTGGTGCGCAGAGAGCTGAATTTCGATATTTGCGTCAGCATCAACGAGAACCTTGTGCAACGCCTTGAGGAGACTTGGTATCAGTTATAGACGAACGTATATAAACGTATATGAACGTAATTACATGTAAGGGCAACCGTGTAGACATGGAGTGATAGATCGATAGACAATGTCTAAATTATTATCGATAGGCAATAGATAGAAAAATGACATGAATACTATAAGGAACGATATACAAGACACCATAAGTAAATAATGAGATATATCATAAATAATAGGTAGGCCTCTGTCATATATTATGGGAAAGTTATCATATATTGAATGCTAAAGGTGTCAGTGTGAAGATTTTGTATTCAAGGTATGACAAATGCAAGTATGAAAAATGCTCTGCTTAAATTGGTCCCCAATTAACCCACCCCTAATATCTCCAGTCTAACTTCAGAGTAGGTTAAGCCTAGCCTAGTAGGGTCAACCTAGAGATTCCGGAAGTGGTCCAAGCAGGTAGAGTACATTGAGGTCCACAGCAGGATTCCTCACAAGAGTAGGTTAGGGTAATTTACCGTAGCCTTTGTTAAACTATAAATTAATGCTAGGTCTTAGATCACAATGTAGGTCTAATCCAAATCGACCTACTTTAAATTGTTACCACTAAACTGGGGTTTAGAAATACAACGGTTAACTTACCGATTTAATTGTTCCCAGATAAGTCTTGGTTTACTTATTTAGGTTTAGTTCTGTTTAGGAGTCTTCCTTCCATTTGTTAAGTTTAGGTGAGCGCATTTTTAAAGCTGGTTTTTCTGTTGTAGAACCAATAGTTGTTTTTTGTTGTCGTTTCAGGCCTTCGGCGTCCCATGCTGCCATGCCACACGTGCCCGCCTTTTTCTCTTCTCTGTCCAGCTTTTTTGTTGGTTGGTTAGTTGATCGGTACTGTCACTGTATCAGGGGCGTACCCAGAAATTTGCCAAAGGGGGGCGAACTTGGAACTAATCGTAGAAGTATAATTGAAATAGAGATAAATACTTTTTATGTACGTTCATGATGAGCTTATCGTTCAGTTAGAGATGATTAACTAGCTACTGCTGAGACACATTATGAATAAAAATATAAAAATTCTATTATAAAAAATATAAAAATTATGATAAAAATCTGATTAATAACATAATATTCATTGCAAACTGCAATTAGGATGCTCAGATTTGTATTAACATAAGAATAAAAAAGTGCTAATTTCGAGATTAAGGATTTTCTTGGACTGTTACCTTTATAAAAGAAAATTATTCTCAGGGCCGGATTAAGTTTTCGGGATCCTAAGCCATTTTAGATTTTTAGTAGTAGGGGAGGCAAGAGTTAGCGCCGAAGGCCCGAAATTTGTTCACTTTCATTCTCATCCTGTTGTAACCTAGCAATTTTACAATACACGTTACCCCACAGTATTTTCGTTACCTTCCGACTACTAGGCTTGTCAACCCTCCGGATTCGTCGGGAGTTTTCCGGAATTGTGTATATTCTCCCAGCTCCCGGAACGCTTAGCTAATCCCCCGATTCTTAAAAAAAATCTGCTTGTAAATAAAATACTAGTATCCCACATAATTTTGTGATTTTGTATGATGATTTTTTATACTTTTAAAATGAAAGTTTGTCATAAATTTGGAAATGGTTTTTACGAAATACATAATTTTGTATCACCTTAAAATTTGCATATTATTAGCCTTTATATACCTGCAAAACTGAAAAAATCCCATATCCTGGACAATACTTGATGGATTTTGATGATCTTGGTCTCATTTCTAGGGGTTTTTAGGATGATGAGTCGATCTGGAGGGGTTACAGATACTTTGGGAGTCGTTTTGACCAACATTCGTCAATACTCAAGGTCATTGGAGGTCAAACGCCCCCCGAAATAAGGAATATCCCATATCCCGGGCAGTCGTGGAGATATTTTGGTGATCTTACTGTCGTTTTTATGGTTTTGGGCGAGACTGAGTAGTTCTATAGGCACATGATAACAGTAGGATATCATTTTGCAACTCCATGGGTCAAGTCAAGGTCATTTGTGGTTAAAGTTTGGCCTTGAAATATGATAATGCCACAGTTGACATCACTGTATTTGCCTTATTTCAGTGACAATTTCTACAATCTAGCTAACTGCTGAGCACTTAATATCTTTTCTGCAGATAAAACCAGATCATAATGCTTAAATGACATAACCCACATTATATGGATATGGATATTCGGATATAAACCACAATTTATGCTGAAGTGCAGGGCACATGCATTCTATGGAAGTTTGCAAAGCTACAAGATATGACCTCGTAAGCAAAACAAAGCTCACACTAGCTGGGTGATTGGCATTGACAACTTTGATGCAGTTATTCACACTAGGTAACCATTTATTTGGGGGCAAACACTAAAGACATGGTTGTGTCAGGATCGTCAGGATCGTCAGGATCATCAGTCTGCTCTTCGTTTGCGTTTTGGGTCAATGGATTGTTGCAATCCAAGCCGCTGTCACATGCACAGAACATTGTGCAAGGGATTCCGCGTCCCATGCAGCCGCAGCGATTCCCTCTGCATGCTGATTGTGATTCACACCCACATCTGATTAGCTTCAGAACTTCATCTGGTGCTACGCACACTCCTTCACCAACTGTTTTTGGGATGAGAACACTATTTGTTTCGTCTCTCTCCCACCCATAACGCACAGGATCAAGTGGTGGTGGGTCACACTTTAGTGCATCGAGCCAGTTCGCCACAGTGTAGTGGGCTCTGAGCACATTTTGATGGAAAGCTTCAGTTGTTGGTGGTAGAGAACATAGTTTGGGTGCAGCAGTTCCCGACTTCCCTGTCTTCTGAACCCATACTCGCTGACGACACTCAGTAAGAGATGAGGATTTCTTATCCCCATAGCATGCAACATTGAACGCTGTTGCCTCTTTCTCGATATAGTCAAAGCATGCATCAAGGGACCCCAGCTTGTCTAGCTTCCGACCCTTCTTGGCTGTGGCAATGGCAGTGGCTTTGTCGATGCCATGTATTGCTGCAACTGTGTCACAACCACTCAAAGCGTGTAGTTTGAGGATTTGTGGGATGATGTCTTTGTGCTGGGTTACAGTTGCTCCGATGTCCACTGATTTTCTGCCACGCACTGGAGACTCCATAATCATGGGACAGCCTAGTTTCTTAAATTCATAGAAGTGAGTTAGCATGGCAAACACGTGTGTCATCACAAATGATGGAGATGCGGGTTATCATGGATGTGTCAGCTGTTTTGTGGACAGTCGACTGGCCTGCTAGTGGCACAGTTGCTACATTTATCCAAACCTTCAAATAAAAGACATATAAGAGAGTATGCAATTAAAATACAGCGTATTAAAAAAAGTAGTAATAATTCCAGCCAAGAGCAAGGAAACTTGAAATTTTAGCCTGAGCGCCCTTATCGTGGGTAAATGTATGATTTCCATTGGAGCCTCTCGAAATATTGAAAGCTCACGGACCCCCAGTACTACCTTCGCGGACCCCCAGGGGTCCGGGGACCCCAGGTTTGGGAACCACTGCTTTAAGCTATGGAATTCTTGGTACGAAAACGTCTGTCTGTAGCTCCACTTAACTTCGACATTACAGTATTACTTCTAATCAATTGTATATATTTCTATCCTTAGTATGTGAACTGTCATTGTATTAATAATAGTTGTCATATGGACTATAGTCTGCCAATAAACCTTTTCATTTTCATTTTCATTTATCTATTTATTTTATTATTTATGCATTTGTTTATAAATATATAGTTTTAATACACTTTCTTGTAACGTTTGATTAATTTTCGAATTTCACGATCTCGTGTGTGATGCTGTGATTCCTGAGGTGTGTGTTGCTTGCTATTGCAGTTGCTGTGTCGAAGAACGCATTTTAAGGCCGTTTGTATTGGTTGAAGAGGAGAGGGGTCAGGGTCACAATGTTGTGCTTCGTATCGGACTCACGGGTGAAGGGGGTGCGTTGCCATATAGTCCGGTAGCACAGACCCTGATTTTACTGGAACCCTGCATTGTTTGTTATAAAGCAAATTTTTACATATTTTGAAAGCTTATACCACCCCATTCAAGAATCCATCGGGTGTACACCTGACCCCCACTTGGCTTTTACAATATGGCCGCCATTTTCCAAGATGGCCGGCGAAACTGAAAAATTCCATATCCTGGTCAATACTTGATGGATTTTGATGATTTTGGTGTCATTTCTAGGGTTTTTTAGGATGATGAGTCGATCTGGAGGGGTTGCAGATACTTTGGGAGTCGTTTTGACCCACATTCGTCAATACTCAAGGTCATTGATGTCAAACGCCCCCCAAATAAGGAATATCCATTTCCAAACATGTCATCACCTTTGCAGGTAAAACGAAACATATCAAGGTGGGTGCCCACTTGGTTATGGACCAAGAAGTGATTTTTGCACGCGTCATCGGTTTGCTGATGAACGAACGCGAACTTGACTTGACCCATGTATTCTCAACAGAACTTGCGGCATACCCACCCGCACTGTTCCAACCAGATGGCTTAATGAGAACTGCAGCTAAATCCGCATTGAAGCAGAACTTGGGAGTGGAAACATCCTCTCGAACATGGGGTCGACCAACAGTTGCATCTTGTGTGTGAAAATGTCTACGCTACCATCTTCATGTCTTAACTATCTCGTCCATCAATATAATTTATGCAATTATTGTGGATAGCAATCTTGATCGCGTAACATCCCCGATTGTGAAACTCATCTGAGTGTGAAACTCATTGAATACGAAACTTCTTCGTAAAAATGTTCACGTTCGTCGACATTTGTTGTCACCCACTCACGAACGGATAACGGGGGTCCCATCCCGAGAAACCCCGAATTCTACACCGTGATAATATCTACCGCCACTGCTAAGCGCTCATTTAGTGCTCTGCACCGACTGAAGATGTACTATAGTATCTACGTAGCCAGATGACTGACCAACCTCGCCCTGTTTCATGTTCACCAGGACATCAGTGTCGACAACACCGTCTTCAAAGAGTTTGACGCAAAAGGACTCCGTCGTATTGCACTCGTTTTTGATTAGATCAAATCATTGATTTTATTTCAGTGATTAGTCTAATCTATGTTTCATTCATTTGTGTATTGCTTTGTATCATATATTCATTTGTAGATTTAAAAGGTTTAAACTGAATGGTGAAGTGATTGAGGAAGTACAAGAGTTTAAGTATTTGGGTCAAACTATTACCAGCTCCTTGAGTGATGATTCGGATATAATAAAACAATCTCGAAGCCTGTGTGCTAAAGCGAATATGACCATAAGGAACTTTCGATTCTGTACAAGTGAAGCTAAAGACACTCTCTTTCGTACTTTCTGCAGTAATATATACGGACAGCAACTCTGGGTGAATTATAAAAAAGGTTCTGGCAGAACCCTAAATTTGATGTACAACAGGTCTTTTAGACTCTTACATAAATTATCCCAGAGATGTTCAGCTTCGCAAACGTTTGCTACCCGCAATGTCCCGAGCTTCCAGGAGGTAACAAGACGTGCTCAATACAGTCTAATGCAAAGAATTAAAAAATCAATCAACCCGATAATCCAAGCTATCCATGAGTCCTGCCATTTATCCTTTAAGCCAGTGGTTCCCAACCTTTTCACCACAAAGGACCCCTTTTATTTTTATTTTTTTCCCACGGACCCCATGTTTTTGGAAGATTCCGTCTACCAAACAAACTGTTTTTATTAACTAATAATTAACTCGTTTTCTCATTTTTCACTATCATTTGCGCTCATTTTTCTTCGTAAATTATTAATTCAATCATCCAACAGGAATCGGATGTACCGTAACGGTATATATGATAATTTATCTTCTTGTTTCACGTCGTGTAGGCTGTCAATTCTGGATTATTTAGTACTCAAGGTCACTTTCACTTTATATAGAAATCAAAATATAACTTACGTTCACATGTTAAAAATAAACCGCGTTATACATATTATTGACGAAAAGGGAGGAAGTAGTTCACCTCGCCTGGGGCAGAATTAACGGGATTTTAGCAAAGGGATTTCATGTTCAATATAGGCCCGCTTATCCCACGTCCTTCATTAAGAAAACTTATAATTTAGTTCAATGAAAAAAGAGCGCCGACAAGATCTCTCTCTCTCTCTCTCTCTCTCTCTCTCTCTCTCTCTCTCCCTGACTCCTATCTCGTCTGCTTCTTGTCTCACTCTCGTCCTGCGCTGCGCTTTCGGTTTTATAGTGCCTCCCAGGGTTGTGGATTTCCAGTTTTCGAGCTCAGACAGATTTTCTTTAATTCGTTTAGCACACGTTCTAGAACTTAGAGAAACATTTTAAATATGTATATCATATTAAAGGTTTTAATAATCTTAACTGTTTTATATATTTACCTACCTAGACGAACCTATATTTATATTATGGCCAATTTAAAATTAAAATTATTATAATTTTTGAGGTTGAATTTCAGTTATTATTTTTGGCCGTAGGATGTTCACTAGAGCGTAATTAGTCAAAATTAAAGGCGCGTTCTGACTTTCATAAAATTAAAGAACACCATTGGTTGAAAAGCCTGGTGTGAGCTGATATACCCTGCCACTTGTCATCAGTCAATCTGTCAATGAAGGTCGGGAGGAGGCACTGAGCGTAGAGGCGAGGTATTGGTTTGCACAGTCGGTCGTCCAGTTGGGTGATGAGATGGTTGAGGAAGGGATGTAGGGGTTCAGTCCTTGGGGTCAGTAGCTAGGGTATTTGAGCGCTGTGTCTGTCGTCGTGCTGTTCGAAGATTCTTGGTAGCCACGTCGACACTTCTGGAAAAGTCACTGGCAGTACTTCACATGGTGTCGTAAAAGGTTGCAGCTTGTCTCTTCTTCTGAAGGAGGCTGACTAGTGTTTGGACTTATTAGGATGCACGCACGAGGTGGTCTATAGCACTTTGCAAAGTAGCATCAAATACTTCAGGAGGTAGATCTACAGATCTACAGAAGCTTAGGCTAACAAAGACCCTAAGATCCACTCTAAGTTAGCCCGAGAGAAAGAAAGTGAGGGGTTAAAAGAAGAGAATATGGGGTTAAGTAAGTAGCAAAACCTTCACTCGTGGGTTAAAATTCATTCAGAAAAAGAGAAAGAAAGACACCATCATCATCCGCCGGCCATTGCCGACAAGTCTGAAAAAATAGTCGAAGGGAATACTTCCAGCTGTTGCAGACCGGGCCTCCACTCCATAGGGAGGTAGAGGATGCAGCCCACTCTGCCGGAAAGGGGTGAAAGATGAAAAGAAGTAAAACAAGAACGTATTACAAACCATGCAACACATTCTTAACTCAAAGAACAACACATTCTTAACTCAAAGCAACACATACCTCCAGCAGTTGCAGACCGGTCCTCCACTCCATAGGGAGGTAGAGGATGCAGCCCACTCTGCCGGAAAGGGGTGGAAGATGAAAAGAAGTAAAATAAGAACGCATTACAAACCATGCAACACATTCTTAACTCAAACACTATCATACCATGCAAACTACATACATGCAATGAAGAGAGTTACAGACATGCAAATAAGGAGAGAGAAAAAAAAGAATAACAAAAAGTGGGTTAGTTTACGCTACGAGTACATCTAAGTTCGCGTTAGTCTAATTTTTTTTTTTGCTGGCATATCACACGCTGGCATGTCACAAGCTGGCATTAGTCGTCAACAGACTCATCTCCGATCACCACCCCAACAGCTCCTGTTACTAATTGTTTTATTATTATATTAAACAACGCTAATATTTAAAATGCGTATCTAAACGGTTCTTAAACACATTAACGCTGGTAGAGTTCACGACTGACGCGGGAAGATTATTCCATTTATCAATTACTTTAAATGTAAAGAAGTTTTTAGCGATATTAGTAATGAAACGTCTGCCACGCAACTTAAATCTGTTATTACGAGTATTGCTATTATCGAAAGTGAAGAGTTTATCAAAATTTACTTTATCGATTTTATTAACGATTTTGAAAACTTCAGTAAGCTCCCCCCTTAATCTCGTAGTTTCGAGTGAATGCAAGTCTAACTCTTTAATCCTATCTTCATAAGGCTTGTTGCGCAATGACGGAATTAGTTTCGTGGCGCGACGCTGAACCCTTTCTAACCTATCAATATCCTCACGCAAATACAGGCACCAAAACTGAACGGCATATTCTAAATGAGGCCTGACTAGGGACTTGTAAAGGGGCAATATACTATTCTTCGATTTAAATTCGAAATTACGCGCTATGAAGCCTAACATCCTATTAGCGTTTGCGCAAGACTCCAGGTACTGGTTCCTAACTTTTAAATCCTTAGATACGCGTACGCGTAAATCTACTTCCTCGTCAACGCTCGCTAACTCTCTAAAATCCATCGTGTACGTGTAATTATTGTTACGAGAACCTATATGCAAAACTTTACATTTGTCAACGTTAAATTGCATCTGCCACTTATCCGTCCACTCCATAATCCTATTTACATCGTCTTGGAGCCTATTTCTATCGTCCTCGTTAACAACCTTACCGCCTATTTTAGCATCGTCACGAAATTTTGACACGTTACTAGTCAATCCTACATCTATGTCGTTAATGTAAATTACGAATAGCAATGGGCCTAACACTGAACCCTGTGGGACACCGCTACCAACATCCTTCCACCCCGACTCACTACCATTAACAACGACCCTCTGTCTCCTAGCACGAAGCCATTCCTCTAACCGGTTAGCTACCTGACCGCGTATACTGTGCGCTTTAACCTTCGCAATTAATCTTCTATGCGGAACTGTATCGAACGCCTTTTTAAAATCTAAATAAATAACGTCAGCCGCTCTATACCTATCGTATTCGCACACTATTTCGTTATAAAATTCTAACAAGTTAGTTAAACAAGATCTATGGCGTCGAAACCCACGCTAACTACTATTAATAAAATCACGATTTTCTAAGTGATCGATGATATGATCCCTAACTACGGATTCCAAAAGTTTATCGACAATTGACGTTAAGCTAATGGGCCTATAATTGCTAGCTACTGTGCGGTCGCCTTTTTTAAAAATGGACGTGACGTTAGCTAATTTGAAGTCTTCAGGAATAATCCCCGGTTCCAGTGACTGATTAAAAATCTTCGTTAAGGGGCCTACGATAATGTCTTTCAAATCTTTCAGATGTCTAGGATAAAAAGCGTCAGTGCCTGGAGCCTTGCTAACTTTTAGTCTATCGATATAATGCGCAATCTCACCCTCGTAAATAGTTATTTCATCCAAAGTCGAAGTCGAAGGAGAGGATGGAGTGAAGATATGATGATGCGTCGTGGCTGGCCTTCTCCTCGCTCAGATGGTATAATGTGTCAATGATAGCAAGGAAACACGTGATGACCTGGTCAAGAGCTTCGATGAGTCCACTGTGTCTCACAGAACTATTTCAGTAGAGAAGCATCTGCGGCAGCAACATGGGTGATGTAACCATATAGCGACGTTGAGATCATCGTTGTGTAATAAAATATATACGATCAATAGTCCTAAGACACGTATATGACTTGAACATTTAACTGAAATCCTCTACATAAAAATAAAATCTCACTAATACCTTTAACTGGCGTCTCATCTCCCTCACGATCGCCTCATTCGTTCGTAAGGTTATGAATAAAAAATTCGACATTTCTTCCTCAATTATAAAGTAATTGCAAGATATTAATCTCAGATTCTACGATCCTAATAAAAATTTGCAAATGAAAAATAAATCAGGTTAATTTGAAATTTTAACAATAATTCGGAAATAAATATTAAAAGATGAATCAAGTACAATTTTAGATATTTTGCAATTATCAGTTATATAAAAACCAATATGCAATAGTTATTATCAATATGCTGATCAAAGTTAATTGCAATATTTTATGTTCTGCATATTGCTATTAATACGCAACTGTGAACTGATTTACAATAAATCATTTCTCTTCGGGACACAATTATCGTATATCCGACCAGATAGTGCTGGCTAGTGATTTCTTTAGAAATATTTGTTTCTCAAACTATTTATATAAGGTTTCAATGCTATTAGTTTTTTCTTAATTTGAAATAACCCTGTTTGGGTACCAGAATTTATGAAAAACTGGTATATCTGGTGATGGAAAAATTTCTCACATTTCAAAGAGATTTCAAAATCTCTCACAATATCTTAAATTAGCATTATGTGGATTAACCATGTACCAGTAGTTGGTTATATATGATATATGTGGAGGTTAATTTGGGTTGGTTATTAATTTTACTGTTACCTCGTAAATTAAGATAAAACTGAATTTTAAAGGTGAAATATAGATGACGAGCTTAGAAATTAGTATGAACAAGTAGTCCGTTGAATTTAAAATTTCTAGCATTAAAACATTTGTGTGCTCCATCTAACTCACTTTACTCAGAAAGACATTTTAGTACTGCAGAAGGAAGAATCTATTCACGTGAATCCATTCACGGCTCAGTAGCCGTCTCTTCTCCTGAGAAAGATGAAATCTTCGCTCATACTTTCGCTTACAACTCAACCCTGGACGATTCTGGTAATGTTCCTCCATCTCCTTCCCCCTCTGAACTTATACGTCTGAAATTAGAATCTCTTCCAAAGATGTTTTTCCTGCCCTGTCTGGGTTCAACTCTAGGAAGGCGTATGGTCCTCATGGTGTTCCTCCTGTTGTTCTTAAGAACTGTGCTTCTGTGCCGACACCCTACCTAGGCAAACTCTCGTCTTTGTCTCTCATCTGGTACTTTTCCTTCTCGCTGGAAGTTCTCTTTCATTCAATCTGTTCCAAAGAAGGATGACCGCTCTCAACTCTCCAACTATCGTCCACTTGCTTTCATTTCTTGCATTTCTGAAGTTTTTGGATCTATCCTTAATAGGAACATTGTTAAACATCTCTCTTCTCACAATCTTCTTTCAGATTATCAGTATTTTTTCCGCAACGCAAGGGACGCTCTACTGGCGATCTTGTTGCATATCTCTCTAACTCTTGGTCATCCTCCTTTTGGGATTTCGGTGAAATCCTATATACTATTGAGCTAAAATGTGTATGTATGTCTGTGTCTGTGTGTCAGTCAGCTTTTTCGGAAATGTGCACAGCCTAAACGGCACATCGGAAAATTCTGCAGCCACCACCAACTGATAGCCCATGAGCTTCCGATGTGCTTTGTGAAGTTCCCCGGTCCTAGGTCACAATTACTGGGTCCGAAGGCCCCAGCATCGCGATAAAACTACAGAAAAGAACACAGCCGTGAAAATCTTGAGCTTCACACATACTGTGACATATACTGCTACCCGCCTGGCTTATATAGCAGTATATGTCACAGTGCTACCCGCCCGGAGGGCCAAGTTGTACAACGGTCGCGAGCGATAGCGAGCTACCACTTGTGTTTGTTATTGCGCTTGACATATCAAAAGCTTTTGATAGAGTCTGCCACAGATCTTTAATTTCGAAACTGCCCTCCTTGGATTTTTATCCTTCTATCTGTGCCTTCATCTCTAATTTCCTTTCTGGCAGATCTATAGCTGCGGTTGTAGATGGCTACGGTTCTTCTAGAGTTATTAATGGTAGTTTTCTTCAGGGTTCTGTCTTGTCACCCATTTTTCTTCTCTTATTTATTAATGATCTTTTAATTCGCACTTCTTGTCCTATTCACTCCTATGCCGATGATTCCACTCTTCACTTCTCTACCCGCTTCACAAAGCGTCCCTCACAGCAGTCACTCCATGACTCGCGTAGGACGGCTATGGAACACCTGACCTCTGACCTTTCTGCTATCTCTGATTGGGGCAGAGAAAACCTTATGGCTTTCAATGCCTCAAAAACTCAGTTCCTTCATGTGTCTAATCGTCACAATCTTCCACACGACTATCCCCTTACCTTCAACAATACACAACTCAATCCTTCCTCTTCTCTTCACGTTCTTGGCGTTTTCTTTCTCGTGATCTTTCCTGTAAAGATCACATATACTCTCTTTCCAGAACAGCTTCTAGAAGATTAGGTATGCTGTACCGCCTCCCCAGTTTCTTCACCCCCACTCAGTTGCTGTCTCTGTACAGGGGTCTTTTTCGCCCCTGTATCTAGTATGTTTCTCACGTGTGGAGTGGCTCAACCTACACAGCCGTACTTGATCGGGTGCAATCAAGGGCTTTTCTTCTCATCAATTCTCCGCATCTTACTGACTGTCGTCAGTCTCTCTCTCTCTCTCTCTCTTCGCAGCAACGTTGCCTCACTCTCTCTTTACTATGTCTTTACTGTTACTATGTTTTTACGAACATTGCTCTTCTGAACTCTCCAACTGCATACCTCCTCTTTTAAGGAGAGCACGCAGCACCAGACTTTCTGCACGTTCTCATTCCTTTTCTCTCAAACTCTCTAACGCGAGGGTTAATCGGTATTTTCAATCTTTCATCTACTCAACCAGTGAATTCCGGAACAATCTTCCTCAGTCCATCTTTCCTCCTGTCTATGACCCCCCCCCCCCCATCTTTCAAACGCAGTATCTACGCATCTTAAAAACCCCAGACCTTGATTTTGGCTTTCTTCTTCTATTGGGGCAGGGGGGGAGGGTGCTTCTGTGGGTATTCGCCCTTGGCCTTTTCTCCTGCATAAAAAAACTAAAAATCATTTGTTTCCTGAAATTGCGGAAAAGCTGGTTTTCATCATTAAATATTTAAATTTTTTAAATTTTCAACAACAGTTAAATGTAATTCATAAAGCGAAAATACTTTTTTTAGTTTAAAACAGGAAATTTTCTTCTCAATTTATTATTATTATTATTATTATTATTATTATTATTATTATTATTTGAACTTAGCGTAGCAGATACAATATAAAATATAAATAGTTCTCATTTAAGCCATGGAAAACATTAGATGATGAAAATAAATGAATCTGTAACAGTGTACACCTGTTTATTTACTCCTTTTTTCAATTTCTTTGTTACAAACAATTGTATAGATATTACCGGATATCCGGCTGGATGGTGGTAGTAGGCGGAAAACGAGTATCCAAAAACTTATCGGATATGCCGGATACCGAATATCGGGCACATCTCTAATGTATATATAATATATATATGGGATGAATTTCACAATTCAACACGTGAAATGAATGAATGATGCAAATCCACAAGGAAAAAGAAAAATGATCCAAGTCCTTTCGTGTATTCAGAAGTACACCTCGTCAGGGAATGGAATAATTTTCTTTTTCCTTGTGGGTTTTCATTATATATATATAATTATATATATATATATACATGTATAGAAACGACGTAATTATAGAGGAGTGTTCTGCACACGAGGAAGAGAAATAACGAACAAATGAAAAATGAGGTGACCGCCCGGGAATCGAACCCAGGACTTTCCGATTGCCGGTCAGACATGCTACCACTACACTACGGGCCTCGATCAGTCAGAAGTCGCCCGTAGTGTAGTGGTAGCATGTCTGACCGAATCGGAAGGTCCTGGGTTCGATTCCCGGGCGGTCACCTCATTTTTCATTTGTTCGTTATTTCTCTTCCTCGTGTGCAGAACACTCCTCTATACTTACGTCGTTTCTATACATTAATATACTGCGTGGTCATTGCAGTTAAATGTGTATATATCGGGTGGCCCAAAAAAAATGGCACCAATTTTGAGAAGTGATATCTCAATAACCATTGCAGCTAGGGACTTAAAAAAACAACCAAATGAAAGATAATTCTTTTCTCTTTAAATACTTATTCTATGGCTTGATGGTTATAAGCCCATATAATGCCCGAAATTGGCTTCCACAAAAAATATATAAAAAAAAAAGTTGCGCATTTATATTTATTCCTTGATCCTAATTTTAAATGAAATTTTTCTATTCCAGACCCCTCAAGATGGGATTGAGAGAATCTGATAAGAACATTATACAAACACTACGTGAAGAAAAAGGATATTCATTAAACAGAATCCTTTACGAATTTCCAAATAGAAATTGGAAAAAAAGAACTGTGGCGCATTTTTTACAAAAACTTAAAGAAACCGGCAGCAGTCAACGGCGTCTGGGAAGTGGTCGACCAGAAACTATTAGAACGCCAGAAAACATTGAAAAAGTAAATGAAATGGTTTTAAGTCAAGAGGAACAACCGGGAA